>JBBPBK010000113.1:0-75487 GCA_039720395.1 Liquidambar formosana | reverse complement strand
GTATCGGACCTCAGATTAGGTGCGATTTCAGCCGTATCGACCTCAGATTAGGTGATTTTCCTTCGTATCGGACCTCAGATTAGGTGCGATTTCAGCTATCGGACCTCATATTAGTGATTTCATTCGTATCGGACCTCAGATTAGGTGCTATTTCATCCGTATCGTACCTCAGATTAGGTACATTCATCGTATCGGACCTCGATTTAGTGCGATTCATTCTTCGGACCTCAGATTAGGTGCGATTTCCTTCGTATCGGACCTCAGATTAGTACGATTTCCTCGTATCGGACCTCAGATTAGGTGCGATTTTCATTCGTATCGGACCTCAGATTAGGTGCGATTTCATTACCTCAGATTGTCGGAGCGATCGGTCGTATCGACCTCAGATTAGGTGCGATTTCCATTTCCTGTTCGGACCTCAGATTAGGTGCAATTTTTCATTCGTATCGGACACATCGTAAGATTTAGGTGACGATTTCCAGTCGTATCGACCTTCAGATGTAGGTGCGATTCCATTCCTGTCGGACCTCAGATTAGGTGCAATTTTATTCGTATCGGTGTTTGTCACACGGCGACGCGATTTGAGGAATACGTGGGGAAGAGTTTGATGCGTACGCATGAATACCTGGTGCGTACGCACCCAGTTTAGTGCGTACGCATAAGATGCAATTCTGCCAAAATTTTTTACCGAGACGGCACCGTTTCTTTTAAGGGGTGTTTCAATTCTGAAACGACCTCTTCTTCTCCGGCGACGCTTCCCATTACCCCGAAAATCACTCCCCACTCCTCCATAACTTCCCTCTCCCACTCACTCCTATTTCATAAAAAAACTCATTCTCTTGCAAACCCATTCCCAACCCACTGTTCTCCTTCCTCTGTCTCTCATTCTTTCCATTCTTTTCTTCTTACTTTCTCTCTGCAACTTCCCGCCGGCAAACATGCCTCCCAAGAACAAACGGTTTCGCGGCGATGATGAAGGGTTCACCATCAACCGTTGGGATCCACGGCTCAACCGCAGCAAATCCCCGACATCATCTTCAGGCCACAGGAGCATCTCTCCCACATTGCACG
Organism: Liquidambar formosana; assembly: GCA_039720395.1. Lineage (NCBI taxonomy): Eukaryota > Viridiplantae > Streptophyta > Magnoliopsida > Saxifragales > Altingiaceae > Liquidambar > Liquidambar formosana. The sequence continues at coordinate 74,416 of JBBPBK010000113.1, read as the reverse complement.
GCAACAAAGAGTAAGTCTTGAAACCCATTCCTCCATTGTTGAATATGCATGCCTTCAAAGATCTGATTTTTATCTCTCACCGCCCATAAAAATGTGAACTTTATCCTCAAATGATCATAGTATGTCTGTATACATCGTAAAAACTGGAGAAAACTTGTGAAATCTGAGTTTGGAGGTTGAGGGGGTTCACGGTCCCGAGGTTGAAGACGAACCAGGGTCCTGAGTGCGTACGCATAGATGGTATGTGCGTACGCATCAGTATGTAGTGCGTACGCATCAGTACGTAGTGCGTACGCACCATGAATTGATTACACAAATAAAAATAAAACGGGAATCAGATGAAATTAAGCACTGATGCGTACGCACTGACTTCCATATGCGTACGCACCGTGGCCAATGCGTACGCACCATTGACCATGCGTACGCACCACGCATTTATTTGGCAGAATCAGTCTAAATCCATGCTCACCTGTACCTGTACTTACCTGGGTCTTCATTCTTTTCAGATTCCAAAGAAGAAGAGTGGACGTGGCAGTCTGGAGAGTTTGACCACTTGGTGGGACCGGTTGACCCCCGATACTCAGCAGTTAGTGTCGGATGTCGGGTTTGGGACCGTGGCTGCAGTGACGATTCATCGGGCTACCAGCAACACCTTGGTTTTCTGCCTGGCAGAGAGATGGTGGGACACCACCCATACCCTTCATTTAGCGGGTAGGGAGTGGACTCTCACCCCTTACGACTTCCACCGTCTGACAGGTCTACGGATGAGGGGGAGGCCCTTCACTTTTGAGCTGACTGAGGATCAGAGGAAGGCGTTGACCCAGCGTTTGTTGGGCATGCCTTGCCCCAATGCCACCATGAAGTATCCAGCTTTGTACAATGAGTTTCTTGGGAGAGGGCAGGACTCTGTGGAGGAGCGTGTTATCATGGCTCGAGCTTTCATCCTCTACCTTATAGGGGCTTTCCTAGTCCCTAATGCTGCGCAGACTTTTGAGCCAGGTTGGCTCTTAGCATTGGAGGACCTTGAGGCTGCATATGAGTATGGATGGGGGTCGGCTGTCTTGGCACACCTTTATGCCACCACGGATGCCCTTAGTCGGGTAAAATCCGACTCTTTGACAGGTTGCTGGAGGCTTTGGGCGGTAAGTAACCGTATATGGGTTCCATTCTCTTCTATTTTCATGCTTTGCTCTTTCTCAAGATGTTTATTGATTCTCTTTGTTTGTCTTGCAGCTATGGGCCCAGGAGTATATTGACTTGAGACCTCTGGGCGATCAGGAGGACTTGTCCCACATTGGAGTCCGAGAGTTCCTAGACAGGCTTGAGCGTGTATGGGTCCACTTTTTGCTTTCTATTGTTCTCTTTCCCCTTTTTGTTTCCTTTTGGCTGATCATGTCCTGACAATAGGTGAATCCCCGCCCTTGGGTTGGTCGAGCCGAGGTTGGTCCCCCAGAGTGGGAGGAGGACGCGCACGCCATGGCTGAGGTGTCCTGTTTGCTGTCCTATCCCCGGGCCCGGGCCTTTTACTTTGCCGAAAGGGTCGTGCCCCAGCTGACTACAGATCTTGAGTTGTGTGCCCGAGTCCCCTATGATCCTCCTGCCTTCTCCTTGGTGCCCTATCAGATGGGTGAGCTAGATTTGGATGAGTGGCGAGGTGGCATTCATTACATTTCTCGTCTGCTGAGCCTAGAGCATGACTATGCCACCTTTGCCAGGGAGCGCCTCATGCCCCGCTTCATTGGTCACCAGGTATCCATTCTGTTCCATTCTTGTCACTGTTTTGCTTTCCATAAGCTTGCCCCTGTCATTGCACTTTTTTCATACCCAGGTTCCTGATGCGGGCATTCCTCCCGAGGGACTTCCTCCTGCATTCCCCTCGTGGTCGGTTCCTCTTTATGATGAGAAGGGCGAGGCGTATGAGGAGTCCATTGTCCCCGACCCGCGAGCGCATCCACTCCCTTTTCCTCCTGGCACGCGTCAGGTAGCATTTCTTCTTTCTCTTGACAGGTCCTGCAAAATAGTTAGTTCGAAATATGCATGCCCTAATCGCACTTTGATTTTTCAGCTTACCCTTGCGGAGATGGAGCTTGTATACCAGATGTTTGGTGGGCTCAAGCGGATGTTGACTGCTCATTCCGCGACAATCTTGCGCATGCGGGGAGGGCCGGCACCCGGAGGTGCAGCAGATGCAGGTGGAGGTGGTGATGATGATGAGGGTGGTGATGATGGTGGGCAAGGTGGTGGTGGGGCTGGTTCATCCAGCGGTCCATCTTATCGCCCTAGGGGCTTTTAGACTCTATCTCTCTTTACTTTGGACAATTTGCAATTTCAATTTCGGGGTTATGTACTTAAACATTTGCACTTGGTTTTTATTTCAGTGTGTGCTTTTCTCGCTTTGAATTGTTGTGTGCTGCCTGAAATGATTTTGAAGTTGCATTGATCTGCTTAGTGTAAATATAGATGAAACCAGGTGGCTCGGTTACTGAAACAGGGTGTTCTGACAGTGTAGGAAACACGTAATGCGTACGCACCCACTATTAATGCGTACGCACTTGGAATTAATGCGTACGCATCTCCCACAGATGCGTACGCATCAAATGAAATTCTGTCCTTTTTTTAGGGCCCACAGCAGTCTCTCTTGTTTGTCTCTTTCCCAAAAGGGCATTTGCTGTACTTTTTCTTTATAAAGGCTTCTTCTTCATTACCCTAGCCGCCACTTGAACTCTACCAGCATCATCCCTTCCACCTCCTATTTTTCACTAATGGCGAACCTTTCTAACTGGCTCAAGTCTTTGGATGGCCAATCTCGCAGGGAATTTAAATCCCAGTTTCAACTGTCTTCTTTGCTTGATTATTCTCAAGTGCGGGTTAACCAAGACTTTCTCAAACTGGCTACCGAGTTTTGGGATCCTTCTCGTCATGTGTTCCGCTTCAATAACACGGAAGTGTGTCCCACCATGGAGGAATTTGGGGCCATCCTTGGGCGTCCAGATTTCGACCATATATTACTACCACCCGTAGTACCGCTCAAAGTCGAGGGCCTAATTTCTTCTTTATTCGGTATTCCGACCAGGGTAGCTCGGGGATGGTTTTCAAATTCAAGGATAGACTTCCAACTTGTAGTTTCGCACTTCAGCCAACTTCCTCCTATAGTTACAGGTAATCAACTCCAACACCGTTTAAATGCCCTTTGCTTTTGTATCTTGGCATGTTACTTGTTTGTGGATGCCCCCGACTCTGCCGACGTGGCCCTATTGCAGATCCTTCCTTTATTGAGGGAATCCAATCCAAGCATGATGGTCTTAGCCGGAACTCTCAATGCTCTAGATAGGTTTGTGAGGGGTGAGGTCCCCTTTGTTGGTGGCAGTCCCTTGCTGTTGCAGGTAAATTCCCCTTCATTCCCGTCCATCCTTTCTTTTTCATTCTGCATTTGGCTTCTTTTTCCTTCATCAGTGCGTACGCATGTGGATGGGGTGCGTACGCATTGAATCTTGATGCGTACGCATAAAGGGTTTGATCCACTTTTCCCAATTTTTCAGATTTGGTTATTCGAACGCTTGCAGCTCATAGTAGAACCCCACGTGAGTCCTTGGGCGTACCAACCACAACTTTACCGCCGTCGGGCCTTGATTAAACCTTTTCCTAGCATCAAGGAGCTTCGCGGCATGCTTTCTAACATTTCCTGTCATGGTATTCGGTGGAACTGTCCTTGGTGGAGAATATCCGACATGACTCTAGGTCTGATTTTTTCTCACAGCGTGATGCTAGCTGGCCTTCGGGAAGTGTCCTACTGTCCCGTGCTTCGCATCCAACGGCAATTCGGCAGGCCTCAAAGATCGCTGCTTAAAGAGCACATGGGATATGTCTGTCCACTCGGGGCCCGCCTTGTTGAGCGCATTCAAGGGGCATGGACCAACAGGATGCGGGTTTTATCTGTCGTTGCCCCTGAGCTGATTAGTCCCTCTGCTGCTTACTACGGCTGGCTCGCTTCTGACATTGGGGGATCGAAAGAGGATGAAGTTCATCGTAAACGAAAAAGACTGAATCAAGATGGTCATGATGGTAGTGGATGAGGGAATGATTTCTAACGCTGATGCGCCACTTGTTGATTATATTGCATTTCATGTCATTTCCATTTTAGTTCACAATAACCAGGCAAGATGTACTATTTGTTCCCATTTAATGGATGAAACTTATTTCAATTAACTTTGCATTGATTCAAATTCCTTCGTAATACAAGATAGGGTCTACATCATATATAGTATTTGCGCAAACGATCCAGATTGACAGGTTGCATAAACTCATTTCCCTCTTCGTCCATCAGCTTGACTGCTCCTCCTGATAATATAGCCTTGATGATATACGGGCCTACCCAATTGGGCCTAAACTTGCCCCTAGGATCCGATACCCGAGTCAACATTTCCTTGAGAACTAGGTCTCCTTCCTTCAGATTTCTCGGCCTCACCTTTTTGTTAAAAGCCCTGGCAACCCTCCTTTGATACCCTTGTACATGGTACAGTGACTTAAGCCTTCTTTCGTCCAACAGTGCTAATTGTTCGTACCGGTCCCTTTTCCATTCAACTTCAGGGATTTGGCTTTCTACCATGACCCTTAATGATTGAACTTCTAATTCCACCGGTAAAACTGATTCCATCCCGTATACCAACGCGTAAGGCGTTGCCCCAGTAGACGTCCTTACTGATGTTCGATATCCCCACAATGCTCCTGGCAACTTTTCTGCCCAATCCTTGTAAGTCTTTGCGGACTTTTCTAGGATGTGCTTTATGTTCTTATTGGCTGCTTCTACAGCTCCGTTGGTCTGTGGCCGGTAAGGGGAGGATTTGTGGTGCTTAATACTGTACTTCTCGAAAATACTTTGGACTTCCCCCTGAAAATGTGATCCATTATCTGAAATGACCTCGTGTGGCACCCCATACCTGTAGATAATGTGAGTCTCGATGAACTTAGCCACGTGCTTGGCTTTCAACTTCCGTGTAGGCTTTTGCTTCTACCCATTTTGTGAAGTAGTCGATGGCTACCAATATGTACTCGTGTCCACCCGTAGCCTTCGGGGTAATCTTACCTATAACATCTATGCCCCAGACAGAGAAGGGCCACGGCGATGTCAATTGGTGTAACTCGACCGGAGGTGTGTACTGCATGTTGGAATAGACCTGACATTGGTGACATTTTCTCACGTACTCCACGCAATCCATTTCCATGGTAGTCCAGTAATATCCCTAACCGAATCAGCTTTTTAGCTAGCATCCTCCCGTTCATGTGGGGTCCACAATCCCCTCCGTGTACTTCACTAACCAGTGTTTGGGCTGCTTCTTTATCGACACACAACAGATGAATGCCATTGGCTGACCTTTTGAACAGGTTCCACTGCATAAAACATACTGTGTTGCTAACAACCTCAGTGCCCGCCGGTCTTTCCTGGTAGCTTCCTCAGGGTACACTTCTCGCTCCAGGAAGTTCAAAATATCAAAATACCAAGGTTTCCCATCGTCAAATTCTTCTTCTATGAACATAATGGTGGCTTCATGGGCAGGTCGAGAGCTTTGTTGTATGATCAAGGGTTGCAATTGGGCTTTTTCTGGGATGTGGATCAACTGAGGCTAAAGTGGCTAGGGCATCGGCGAATTGATTTTGGGATCGGGGTAGAGGAGTAAGGTTATTTTCTGGAACTTTAGAGCTAATTTCTCGAGGTAGCTTTGGTAGGGTTTCAGATGTTCTTCCTTGGTTTTCCAAATATTTTGAACTTGAGCGATCACTAATGCCGAATCTCCATAGACCTCGACTTCTTCCACATTAAGGGCTAGCAACGCCTCCAAGTCCCGCGATACAGGCCTCATACTCGGTAGTGTTGTTTGAATTGCGGAAGTTGAGTTTAATTGACAAGGGTAATATGCAGGTCGTCTGGTGTGATTAAGATAACTCCAACTCCATTCCCGTATTGGTTCGATGCTCCATCAAAATACATCTTCCACGTTCGTAGCGCATTCAACGTTCAAGAGGTTTTCGTCGGGGAAGTCGTCGTCGAGTGCTTGTCCTGGGACTGAATGTTCGGCACAAAAATCGGCTACTGCTCCCCCTTTAATGGCCTTCTGGGTGACAGTAAGTCAATTCAAATCCTGCGAGGAGGAATAACCAACGCGATAATCGCCCATTGAGTGTTTGTTTCTCGAACAGGTACTTGAGCGGATCCATGCGGCATATTATCCACACCTCATAATTTATCAGGATATGCTTCAACTTCTGAACAGCCCAGACTAGCGCGAAGCATGATTTCTCCACTGCAGTATACCTCACTTCAGTACTCGTGCAACTTTTTGCTCAGGTAATAGATAGCATGCTCACGTCCTTGGTCATCGTGCTGAGCTAACATGCTCCCTAGAGCCTCCTCAAATACTGATAGATACAACAACAGCGGCTTTCCAGGGCGTGGTGGGACTAGTATCGGTGGTTTCAACAAGTATTCCTTTATTACTTCGAAGGCTCGTTGACATTGATCGTTCCATTCCTTGGGTTCCCCTTTCTTTAACAGTTTGAAAATAGGCTCGCAGGTCGAAGTGAGTCCTGCTATAAATCTGCTGATGTATTGCAATCTCCCCAGGAAACCCCGAACCTCTTTCTCTGTCTTGGGCGGCGGCATCTCCACTAATTGCCTTGATCTTAACAGGGTCAACCTCTATGCCTCTGTTTGTCACCATATACCCTAATAGTTTCCCTGATGTTACTCCAAAGGTGCACTTCTGCGGGTTCAACCTCAGTTTATACTCCCTGATTCGCTCGAAGAACTTTTGAAGGTTGTCTAGATGACTCTCCCTGGTTTCTGACTTTACAATCATGTCATCGACGTACACTTCCACTTCTCGGTGCATCATATCATGTAACAAAGTAGTAGCCATTCTCTGGTAAGTGGCCCCGGCATTCTTTAACCCAAATGGCATAACCGTATAACAGTAAGTCCCCCATCCCGTGGTGAAGGTTGTCTTGGTCATATCTTCAGGTGCCATCTGAATCTGGTTGTATCCCGAGAATCCATCCATAAATGACATTAGCGCACTTCCCGCAGTGTTATCCACTAGGACATCAATATGTGGGAGGGGGAAGTCATCCTTTCGGGCAAGCTTTGTTGAGGTCACGAAAATCCACACATACTCGGACTCGCCCATCTTTCTTCGGTACTGGCACTATGTTGGCGACCCAATCTGCTTGATCAACTGCCCGTATGAATCCCACCTCTAATAACTTCGAGACTTCTTCCTTTACTTTGATTGACCATTCAGGTTGCATTCTTCTCAACCGCTGCTTGACAGGCTTAGATCCTTCTTTGACGATGATGCGATGTTGCACTATCTCCGGATCTATGCCAGGCATGTCTGCGTATGACCAAGCAAATACATCTTGGAATTCCTGCAATAAGGTGCTAAGACTAGACCGTTCTTGCGTGGATAGTGTAGACCCAACTTGTATTTCCTTAGGATTTTCATTAGTGCCTAAGTTAATTAAAATAGTTTCGCTTTTAATGGGTTCAAAATTTCTTTCTTGGTTGTCATTGATTATTTTGTTTAAATCAGGATCCTCAGACATTTGTGCAATATATTCCTCAAGAGACACGTCAACATAAGCAAAATCAGAATCCATTTCATTGGCAATAGGGGTGGTTACAGCAGTAGTGTTCTCGAGAAACTTAGGAACAGAGCTAGTGGTGAGTTTGTCCTTGGCTGGAGGGGATTTGTCACCCGCGTTGGAGTACGCGCGGATCTCAGCTCCTTTCTTCCAAACCCACAGGCTTGTGCCCCCATTTGCTTCAGTGATCAGCTTAGTCAGGTTTGTGACGGCCTCTTCTTCAGTCAGGACTAGTATATCTAAACCCTGCTCAGACAGCAGTAGACTCAGATTCCCCAGATTTTCAGCCCAGTCTACTTCTAGCACCTCTTTCCCTCGAGGTTTTCCTTTGGTGATGCCCAACCTCAGTTCTGCGGCGAAGAAAACTTCCAGTCCCCGGCACCCTTCTCTTGCTATATTTGTCAAACCATGGCTCGGGGAATCCGCAATAGGGGAAGTCTTCCCCTTCCTTGACGAAATTCCCGTTAAGGGTATTCTTGTTTTTTGGCAGTTCTTCCTCCTCGGCATAACCTATTCCCTTACGGTTTGTCTGCATGCGGAAATCCGGGAGTTCAGTGACTCCTTGACCTCTTTTTCCCATCCCCATACCTGGCATGTACCCCATCTTTTTCATGATGTGAGCTACCGTGTGTCTGATCCCCTCCCCGAAATCAGGGTGAACCTCTTCCATCCCTTCATCTTTTCTTTCCAGCATTTGGACCAGTTCGAAACCTCTCCACCCTGGATTTTCCTCTCCTGCTTTTATCCCCGATACTTGGCCCGTGATTTCTCCATCGCCATGAATTATCAAGACACCTCCTTCCCATGGCAGCTTAATCTTTTGATGTACAGTGGACGGGACGGCTTCTAGTGGGTGCAGCCACGTTCTCCCCAAGAGCAAATTGTAATTGGCGGGTATGTCCATGACACAAAATTCAACAACGGATATAACAGGTCCCACCTTACAGCATGCTTGGAAGGTCCCTAATACTGGTCTGGAGCTATTGTCATACCCCCTTACTGTTATTGCAGATGGCGCCAAATCTTCATTGCCAAACCCTAACCTGGTTGCTGTGCGCATGGGGCATACATTCAAGGCTGATCCGTTGTCCACCAATACCACTGGGATTTTCAAGTCTTTGCATTCAACAGTAATATACAAAGGTTTTGCATGCTCCGATCCTTCAGCGGGGAGATCTTCCTTCGAAAAAGTTAAGATGACCTCGTCTGGAGATTCCCCCACCCTCATTAGGGAGAGGATCTGCTGAGGTGTAGTTTCAATTGGAACCTCTTGTTTTGCCAATGCATCTAACACTGCCTGTCCTGTGTTTTCTTGAAGCCACTAGTAGCCCCCATAGACTGATGTTTGCCTGTGTTTTCTTGAGTTGCTTCAGAACCCTATCCTCTTCCTCTTCTTGCCCCAAGATCCGCATTCGCTGCCTTAGTTCTTCCCCATCCCCTTCTTGATTTACCTCTCTCCCTGGATGGTCGCCTTCTAGGTGAGAAGGTTTGAAATGTCTCCCTGCGCGGGTGAGGTGCATGGAGTCTTCGGCGTCATCTGCCTTGATCTCAGCCCAAATATTTTTTGTCGTCCCATCTCTTTCTTCGTCGCTGTCTTCCCATGGTGCACATACAGCTACTATCAAAGCCAACGGGTCGTAACCTTCCGCACCTTCCGCAAGCATGTTCACATATGGCGGTGTGGCACCTTTGTAGTTGGGGAGAGGATTCTGATGTACGTTGGGCTTTTTCTCTTCCCCGGGGGGTGGTAGCTTGCCCGTGTCAATAAGATCTTGGATCTCGTGCCTTAGTCGGACACAGTTGTCAGTTCGATGCCCGATGCGCTGGTGGAAATCACAGAACTCGTTTTGTTTCCAGAATGATGGAATAGGATTAGGCAATGGCCTTACTTCTAGTGCTTGCAGATGTCCTCTTTTCATTAGGTTAACAAAGGCTTTGGAGAGAGGGACCCCCAAATCATGAAAAAACCTTGGTTTCCTTTCAGCTTGTTGCACGGCACTGACCGTAGCTTGCGTGGACCCATTAGCCCGATTTGCCCCACTTGGAGCGCTGTTACTTGCCCCAAATACTCTTCTGGGCTTGCCCTCTATCTGCCCCTTGTGAATTGCATCTTCTATCCTTGTTCCACACTGGTACAACTGTTGAAAATCCATAACTGATGAAGTCAACATTTTATCGAAGTAGACCGGCGTCAAGTTCCTCAGTATCATGTTGACCTGGTCTATTTCAGCAGGACGGCTCACCATTTTTACTGCTTTTGTCCTCCAACGGCTTAGGAAGTCTGAAAAAGTCTCGTCTGGCTTCTGCCTTGTCATTTCCAAATCTCTCAATGTCACGTCTAACATGGTGTTGTAGTTGTATTTGTCCGTGAATTCTTGAGTCAATGCCTCCCAAGAATCAGTGATCTTCTTGTCCACTGCGTAATACCATTTGGAAGCGTCTCCTGATAGTGAGAGGGGGAAGGCGCACAAGACTTGATCCGAATTTAGCCCCCTCATTTTAGCTATGCTCAAGTATTGACGCAAGTGTTGCTTGGGGTCCCCGGTTCCATCAAATTTCTCATAATCTGCGATCTTGAATTTTTCCGGAAGCTGAGTCTTTGATTCAGAAGTGATCCCATCCATGGAGAACATGAAGCTGTCTAAGCCTTGTGACTTCCGCCAGGCGGTTTTCATTTGGTTCATCTGTTCTTTCATTTCTTGGTTTTCTGTTTCCAGTTTGTCCATCCTTGGATCTTTTCCCTTTGCCCTCACATCCCTCTTGGCTTGGTATTCTTCGTAGTCTCCGTCATCCCATATGCCATCAGTGCCTCCGGTTCTTTGGATAACTACTCCTTCTCCTTCCTCCCTACTGGGTGCTTCTGGGCTTTTAGGTTTGTCTTTCCCTGTTTCCAAGACGCTCAGCCTCTCACTCATCTTGGTAACCATTTCTTTCATTTCAGCTCTGTCACGCACCATCATGGCCATGAGTTCTGCCAAGGTTGGTTCTGTCGTCTGTCCGCGTTCCATCACTACTAGCTCGGTTTCTGCTTTTCTTAAACGGTTCGATGTAGGGGAACGGACCCAAGCCCAGCCTGGTGTACGCAAATCTGACCGTGAGTGCTCAATTCTTTACTGAAATTTTGACCAAGGCAAGTGATTAAGTTCATGCCCCTCTTATTGAATGAGAGCTTTATTAGGCTTTACCCAATTCTGTCCTATCATGCCTTGGGCCTCGTCATGTTTACTAAATCTTTCAAGTGCCCAAGGTTTGACAGGTACACAAAGTAGATCGTTTTCCAAGCTTAGGCCCATTACAAATGCTCTTATCTCACAAACTCTTTTGGATTCAAGCCCATATCCTTCTTTTTTTTTTTTTTTTTTTTTTTTTTTTTTTTTTTTTTTTTTTTTGGGTGTGGGCTTGAGTCCAATTTCAAAAATAACACACCTCACTCTCATTGGGCCTAAGCTTGACGAATAACCAACTTTGAACTTCAATTTTAAATCGGATTTGCTTTTGTTCATCAAATCGGGTGAATCCTAATGCCTACTCGGTCCATGCAGTCCATTAGCCTTTTCAACTTGAGCCCAACATTCACACACCTCACCTCTCATTGAATCAAAGGCCCAAAAATTTATATTTCTTTTCTTTTTTAGGTTTAACCTGTTTGGGCTTTCCTATTTCCATTGGTAGACGGAAAAATGGGCTAGTGCTCCTCTAACCCGACAACACTTGACGACCCAAAAACTTGTTACGTTCGAATTTAACCCAAACCCGAAAGCCCGTTTGCTCGACAGCCTAGCCCGTGGCTGTCGACCGACGCTATTTCGGCGATTGACAGCCTAAGTGTCGCTTTGTCAATAAAGTGGCAGCGTCAGCTGCTAACCACGGATCTCGAGGGGATTAATTTAATCCCCTACCACTGGTAGTGTAGGGTTTTTGATAGCGTGTCGGGCCTCCCGACAATGCATCAGCCCTCGAGTCCCTCCCTTGACTCTTGGCTTTAAAAAACGAAAATCGATCGCCGGCGATCCAAAATTATTTGACACTCAAACCCTTACCTCCTCAAATCTCTTACTCTCCTAGATCTATGGCCTCTTCCTCCGCTTCCCGAAATCGTCCTGACCTGAACGCTGTGCCAGAGGCACAACCAGACATATGGCGACCAATATTCCCAACCCAAAATCAACTCATCACGGTCAATGATACCGTGGTACACAACCCTACAAACGCGACGGCGGTAGCCGCGGGACTCGTCACTCCTCGTGATGAAAGGATTTTAAATGCTAGGTCCGATATGGACCTTATGGGGGACGCCATGGCCTTGAGTGTTCGGGCCACCATAGTCACCTCTAGCATGGCTCGGCGTCTCCACACTAAGGGTGTGGAAGTCGGGAGGTTAAATCACCATATTCTCAGTCTTCAACGAACCATCCGTCAATCCGGTCGGACGATAAGGACTTTGAGAGAGGAGAACAGAGTATTGAAAGACATGGTGGACGCTTATGCCAGGGGCGTCACACCTAGGGTTGTGGCTCTAGAAGGGCTCGAGGATCAGATTCGGGACCAACTTGAGAGTCTCCGGAAACGGCCCGAAGCTGGTCCCTCCGATCCTACTCAAAATACTACTAACGAGTAGCATCTTTCTCCTTCTCCGTTTTGTTGTTCTTTTTCTGGGTCTTTGTGTTTTTTTTTTTTTCTTTTCTTTTTCTGGAGTATAGTAAATGAACATAAAAGGAAATTATATTCACATGCATGAACTAAAACCAGACTACATATTCTGCACTACTAGCTATAGTAAGCTAAAATACAAAATACATATTAACTCCCAAAGTAGTGCATGTAAACGGGCGAAAGTCCAATGATTGCCAGAACTGGAATCATCCTCCTGAATGGGATCCTCTCACATGCGCAGAAATAGGCCACTTGGAGGGTAAGCACAGTGAACAGGATAGCGAAGACGACGGGACCCCAGGAACACATTGTGGCGGAGGAATGAGCCTTGTTGGGGCGACAAGAGGGAGCACTTATAGACGATTTTCCGACGACTAGGAATAGTAGGCCTACGAGCAGAAAAACCCTTTTATTTTGTTTTACTTTTGGGCCTAGGTCCAATAACAATATCTCACATCTTCCCTCAATCGGGCTCAACTTAAAACAGCTAATGAGTAGCATGGGCCTCGCCCCGTACCCGCGATAAATGCCTAATCATGGATGCATTATGACACACAACATGACACACATTCAAACAAGGTTATGCAAAAAGCGGCCGGTTGGGGTTTTCTATGTGGGTTTGGACAATGGGTACTTCAACTTCAAGGGTCACCCAAGCTAGGACGCTCAATGAGCAATCCGTTAACGTACTCACTAGCTTATCACAGGCTAGTGGCACAGGCTGTGGGTTAGTGATGCCAACTTTCAGTAACCATAGGCGCGAATGGGGCCCGGTACCTTCCGTCAGACTTTCACCGAGGGTATAAGGGTAATCGTGCCCGTGTGTGCAATTTGTGGTTTCATTCAATTAAATTCCTTTGTTTTAATTAAAGCCAACAATTTATCACATGGAGTCTAGCTCTCAAATCCCCAGTGGAGTCGCCACTGTGAGCGCAAGCGGGAGTCGCCACTGTGAGCGCAAGCGGGAGTCGCCACCCAATTTAGCTTTGGGAACTGTGTTTTTTGGTCAAATTCGAGGTCCAGAGATTCAAGTTCGGAGCTAGGGTACATTATTGGGAAGGTATTAGGCACCCAAAAATGCCCGGTCGAAACCGGCCTCCTTGAATAATTGTTGGCTTTAATTAATCGAGGTATTTAATCAAATTTAACCCTAAGCATGCGAAAATGCAACAATATGCCAAGCACGCAAATGATTATGCAAATAAGAAAATAATCAAGTAGAGAAATGGTTAGTAGCACATGGCATGACAGAATATACAGGAGATAATAACTCACGGAAAGCAAAAATAAATAAACAGATAAAAGAGTACCTAAACTACAATGCGTACGCACCAGATGTTGGTGCGTGCGCACCATATGGTGGTGCGTGCGCACCAAGTGGATTCAAAATGGCCATTTGAAGCAAACTAATTTTTTCTGTCAGAGCACAGGGTGCGTACGCACCATGAAGTGGTGCGTACGCATCAGCAAGACAATTTCCTTACATTTTCCACTAACATGCATTTTATAAATAAAATATTAACACCACTAACATTAATTTAATCTACAAAACTACCAATCAGCATACACTAATATTAAACAAAAGATACAACCATTAATATATACAAAAAATACTCACACTAACATTAAATATTCTAACCATACTTAATAAAATAACCTAACTAATATTATAATGATATAATCTAATCTATTTTAATCAAAACCAGAATAAATTATGATAAACAATATAACCCACACGTACTCACATTAAACCCATGAATATAATATTAAAACTAATTACTCTAACATTAACTAATTCTCTACCAGGAGAAGTGGTGCGTACGCACCACGCAGTGGTGCGTACGTACCAACTTAGCTTAAATGATGAACGGTCAAAGTCGGTCAAACTGTGGTCAAAATGACCAACCAAAGGTCCCACATGATAGCTCTCAACACCTGGTGCGTACGCATTGTAGTTTAGGTACTCTTTTATCTGTTTATTTATTTTTGCTTTCCGTGAGTTATTATCTCCTGTATATTCTGTCATGCCATGTGCTACTAACCATTTCTCTACTTGATTATTTTCTTATTTGCATAATCATTTGCGTGCTTGGCATATTGTTGCATTTTCGCATGCTTAGGGTTAAATTTGATTAAATACCTCGATTAATTAAAGCCAACAATTATTCAAGGAGGCCGGTTTCGACCGGGCATTTTTGGGTGCCTAATACCTTCCCAATAATGTACCCTAGCTCCGAACTTGAATCTCTGGACCTCGAATTTGACCAAAAAACACAGTTCCCAAAGCTAAATTGGGTGGCGACTCCCGCTTGCGCTCACAGTGGCGACTCCACTGGGACCATCATGCTTGGATATACTCCACTGGGGAGTCGCCACTGTGAGCGCAAGCGGGAGTCGCCACCCAATTTAGCTTTGGGAACTGTGTTTTTGGTCAAATTCGAGGTCCAGAGATTCAAGTCCGGAGCTAGGGTACATTATTGGGAAGGTATTAGGCACCCAAAAATGCCCGGTCGAAACCGGCCTCCGTGAATAATTGTTGGCTTTAATTAATCAAGGCATTTAATCAAATTCAACCCTAAGCATGCGAAAATGCAACAATATGCCAAGCACGCGAATGATTATGCAAATAAGAAAATGATCAAGTGGAGAAATGGTTAGTAGCACATGGCATGACAGAATATACAGGAGATAATAACTCACGGAAAGCAAAAATAAATAAACAGATAAAAGAGTACCTAAACTACAATGCGTACGCACCAGATGTTGGTGCGTGCGCACCATATGGTGGTGCGTGCGCACCAAGTGGATTCAAAATGGCCATTTGAAGCAAACTAATTTTTTCTGTCAGAGCACAGGGTGCGTACGCACCATGAAGTGGTGCGTACGCATCAGCAAGACAATTTCCTTACATTTTCCACTAACATGCATTTTATAAATAAAATATTAACACCACTAACATTAATTTAATCTACAAAACTACCAATCAGCATACACTAATATTAAACAAAAGATACAACCATTAATATATACAAAAAATACTCACACTAACATTAAATATTCTAACCATACTTAATAAAATAACCTAACTAATATTATAATGATATAATCTAATCTATTTTAATCAAAACCAGAATAAATTATGATAAACAATATAACCCACACGTACTCACATTAAACCCATGAATATAATATTAAAACTAATTACTCTAACATTAACTAATTCTCTACCAGGAGAAGTGGTGCGTACGCACCACGCAGTGGTGCGTACGTACCAACTTAGCTTAAATGATGAACGGTCAAAGTCGGTCAAACTGTGGTCAAAATGACCAACCAAAGGTCCCACATGATAGGTCTCAACAAGACGAATTCGCCTGTCAAATTTGGAGTCAATCGGGCCAACCTAAGGTCTTCAAATGCTAGGGAACACGGTACCTGTGGGTGAGTACGCCCACACTGGATCACTGTCCACTTCACCTTCAACCTCAGAACGGGTTGAAGCTGAAAAATGCAGTATTGAGCTTTATCCCGTGCTAACTTCTCCCTAACTTATCTTACTCATTTCTTAACCGAATTTAATGATTCAAAAACCAAATTGAAGCTCTTGCAGCGTACTACAAGCGCGCATAAATCGTTCATCCAAAAACTTGCAGAATCATGATTATTTTTTGGGTCAAAGTTTTGAGTTTATAACCCGAAAACCCGTCAATTCAAGAACTCATGTCACGGCTATTTTCCTTCAAATCTAACATTACCAATGATTTTCTTGACCTTAACAATGTAACATGGCATCATTATATTAAACAATAACTCATAGAAACAAATATGCAGTATAAATTTACAGTGCATATATATATGTGTGTCTGTGATACGTACCCCTCAGGTTTGAATGCTTCCAATATCAACGCAGCAATTCCCTTCTCGCAGCTTCAGATTACAACACTCAACCCTCCTTTCTCTCTTCTGGTTTTCTGGTGTTTTGGTGGGTGTTTGGTTTCTCTCACTCTCTCTTTCTGGCCGTTCTCCCTTAAGCCTCTATCCAAAAAAGGAAATAGCTCTATCTCTAAAAAAGGACCCCTCCCGACTGATTGATTCATCCCCTCTCCAGTCCCATCAGTAGAGTATAAATAGGGCTCAATTAGGTTTTGAAAACATCCCCTGACTGGCCCATCCCCTACCCATGCGGGGAACACCCGTGGGAATCTCCCCACTCCCCCCCCATACTCTCCCCCATGCTCTCATGTTTAGTGGGAGACAGATCTGAAGGGGCCTGAAAAAGGCTTAAGGTGCGTACGCATGGAAACTTGGTGCGTACGCACCACCCATTGGTGCGTACGCATGAAATGTAGATGGACAGTATTTTCCTGTTGTAATCTTGGCTACTCGTCGGGAATTGCTTTGTCATTATCTCAAAACATACAATAAACCTCATCATTGGGTTTCCAAAATACGTGATTTCAAATTAATTAGGTGGTACAAAATGGGGTGTCTACAGTTGCCCCTCTTTCGATTTCACTCGCTCCTTCGAGTGGTGTCGAAAGATTCCATAGACCCAATCATTTTGACCGCCTAACAACTCAAAATCAAATGTAACCATGCATGGGGTCGAATTAGGGATCACCTAACTACCTACGTACCCTTTTGTAAGGGATCAGACCCGCCGTAGTTCATGCATATGTGAGAATCCGACCTCGTTTGGGGCTATAACGAGGATGTTAACAGGTATAAATCAATGGATGACAGTTATTTTGAAGAATAAAGCGAACCCTAGAGTGGGTTAAAAGGATACATCGGGCCCCAGGGTGGGCGTAGATTCAGTCATATCGGACCTCGGATTAGGTGCGATTTCCTTCGCATCGGACCTCAGATTAGGTGCGATTTCAGTCGTATCGGACCTCAGATTAGATACGATTTCATTCATATCGGACCTCAGATTAGGTACGATTTCCTTCGTATCGGACCTCAGATTAGGTACGATTTCCTCCATTTCGGACCTCAGATTAGGTTTCGGACCTCAGATTAGGTACGATTTCCTTCGTATCGGACCTCAGATTAGGTACGATTTCAGTCGTATCGGACCTCAGATTAGGTACGATTTCATTCTTATCGCACCTCAGATTAGGTACGATTTCATTCCTATCGGACCTCAGATTAGGTACGATTTCATTCCTATCGGACCTCAGATTAGGTGCGATTTCAGTCGTATCGGACCTCAGATTAGGTACGATTTCATTCCTATCGCACCTCAGATTAGGTACGATTTCATTCCTATCGGACCTCAGATTAGGTACGATTTCATTCCTATCGGACCTCAGATTAGGTGCGATTTCAGTCGTATCGGACCTCAGATTAGGTGCGATTCCATTCCTGTCGGACCTCAGATTAGGTGCGATTTCAGTCGTATCGGACCTCAGATTAGGTGCGATTCCATTCCTGTCGGACCTCAGATTAGGTGCAATTTTATTCGTATCGGGTTTGTCACACGGCGACGCGATTTGAGGAATACGTGGGGAAGGTTTGATGCGTACGCATGAATACCTGGTGCGTACGCACCCATGTTTAGTGCGTACGCATAAGATGCAATAGGAATGTGTTTTTTGAACCCAGTGGAGTCGCCACTGTGAGCGCAAGCGGGAGTCGCCACCCAATTTAGCTTTGGGAACTGTGTTTTTGGTCAAATTCGAGGTCCAGAGATTCAAGTCCGGAGCTAGGGTACATTATTGGGAAGGTATTAGGCACCCAAAAATGCCCGGTCGAAACCGGCCTCCGTGAATAATTGTTGGCTTTAATTAATCAAGGCATTTAATCAAATTCAACCCTAAGCATGCGAAAATGCAACAATATGCCAAGCACGCGAATGATTATGCAAATAAGAAAATGATCAAGTGGAGAAATGGTTAGTAGCACATGGCATGGCAGAATATACAAGAGATAATAACTCACGGAAAACAAAAATAAATAAACAGATAAAAGAGTACCTAAACTACAATGCGTACGCACCAGGTGTTGGTGCGTGCGCACCATATGGTGGTGCGTGCGCACCAAGTGGATTCAAAATGGCCATTTGAAGCAAACTAATTTTTTCTGTCAGAGCATAGGGTGCGTACGCACCATGAAGTGGTGCGTACGCATCAGCAAGACAATTTCCCTACATTTTCCACTAACATGCATTTTATAAATAAAATATTAACACCACTAACATTAATTTAATCTACAAAACTACCAATCAGCATACACTAATATTAAACAAAAGATACAACCATTAATATATACAAAAAATACTCACACTAACATTAAATATTCTAACCATACTTAATAAAATAACCTAACTAATATTATAATGATATAATCTAATCTATTTTAATCAAAACCAGAATAAATTATGATAAACAATATAACCCACACGTACTCACATTAAACCCATGAATATAATATTAAAACTAATTACTCTAACATTAACTAATTCTCTACCAGGAGAAGTGGTGCGTACGCACCACGCAGTGGTGCATACGTACCAACTTAGCTTAAATGATGAACGGTCAAAGTTGGTCAAACTGTGGTCAAAATGACCAACCAAAGGTCCCACATGATAGGTCTCAACAAGACGAATTCGCCTGTCAAATTTGGAGTCAATCGGGCCAACCTAAGGTCTTCAAATGCTAGGGAACACGGTACCTGTGGGTGAGTACGCCCACACTGGATCACTGTCCACTTCACCTTCAACCTCAGAACGGGTTGAAGCTGAAAAATGCAGTATTGAGCTTTATCCCGTGCTAACTTCTCCCTAACTTATCTTACTCATTTCTTAACCGAATTTAATGATTCAAAAACCAAATTGAAGCTCTTGCAGCGTACTACAAGCGCGCATAAATCGTTCATCCAAAAACTTGCAGAATCATGATTATTTTTTGGGTCAAAGTTTTGAGTTTATAACCCGAAAACCCGTCAATTCAAGAACTCATGTCACGGCTTATTTCGTTCAAATCTAACATTACCAATGATTTTCTTGACCTTAACAATGTAACATGGCATCATTATATTAAACAATAACTCATAGAAACAAATATGCAGTATAAATTTACAGTGCATATATATATGTGTGTCTGTGATACGTACCCCTCAGGTTTGAATGCTTCCAATATCAACGCAGCAATTCCCTTCTCGCAGCTTCAGATTACAACACTCAACCCTCCTTTCTCTCTTCTGGTTTTCTGGTGTTTTGGTGGGTATTTGGTTTCTCTCACTCTCTCTTTCTGGCCGTTCTCCCTTAAGCCTCTATCCAAAAAAGGAAATAGCTCTATCTCTAAAAAAGGACCCCTCCCGACTGATTGATTCATCCCCTCTCCAGTCCCATCAGTAGAGTATAAATAGGGCTCAATTAGGTTTTGAAAACATCCCCTGACTGGCCCATCCCCTACCCATGCGGGGAACACCCGTGGGAATCTCCCCACTCCCCCCCCATACTCTCCCCCATGCTCTCATGTTTAGTGGGAGACAGATCTGAAGGGGCCTGAAAAAGGCTTATGGTGCGTACGCATGGAAATATGGTGCGTACGCACCACCCAATGTTGCGTACGCATGAAGTGTAAAAAGGCAGTATTTTCCTGTTGTAATCTTGACTACTCGTCGGGAATTGCTTTGTCATTATCTCAAAACATACAATAAACCTCATCATTGGGTTTCCAAAATACGTGATTTCAAATTAATTAGGTGGTACAAAATGGGGTGTCTACAGTTGCCCCTCTTTCGATTTCACTCGCTCCTTCGAGTGGTGTCGAAAGATTCCATAGACCCAATCATTTTGACCGCCTAACAACTCAAAATCAAATGTAACCATGCATGGGGTCGAATTAGGGATCACCTAACTACCTACGTACCCTTTTGTAAGGGATCAGACCCGCCGTAGTTCATGCATATGTGAGAATCCGACCTCGTTTGGGCTATAACGAGGATGGTAATAGGTATAAATCAATGGATGACAGTTATCTTGAAGAATAAAGCAGACCCCAGAGCGGGTTAAAAGGATACATCGGGCCCCAGGGTGGGCGTAGATTCAGTCATATCGGACCTCGGATTAGGTACGATTTCCTTCGCATCGGACCTCAGATTAGGTACGATTTCAGTCGTATCGGACCTCAGATTAGGTGCGATTTCAGTCGTATCAAACCTCAGATTAGGTACCATTTCAGTCATATCGGACCTCAGATTAGGTACGATTTCCTTCGTATCGGACCTCAGATTAGGTACGATTTCCTCCGTATCGGACCTCAGATTAGGTACGATTTCCTCCGTATCGGACCTCAGATTAGGCGCGATCTTAGTCGTATCGGACCTCAGATTAGGTGCGATTTCATTCGTATCGGACCTCAGATTAGGTACGATGTCCTTCGTATCGGACCTCAGATTAGGCGCGATCTCCTCCATTTCGGACCTCAGATTAGGTTTCGGACCTCAGATTAGGTACGATTTCTTTCGTATCGGACCTCAGATTAGGTACGATTTCAGTCGTATCGGACCTCAGATTAGGTGCGATTCCATTCCTGTCGGACCTCAGATTAGGTGCAATTTTATTCGTATCGGACCTCAGATTAGGTGCGATTTCAGTCGTATCGGACCTCAGATTAGGTGCGATTCCATTCCTGTCGGACCTCAGATTAGGTGCAATTTTATTCGTATCAGGTTTGTCACACGGCGACGCGATTTGAGGAATACGTGGGGAAGGTTTGATGCATACGCATGAATAACTGGTGCGTACGCACCTGTATCTAGTGCGTACGCATTAGATGCAATTCTGCCAAAAATTTTTTACCGAGACGGCACCGTTTCTTTTAAGGGGTGTTTCAAATTCTGAAACGACCTCTTCTTCTCCGGCGACGCTTCCCATTACCCCGAAAATCACTCCCCATTCCTCCATAACTCCCTCTCCCACTCACTCCTATTTCATAAAAAACTTGTTCTTATTCTCTTGCAAATCCATTCCCAACCCACTGTTCTCCTTCCTCTGTCTCTCATTCTTCCCATTCTTTTCTTCTTACTTTCTCTCTGCAACTTCCCGCCGGCAAACATGCCTCCCAAGAACAAACGGTTTCGCGGCGATGATGAAGGGTTCACCATCAACCGTTGGGATCCACGGCTCAACCCGCAGCAAATCCCCGACATCACCTTCAGGCCACAGGAGCATCTCTCCCACATTGCACGGCAACAAAGAGTAAGTCTTGAAACCCATTCCTCCATTGTTGAATATGCATGCCTTCAAAGATCTGATTTTTATCTCTCACCGTCCATAAAAATGTGAACTTTATCCTCAAATGATCATAGTATGTCTGTATATATCATAAAAACTGGAGAAAACTTGTGAAATCTGAGTTTAGAGGTTGAGGGGGTTCACGGTCCCGAGGTTGAAGACGAACCAGGGTCCTGAGTGCGTACGCATATATGGCATGTGTGTACGCATCAGTATGTAGTGCGTACGCATCAGTACGTAGTGCGTACGCACCACGAATTGATTACACAAATAAAAATAAAACGGGAATCAGATGGACTTAAGCACTGATGCGTACGCACTGACTTTCATATGCGTACGCACTGTGGCCAATGCGTACGCACCATTGACCATGCGTACGCACCACGCATTTATTTGGCAGAATCAATCTAAATCCATGCTCACCTGTACCTGTACTTACCTGGGTCTTCATTCTTTTCAGATTCCAAAGAAGAAGAGTGGACGTGGCAGTCTGGAGAGTTTGACCACTTGGTGGGACCGGTTGACCCCCGATACTCAGCAGTTAGTGTCGGATGTCGGGTTTGGGACCGTGGCTGCAGTGACGATTCATCGGGCTACCAGCAACACCTTGGTTTTCTGCCTGGCAGAGAGATGGTGGGATACCACCCATACCCTCCATTTGGCGGGTAGGGAGTGGACTCTCACCCCTTATGACTTCCACCGTCTGACAGGTCTTCGAATGAGGGGGAGGCCCTTCACTTTTGAGCTGACTGAGGATCAAAGGAAGGCGTTGACCCAGCGTTTGTTGGGCGTGCCTTGCCCCAATGCCACCATGAAGTATCCAGCCTTGTACAATGAGTTTCTTGGGAGGGGGCAGGACTCTGTGGAGGAGCGTGTTATCATGGCTCGGGCTTTCATCCTCTACCTTATAGGGGCTTTTCTAGTCCCTAATGCTGCGCAGACTTTTGAGCCAGGTTGGCTCTTAGCATTGGAGGACCTTGAGGCTGCATATGAGTATGGATGGGGGTCGGCTGTCTTGGCACACCTTTATGCCACCACGGATGCCCTTAGTCGGGTAAAATCCGACTCTTTGACAGGCTGCTGGAGGCTTTGGGCGGTAAGTAACCGTATATGGGTTCCATTCTCTTCTATTTTCATGCTTTGCTCTCTCCTCAAGATGTTTATTGGTTCTCTTTGTTTGTCTTGCAGCTATGGGCCCAGGAGTACATTGACTTGAGACCTCTGGGCGATCAGGAGGACTTGTCCCACATTGGAGTCCGAGAGTTCCTAGACAGGCTTGAGCGTGTATGGGTCCACTTTTTGCTTTCTATCGTTCTCTTTCCCCTTTTTGTTTCCTTTTGGCTGATCATGTCCTGACAATAGGTGAATCCCCGCCCTTGGGTTGGTCGAGCCGAGGTTGGTCCCCCAGAGTGGGAGGAGGACGCGCACGCCATGGCTGAGGTGTCCTGTTTGCTGTCCTATCCCCGTGCCCGGGCCTTTTACTTTGCCGAAAGGGTCGTGCCCCAGCTGACTACAGATCTTGAGTTGTGTGCCCGAGTCCCCTATGATCCTCCTGCCTTCTCCTTGGTGCCCTATCAGATGGGTGAGCTAGATTTGGATGAGTGGCGAGGTGGCATTCATTACATTTCTCGTCTGCTGAGCCTAGAGCATGACTATGCCACCTTTGCCAGGGAGCGCCTCATGCCCCGCTTCATTGGTCACCAGGTATCCATTCTGTTCCATTCTTGTCACTGTTTTGCTTTCCATAAGCTTGCCCCTGTCATTGCACTTTTTTCATACCCAGGTTCCTGATGCGGGCATTCCTCCCGAGGGACTTCCTCCTGCATTCCCCTCGTGGTCGGTTCCTCTTTATGATGAGAAGGGCGAGGCGTATGAGGAGTCCATTGTCCCCGACCCGCGAGCGCATCCACTCCCTTTCCCTCCTGGCACGCGTCAGGTAGCATTTCTTCTTTCTCTTGACAGGTCCTGCAAAATAGTTAGT
This sequence comes from Liquidambar formosana, assembly GCA_039720395.1. NCBI lineage: Eukaryota > Viridiplantae > Streptophyta > Magnoliopsida > Saxifragales > Altingiaceae > Liquidambar > Liquidambar formosana. The sequence continues at coordinate 50,903 of JBBPBK010000113.1, read as the reverse complement.
TCGAAATATGCATGCCCTAATCGCACTTTGATTTTTCAGCTTACCCTTGCGGAGATGGAGCTTGTATACCAGATGTTTGGTGGGCTCAAGCGGATGTTGACTGCTCATTCCGCGACAATCTTGCGCATGCGGGGAGGGCCGGCACCCGGAGGTGCAGCAGATGCAGGGGGAGGTGGTGATGATGATGAGGGTGGCGACTCCCCATCCCCTTCTTCATGGGCTAGCCCTCAATGTGGAAGAAGTCGAGGTCTATGGGGATTCGGCATTAGTGATCGCTCAAGTTCAAAATATTTGGAAAACCAAGGAAGAACATCTGAAACCCTACCAAAGCTACCTCGAGAAATTAGCTCTAAAGTTCCAGAAAATAACCTTCACTCCTCTACCCCGATCCCAAAATCAATTCGCCGATGCCCTAGCCACTTTAGCCTCATTGATCCACATCCCAGAAAAAGCCCAATTGCAACCCTTGATCATACAACAAAGCTCTCGACCTGCCCATGAAGCCACCATTATGTTCATAGAAGAAGAATTTGACGATGGGAAACCTTGGTATTTTGATATTTTGAACTTCCTGGAGCGAGAAGTGTACCCTGAGGAAGCTACCAGGAAAGACCGGCGGGCACTGAGGTTGTTAGCAACACAGTATGTTTTATGCGGTGGGAACCTGTTCAAAAGGTCAGCCAATGGCATTCATCTGTTGTGCGTCGATAAAGAAGCAGCCCAAACACTGGTTAGTGAAGTACACGGAGGAGATTGTGGACCCCACATGAACGGGAGGATGCTAGCTAAAAAGCTGATTCGGTTAGGATATTACTGGACTACCATGGAAATGGATTGCGTGGAGTACGTGAGAAAATGTCACCAATGTCAGGTCTATTCCAACATGCAGTACACACCTCCGGTCGAGTTACACCAATTGACATCGCCGTGGCCCTTCTCTGTCTGGGGCATAGATGTTATAGGTAAGATTACCCCGAAGGCTACGGGTGGACACGAGTACATATTGGTAGCCATCGACTACTTCACAAAATGGGTAGAAGCAAAAGCCTACACGGAATTGAAAGCCAAGCACGTGGCTAAGTTCATCGAGACTCACATTATCTACAGGTATGGGGTGCCACACGAGGTCATTTCAGATAATGGATCACATTTTCAGGGGGAAGTCCAAAGTATTTTCGAGAAGTACAGTATTAAGCATCACAAATCCTCCCCTTACCGGCCACAGACCAACGGAGCTGTAGAAGCAGCCAATAAGAACATAAAGCACATCCTAGAAAAGTCCGCAAAGACTTACAAGGATTGGGCAGAAAAGTTGCCAGGAGCATTGTGGGGATATCGAACATCAGTAAGGACGTCTACTGGGACAACGCCGTACGCGTTGGTATACGGGATGGAAGCAGTTTTACCGGTGGAATTAGAAGTTCAATCATTAAGGGTCATGGTAGAAAGCCAAATCCCTGAAGTTGAATGGAAAAGGGACCGGTACGAACAATTAGCACTGTTGGACGAAAGAAGGCTTAAGTCACTGTACCATGTACAAGGGTATCAAAGGAGGGTTGCCAGGGCTTTTAACAAAAAGGTGAGGCCGAGAAATCTGAAGGAAGGAGACCTAGTGCTCAAGGAAATGTTGACTCGGGTATCGGATCCTAGGGGCAAGTTTAGGCCCAATTGGGTAGGCCCGTATATCATCAAGGCTATATTATCAGGAGGAGCAGTCAAGCTGATGGACGAAGAGGGAAATGAGTTTATGCAACCTGTCAATCTGGATCGTTTGCGCAAATACTATATATGATGTAGACCCTATCTTGTATTACGAAGGAATTTGAATCAATGCAAAGTTAATTGAAATAAGTTTCATCCATTAAATGGGAACAAATAGTACATCTTGCCTGGTTATTGTGAACTAAAATGGAAATGACATGAAATGCAATATAATCAACAAGTGGCGCATCAGCGTTAGAAATCATTCCCTCATCCACTACCATCATGACCATCTTGATTCAGTCTTTTTCGTTTACGATGAACTTCATCCTCTTTCGATCCCCCAATGTCAGAAGCGAGCCAGCCGTAGTAAGCAGCAGAGGGACTAATCAGCTCAGGGGCAACGACAGATAAAACCCGCATCCTGTTGGTCCATGCCCCTTGAATGCGCTCAACAAGGCGGGCCCCGAGTGGACAGACATATCCCATGTGCTCTTTAAGCAGCGATCTTTGAGGCCTGCCGAATTGCCGTTGGATGCGAAGCACGGGACAGTAGGACACTTCCCGAAGGCCAGCTAGCATCACGCTGTGAGAAAAAATCAGACCTAGAGTCATGTCGGATATTCTCCACCAAGGACAGTTCCACCGAATACCATGACAGGAAATGTTAGAAAGCATGCCGCGAAGCTCCTTGATGCTAGGAAAAGGTTTAATCAAGGCCCGACGGCGGTAAAGTTGTGGTTGGTACGCCCAAGGACTCACGTGGGGTTCTACTATGAGCTGCAAGCGTTCGAATAACCAAATCTGAAAAATTGGGAAAAGTGGATCAAACCCTTTATGCGTACGCATCAAGATTCAATGCGTACGCACCCCATCCACATGCGTACGCACTGATGAAGGAAAAAGAAGCCAAATGCAGAATGAAAAAGAAAGGATGGACGGGAATGAAGGGGAATTTACCTGCAACAGCAAGGGACTGCCACCAACAAAGGGGACCTCACCCCTCACAAACCTATCTAGAGCATTGAGAGTTCCGGCTAAGACCATCATGCTTGGATTGGATTCCCTCAATAAAGGAAGGATCTGCAATAGGGCCACGTCGGCAGAGTCGGGGGCATCCACAAACAAGTAACATGCCAAGATACAAAAGCAAAGGGCATTTAAACGGTGTTGGAGTTGATTACCTGTAACTATAGGAGGAAGTTGGCTGAAGTGCGAAACTACAAGTTGGAAGTCTATCCTTGAATTTGAAAACCATCCCCGAGCTACCCTGGTCGGAATACCGAATAAAGAAGAAATTAGGCCCTCGACTTTGAGCGGTACTACGGGTGGTAGTAATATATGGTCGAAATCTGGACGCCCAAGGATGGCCCCAAATTCCTCCATGGTGGGACACACTTCCGTGTTATTGAAGCGGAACACATGACGAGAAGGATCCCAAAACTCGGTAGCCAGTTTGAGAAAGTCTTGGTTAACCCGCACTTGAGAATAATCAAGCAAAGAAGACAGTTGAAACTGGGATTTAAATTCCCTGCGAGATTGGCCATCCAAAGACTTGAGCCAGTTAGAAAGGTTCGCCATTAGTGAAAAATAGGAGGTGGAAGGGATGATGCTGGTAGAGTTCAAGTGGCGGCTAGGGTAATGAAGAAGAAGCCTTTATAAAGAAAAAGTACAGCAAATGCCCTTTTGGGAAAGAGACAAACAAGAGAGACTGCTGTGGGCCCTAAAAAAGGACAGAATTTCATTTGATGCGTACGCATCTGTGGGAGATGCGTACGCATTAATTCCAAGTGCGTACGCATTAATAGTGGGTGCGTACGCATTACGTGTTTCCTACACTGTCAGAACACCCTGTTTCAGTAACCGAGCCACCTGGTTTCATCTATATTTACACTAAGCAGATCAATGCAACTTCAAAATCATTTCAGGCAGCACACAACAATTCAAAGCGAGAAAAGCACACACTGAAATAAAAACCAAGTGCAAATGTTTAAGTACATAACCCCGAAATTGAAATTGCAAATTGTCCAAAGTAAAGAGAGATAGAGTCTAAAAGCCCCTAGGGCGATAAGATGGACCGCTGGATGAACCAGCCCCACCACCACCTTGCCCACCATCATCACCACCCTCATCATCATCACCACCTCCACCTGCATCTGCTGCACCTCCGGGTGCCGGCCCTCCCCGCATGCGCAAGATTGTCGCGGAATGAGCAGTCAACATCCGCTTGAGCCCACCAAACATCTGGTATACAAGCTCCATCTCCGCAAGGGTAAGCTGAAAAATCAAAGTGCGATTAGGGCATGCATATTTCGAACTAACTATTTTGCAGGACCTGTCAAGAGAAAGAAGAAATGCTACCTGACGCGTGCCAGGAGGAAAAGGGAGTGGATGCGCTCGCGGGTCGGGGACAATGGACTCCTCATACGCCTCGCCCTTCTCATCATAAAGAGGAACCGACCACGAGGGGAATGCAGGAGGAAGTCCCTCGGGAGGAATGCCCGCATCAGGAACCTGGGTATGAAAAAAGTGCAATGACAGGGGCAAGCTTATGGAAAGCAAAACAGTGACAAGAATGGAACAGAATGGATACCTGGTGACCAATGAAGCGGGGCATGAGGCGCTCCCTGGCAAAGGTGGCATAGTCATGCTCTAGGCTCAGCAGACGAGAAATGTAATGAATGCCACCTCGCCACTCATCCAAATCTAGCTCACCCATCTGATAGGGCACCAAGGAGAAGGCAGGAGGATCATAGGGGACTCGGGCACACAACTCAAGATCTGTAGTCAGCTGGGGCACGACCCTTTCGGCAAAGTAAAAGGCCCGGGCCCGGGGATAGGACAGCAAACAGGACACCTCAGCCATGGCGTGCGCGTCCTCCTCCCACTCTGGGGGACCAACCTCGGCTCGACCAACCCAAGGGCGGGGATTCACCTATTGTCAGGACATGATCAGCCAAAAGGAAACAAAAAGGGGAAAGAGAACAATAGAAAGCAAAAAGTGGACCCATACACGCTCAAGCCTGTCTAGGAACTCTCGGACTCCAATGTGGGACAAGTCCTCCTGATCGCCCAGAGGTCTCAAGTCAATATACTCCTGGGCCCATAGCTGCAAGACAAACAAAGAGAATCAATAAACATCTTGAGAAAAGAGCAAAGCATGAAAATAGAAGAGAATGGAACCCATATACGGTTACTTACCGCCCAAAGCCTCCAGCAACCTGTCAAAGAGTCGGATTTTACCCGACTAAGGGCATCCGTGGTGGCATAAAGGTGTGCCAAGACAGCCGACCCCCATCCATACTCATATGCAGCCTCAAGGTCCTCCAATGCTAAGAGCCAACCTGGCTCAAAAGTCTGCGCAGCATTAGGGACTAGGAAAGCCCCTATAAGGTAGAGGATGAAAGCTCGAGCCATGATAACACGCTCCTCCACAGAGTCCTGCCCTCTCCCAAGAAACTCATTGTACAAAGCTGGATACTTCATGGTGGCATTGGGGCAAGGCATGCCCAACAAACGCTGGGTCAACGCCTTCCTCTGATCCTCAGTCAGCTCAAAAGTGAAGGGCCTCCCCCTCATCCGTAGACCTGTCAGACGGTGGAAGTCGTAAGGGGTGAGAGTCCACTCCCTACCCGCTAAATGAAGGGTATGGGTGGTGTCCCACCATCTCTCTGCCAGGCAGAAAACCAAGGTGTTGCTGGTAGCCCGATGAATCGTCACTGCAGCCACGGTCCCAAACCCGACATCCGACACTAACTGCTGAGTATCGGGGGTCAACCGGTCCCACCAAGTGGTCAAACTCTCCAGACTGCCACGTCCACTCTTCTTCTTTGGAATCTGAAAAGAATGAAGACCCAGGTAAGTACAGGTACAGGTGAGCATGGATTTAGATTGATTCTGCCAAATAAATGCGTGGTGCGTACGCATGGTCAATGGTGCGTACGCATTGGCCACAGTGCGTACGCATATGGAAGTCAGTGCGTACGCATCAGTGCTTAATTTCATCTGATTCCCGTTTTATTTTTATTTGTGTAATCACTTCATGGTGCGTACGCACTACGTACTGATGCGTACGCACTACATACTGATGCGTACGCACATACCATCTATGCGTACGCACTCAGGACCCTGGTTCGTCTTCAACCTCGGGACCGTGAACCCCCTCAACCTCCAAACTCAGATTTCACAAGTTTTCTCCAGTTTTTACGATGTATACAGACATACTATGATCATTTGAGGATAAAGTTCACATTTTTATGGGCGGTGAGAGATAAAAATCAGATCTTTGAAGGCATGCATATTCAACAATGGAGGAATGGGTTTCAAGACTTACTCTTTGTTGCCGTGCAATGTGGGAGAGATGCTCCTGTGGCCTGAAGATGATGTCGGGGATTTGCTGCGGGTTGAGCCGTGGATCCCAACGGTTGATGGTGAACCCTTCATCATCGCCGCGAAACCGTTTGTTCTTGGGAGGCATGTTTGCCGGCGGGAAGTTGCAGAGAGAAAGTAAGAAGAAAAGAATGGAAAGAATGAGAGACAGAGGAAGGAGAACAGTGGGTTGGGAATGGGTTTGCAAGAGAATGAGTTTTTTTATGAAATAGGAGTGAGTGGGAGAGGGAGTTATGGAGGAGTGGGGAGTGATTTTCGGGGTAATGGGAAGCGTCGCCGGAGAAGAAGAGGTCGTTTCAGAATTTGAAACACCCCTTAAAAGAAACGGTGCCGTCTCGGTAAAAAATTTTGGCAGAATTGCATCTTATGCGTACGCACTAAACATGGGTGCGTACGCACCAGGTATTCATGCGTACGCATCAAACCTTCCCCACGTATTCCTCAAATCGCGTCGCCGTGTGACAAACCCGATACGAATAAAATTGCACCTAATCTGAGGTCCGACAGGAATGGAATCGCACCTAATCTGAGGTCCGATACGACTGAAATCGCACCTAATCTGAGGTCCGATAGGAATGAAATCGTACCTAATCTGAGGTCCGATAGGAATGAAATCGTACCTAATCTGAGGTGCGATAGGAATGAAATCGTACCTAATCTGAGGTCCGATACGACTGAAATCGCACCTAATCTGAGGTCCGATAGGAATGAAATCGTACCTAATCTGAGGTCCGATAGGAATGAAATCGTACCTAATCTGAGGTGCGATAAGAATGAAATCGTACCTAATCTGAGGTCCGATACGACTGAAATCGTACCTAATCTGAGGTCCGATACGAAGGAAATCGTACCTAATCTGAGGTCCGAAACCTAATCTGAGGTCCGAAATGGAGGAAATCGTACCTAATCTGAGGTCCGATACGAAGGAAATCGTACCTAATCTGAGGTCCGATATGAATGAAATCGTATCTAATCTGAGGTCCGATACGACTGAAATCGCACCTAATCTGAGGTCCGATGCGAAGGAAATCGCACCTAATCCGAGGTCCGATATGACTGAATCTACGCCCACCCTGGGGCCCGATGTATCCTTTTAACCCACTCTAGGGTTCGCTTTATTCTTCAAGATAACTGTCATCCATTGATTTATACCTGTTAACATCCTCGTTATAGCCCCAAACGAGGTCGGATTCTCACATATGCATGAACTACGGCGGGTCTGATCCCTTACAAAAGGGTACGTAGGTAGTTAGGTGATCCCTAATTCGACCCCATGCATGGTTACATTTGATTTTGAGTTGTTAGGCGGTCAAAATGATTGGGTCTATGGAATCTTTCGACACCACTCGAAGGAGCGAGTGAAATCGAAAGAGGGGCAACTGTAGACACCCCATTTTGTACCACCTAATTAATTTGAAATCACGTATTTTGGAAACCCAATGATGAGGTTTATTGTATGTTTTGAGATAATGACAAAGCAATTCCCGACGAGTAGCCAAGATTACAACAGGAAAATACTGTCCATCTACATTTCATGCGTACGCACCAATGGGTGGTGCGTACGCACCAAGTTTCCATGCGTACGCACCTTAAGCCTTTTTCAGGCCCCTTCAGATCTGTCTCCCACTAAACATGAGAGCATGGGGGAGAGTATGGGGGGGGAGTGGGGAGATTCCCACGGGTGTTCCCCGCATGGGTAGGGGATGGGCCAGTCAGGGGATGTTTTCAAAACCTAATTGAGCCCTATTTATACTCTACTGATGGGACTGGAGAGGGGATCAATCAATCAGTCGGGAGGGGTCCTTTTTTAGAGATAGAGCTATTTCCTTTTTTGGATAGAGGCTTAAGGGAGAACGGCCAGAAAGAGAGAGTGAGAGAAACCAAACACCCACCAAAACACCAGAAAACCAGAAGAGAGAAAGGAGGGTTGAGTGTTGTAATCTGAAGCTGCGAGAAGGGAATTGCTGCGTTGATATTGGAAGCATTCAAACCTGAGGGGTACGTATCACAGACACACATATATATATGCACTGTAAATTTATACTGCATATTTGTTTCTATGAGTTATTGTTTAATATAATGATGCCATGTTACATTGTTAAGGTCAAGAAAATCATTGGTAATGTTAGATTTGAAGGAAAATAGCCGTGACATGAGTTCTTGAATTGACGGGTTTTCGGGTTATAAACTCAAAACTTTGACCCAAAAAATAATCATGATTCTGCAAGTTTTTGGATGAACGATTTATGCGCGCTTGTAGTACGCTGCAAGAGCTTCAATTTGGTTTTTGAATCATTAAATTCGGTTAAGAAATGAGTAAGATAAGTTAGGGAGAAGTTAGCACGGGATAAAGCTCAATACTGCATTTTTCAGCTTCAACCCGTTCTGAGGTTGAAGGTGAAGTGGACAGTGATCCAGTGTGGGCGTACTCACCCACAGGTACCGTGTTCCCTAGCATTTGAAGACCTTAGGTTGGCCCGATTGACTCCAAATTTGACAGGCGAATTCGTCTTGTTGAGACCTATCATGTGGGACCTTTGGTTGGTCATTTTGACCACAGTTTGACCAACTTTGACCGTTCATCATTTAAGCTAAGTTGGTACGTACGCACCACTGCGTGGTGCGTACGCACCACTTCTCCTGGTAGAGAATTAGTTAATGTTAGAGTAATTAGTTTTAATATTATATTCATGGGTTTAATGTGAGTACGTGTGGGTTATATTGTTTATCATAATTTATTCTGGTTTTGATTAAAATAGATTAGATTATATCATTATAATATTAGTTAGGTTATTTTATTAAGTATGGTTAGAATATTTAATGTTAGTGTGAGTATTTTTTGTATATATTAATGGTTGTATCTTTTGTTTAATATTAGTGTATGCTGATTGGTAGTTTTGTAGATTAAATTAATGTTAGTGGTGTTAATATTTTATTTATGAAATGCATGTTAGTGGAAAATGTAGGGAAATTGTCTTGCTGATGCGTACGCACCACTTCATGGTGCGTACGCACCCTGTGCTCTGACAGAAAAAATTAGTTTGCTTCAAATGGCCATTTTGAATCCACTTGGTGCGCACGCACCACCATATGGTGCGCACGCACCAACACCTGGTGCGTACGCATTGTAGTTTAGGTACTCTTTTATCTGTTTATTTATTTTTGCTTTCCGTGAGTTATTATCTCCTGTATATTCTGTCATGCCATGTGCTACTAACCATTTCTCTACTTGATTATTTTCTTATTTGCATAATCATTTGCGTGCTTGGCATATTGTTGCATTTTCGCATGCTTAGGGTTAAATTTGATTAAATACCTCGATTAATTAAAGCCAACAATTATTCAAGGAGGCCGGTTTCGACCGGGCATTTTTGGGTGCCTAATACCTTCCCAATAATGTACCCTAGCTCCGAACTTGAATCTCTGGACCTCGAATTTGACCAAAAAACACAGTTCCCAAAGCTAAATTGGGTGGCGACTCCCGCTTGCGCTCACAGTGGCGACTCTGTGTAGTCGCCACTGTGAGCGCAAGCGGGAGTCGCCACCCAATTTAGCTTTGGGAACTGTGTTTTTTGGTCAAATTCGAGGTCCAGAGATTCAAGTTCGGAGCTAGGGTACATTATTGGGAAGGTATTAGGCACCCAAAAATGCCCGGTCGAAACCGGCCTCCTTGAATAATTGTTGGCTTTAATTAATCGAGGTATTTAATCAAATTTAACCCTAAGCATGCGAAAATGCAACAATATGCCAAGCACGCAAATGATTATGCAAATAAGAAAATAATCAAGTAGAGAAATGGTTAGTAGCACATGGCATGACAGAATATACAGGAGATAATAACTCACGGAAAGCAAAAATAAATAAACAGATAAAAGAGTACCTAAACTACAATGCGTACGCACCAGATGTTGGTGCGTGCGCACCATATGGTGGTGCGTGCGCACCAAGTGGATTCAAAATGGCCATTTGAAGCAAACTAATTTTTTCTGTCAGAGCACAGGGTGCGTACGCACCATGAAGTGGTGCGTACGCATCAGCAAGACAATTTCCTTACATTTTCCACTAACATGCATTTTATAAATAAAATATTAACACCACTAACATTAATTTAATCTACAAAACTACCAATCAGCATACACTAATATTAAACAAAAGATACAACCATTAATATATACAAAAAATACTCACACTAACATTAAATATTCTAACCATACTTAATAAAATAACCTAACTAATATTATAATGATATAATCTAATCTATTTTAATCAAAACCAGAATAAATTATGATAAACAATATAACCCACACGTACTCACATTAAACCCATGAATATAATATTAAAACTAATTACTCTAACATTAACTAATTCTCTACCAGGAGAAGTGGTGCGTACGCACCACGCAGTGGTGCGTACGTACCAACTTAGCTTAAATGATGAACGGTCAAAGTCGGTCAAACTGTGGTCAAAATGACCAACCAAAGGTCCCACATGATAGGTCTCAACAAGACGAATTCGCCTGTCAAATTTGGAGTCAATCGGGCCAACCTAAGGTCTTCAAATGCTAGGGAACACGGTACCTGTGGGTGAGTACGCCCACACTGGATCACTGTCCACTTCACCTTCAACCTCAGAACGGGTTGAAGCTGAAAAATGCAGTATTGAGCTTTATCCCGTGCTAACTTCTCCCTAACTTATCTTACTCATTTCTTAACCGAATTTAATGATTCAAAAACCAAATTGAAGCTCTTGCAGCGTACTACAAGCGCGCATAAATCGTTCATCCAAAAACTTGCAGAATCATGATTATTTTTTGGGTCAAAGTTTTGAGTTTATAACCCGAAAACCCGTCAATTCAAGAACTCATGTCACGGCTATTTTCCTTCAAATCTAACATTACCAATGATTTTCTTGACCTTAACAATGTAACATGGCATCATTATATTAAACAATAACTCATAGAAACAAATATGCAGTATAAATTTACAGTGCATATATATATGTGTGTCTGTGATACGTACCCCTCAGGTTTGAATGCTTCCAATATCAACGCAGCAATTCCCTTCTCGCAGCTTCAGATTACAACACTCAACCCTCCTTTCTCTCTTCTGGTTTTCTGGTGTTTTGGTGGGTGTTTGGTTTCTCTCACTCTCTCTTTCTGGCCGTTCTCCCTTAAGCCTCTATCCAAAAAAGGAAATAGCTCTATCTCTAAAAAAGGACCCCTCCCGACTGATTGATTGATCCCCTCTCCAGTCCCATCAGTAGAGTATAAATAGGGCTCAATTAGGTTTTGAAAACATCCCCTGACTGGCCCATCCCCTACCCATGCGGGGAACACCCGTGGGAATCTCCCCACTCCCCCCCCATACTCTCCCCCATGCTCTCATGTTTAGTGGGAGACAGATCTGAAGGGGCCTGAAAAAGGCTTAAGGTGCGTACGCATGGAAACTTGGTGCGTACGCACCACCCATTGGTGCGTACGCATGAAATGTAGATGGACAGTATTTTCCTGTTGTAATCTTGGCTACTCGTCGGGAATTGCTTTGTCATTATCTCAAAACATACAATAAACCTCATCATTGGGTTTCCAAAATACGTGATTTCAAATTAATTAGGTGGTACAAAATGGGGTGTCTACAGTTGCCCCTCTTTCGATTTCACTCGCTCCTTCGAGTGGTGTCGAAAGATTCCATAGACCCAATCATTTTGACCGCCTAACAACTCAAAATCAAATGTAACCATGCATGGGGTCGAATTAGGGATCACCTAACTACCTACGTACCCTTTTGTAAGGGATCAGACCCGCCGTAGTTCATGCATATGTGAGAATCCGACCTCGTTTGGGGCTATAACGAGGATGTTAACAGGTATAAATCAATGGATGACAGTTATCTTGAAGAATAAAGCGAACCCTAGAGTGGGTTAAAAGGATACATCGGGCCCCAGGGTGGGCGTAGATTCAGTCATATCGGACCTCGGATTAGGTGCGATTTCCTTCGCATCGGACCTCAGATTAGGTGCGATTTCAGTCGTATCGGACCTCAGATTAGATACGATTTCATTCATATCGGACCTCAGATTAGGTACGATTTCCTTCGTATCGGACCTCAGATTAGGTACGATTTCCTCCATTTCGGACCTCAGATTAGGTTTCGGACCTCAGATTAGGTACGATTTCCTTCGTATCGGACCTCAGATTAGGTACGATTTCAGTCGTATCGGACCTCAGATTAGGTACGATTTCATTCTTATCGCACCTCAGATTAGGTACGATTTCATTCCTATCGGACCTCAGATTAGGTACGATTTCATTCCTATCGGACCTCAGATTAGGTGCGATTTCAGTCGTATCGGACCTCAGATTAGGTACGATTTCATTCCTATCGCACCTCAGATTAGGTACGATTTCATTCCTATCGGACCTCAGATTAGGTACGATTTCATTCCTATCGGACCTCAGATTAGGTGCGATTTCAGTCGTATCGGACCTCAGATTAGGTGCGATTCCATTCCTGTCGGACCTCAGATTAGGTGCAATTTTATTCGTATCGGGTTTGTCACACGGCGACGCGATTTGAGGAATACGTGGGGAAGGTTTGATGCGTACGCATCAAATGAAATTCTGTCCTTTTTTTAGGGCCCACAGCAGTCTCTCTTGTTTGTCTCTTTCCCAAAAGGGCATTTGCTGTACTTTTTCTTTATAAAGGCTTCTTCTTCATTACCCTAGCCGCCACTTGAACTCTACCAGCATCATCCCTTCCACCTCCTATTTTTCACTAATGGCGAACCTTTCTAACTGGCTCAAGTCTTTGGATGGCCAATCTCGCAGGGAATTTAAATCCCAGTTTCAACTGTCTTCTTTGCTTGATTATTCTCAAGTGCGGGTTAACCAAGACTTTCTCAAACTGGCTACCGAGTTTTGGGATCCTTCTCGTCATGTGTTCCGCTTCAATAACATGGAAGTGTGTCCCACCATGGAGGAATTTGGGGCCATCCTTGGGCGTCCAGATTTCGACCATATATTACTACCACCCGTAGTACCGCTCAAAGTCGAGGGCCTAATTTCTTCTTTATTCGGTATTCCGACCAGGGTAGCTCGGGGATGGTTTTCAAATTCAAGGATAGACTTCCAACTTGTAGTTTCGCACTTCAGCCAACTTCCTCCTATAGTTACAGGTAATCAACTCCAACACCGTTTAAATGCCCTTTGCTTTTGTATCTTGGCATGTTACTTGTTTGTGGATGCCCCCGACTCTGCGACGTGGCCCTATTGCAGATCCTTCCTTTATTGAGGGAATCCAATCCAAGCATGATGGTCTTAGCCGGAACTCTCAATGCTCTAGATAGGTTTGTGAGGGGTGAGGTCCCCTTTGTTGGTGGCAGTCCCTTGCTGTTGCAGGTAAATTCCCCTTCATTCCCGTCCATCCTTTCTTTTTCATTCTGCATTTGGCTTCTTTTTCCTTCATCAGTGCGTACGCATGTGGATGGGGTGCGTACGCATTGAATCTTGATGCGTACGCATAAAGGGTTTGATCCACTTTTCCCAATTTTTCAGATTTGGTTATTCGAACGCTTGCAGCTCATAGTAGAACCCCACGTGAGTCCTTGGGCGTACCAACCACAACTTTACCGCCGTCGGGCCTTGATTAAACCTTTTCCTAGCATCAAGGAGCTTCGCGGCATGCTTTCTAACATTTCCTGTCATGGTATTCGGTGGAACTGTCCTTGGTGGAGAATATCCGACATGACTCTAGGTCTGATTTTTTCTCACAGCGTGATGCTAGCTGGCCTTCGGGAAGTGTCCTACTGTCCCGTGCTTCGCATCCAACGGCAATTCGGCAGGCCTCAAAGATCGCTGCTTAAAGAGCACATGGGATATGTCTGTCCACTCGGGGCCCGCCTTGTTGAGCGCATTCAAGGGGCATGGACCAACAGGATGCGGGTTTTATCTGTCGTTGCCCCTGAGCTGATTAGTCCCTCTGCTGCTTACTACGGCTGGCTCGCTTCTGACATTGGGGGATCGAAAGAGGATGAAGTTCATCGTAAACGAAAAAGACTGAATCAAGATGGTCATGATGGTAGTGGATGAGGGAATGATTTCTAACGCTGATGCGCCACTTGTTGATTATATTGCATTTCATGTCATTTCCATTTTAGTTCACAATAACCAGGCAAGATGTACTATTTGTTCCCATTTAATGGATGAAACTTATTTCAATTAACTTTGCATTGATTCAAATTCCTTCGTAATACAAGATAGGGTCTACATCATATATAGTATTTGCGCAAACGATCCAGATTGACAGGTTGCATAAACTCATTTCCCTCTTCGTCCATCAGCTTGACTGCTCCTCCTGATAATATAGCCTTGATGATATACGGGCCTACCCAATTGGGCCTAAACTTGCCCCTAGGATCCGATACCCGAGTCAACATTTCCTTGAGCACTAGGTCTCCTTCCTTCAGATTTCTCGGCCTCACCTTTTTGTTAAAAGCCCTGGCAACCCTCCTTTGATACCCTTGTACATGGTACAGTGACTTAAGCCTTCTTTCGTCCAACAGTGCTAATTGTTCGTACCGGTCCCTTTTCCATTCAACTTCAGGGATTTGGCTTTCTACCATGACCCTTAATGATTGAACTTCTAATTCCACCGGTAAAACTGCTTCCATCCCGTATACCAACGCGTACGGCGTTGTCCCAGTAGACGTCCTTACTGATGTTCGATATCCCCACAATGCTCCTGGCAACTTTTCTGCCCAATCCTTGTAAGTCTTTGCGGACTTTTCTAGGATGTGCTTTATGTTCTTATTGGCTGCTTCTACAGCTCCGTTGGTCTGTGGCCGGTAAGGGGAGGATTTGTGATGCTTAATACTGTACTTCTCGAAAATACTTTGGACTTCCCCCTGAAAATGTGATCCATTATCTGAAATGACCTCGTGTGGCACCCCATACCTGTAGATAATGTGAGTCTCGATGAACTTAGCCACGTGCTTGGCTTTCAATTCCGTGTAGGCTTTTGCTTCTACCCATTTTGTGAAGTAGTCGATGGCTACCAATATGTACTCGTGTCCACCCGTAGCCTTCGGGGTAATCTTACCTATAACATCTATGCCCCAGACAGAGAAGGGCCACGGCGATGTCAATTGGTGTAACTCGACCGGAGGTGTGTACTGCATGTTGGAATAGACCTGACATTGGTGACATTTTCTCACGTACTCCACGCAATCCATTTCCATGGTAGTCCAGTAATATCCTAACCGAATCAGCTTTTTAGCTAGCATCCTCCCGTTCATGTGGGGTCCACAATCTCCTCCGTGTACTTCACTAACCAGTGTTTGGGCTGCTTCTTTATCGACGCACAACAGATGAATGCCATTGGCTGACCTTTTGAACAGGTTCCCACCGCATAAAACATACTGTGTTGCTAACAACCTCAGTGCCCGCCGGTCTTTCCTGGTAGCTTCCTCAGGGTACACTTCTCGCTCCAGGAAGTTCAAAATATCAAAATACCAAGGTTTCCCATCGTCAAATTCTTCTTCTATGAACATAATGGTGGCTTCATGGGCAGGTCGAGAGCTTTGTTGTATGATCAAGGGTTGCAATTGGGCTTTTTCTGGGATGTGGATCAATGAGGCTAAAGTGGCTAGGGCATCGGCGAATTGATTTTGGGATCGGGGTAGAGGAGTGAAGGTTATTTTCTGGAACTTTAGAGCTAATTTCTCGAGGTAGCTTTGGTAGGGTTTCAGATGTTCTTCCTTGGTTTTCCAAATATTTTGAACTTGAGCGATCACTAATGCCGAATCCCCATAGACCTCGACTTCTTCCACATTGAGGGCTAGCAACGCCTCCAGTCCCGCGATACAGGCCTCATACTCGGTAGTGTTGTTTGAATTGCGGAAGTTGAGTTTAATTGACAAGGGAATATGCAGGTCGTCTGGTGTGATTAAAATAACTCCAACTCCATTCCCGTATTGGTTCGATGCTCCATCAAAATACATCTTCCACGTTCGTGCGCATTCAACGTTCAAGAGGTTTTCGTCGGGGAAGTCGTCGTCGAGTGCTTGTCCTGGGACTGAATGTTCGGCACAAAAATCGGCTACTGCTCCCCCTTTAATGGCCTTCTGGGTGACATAAGTCAATTCAAATCCTGCGAGGAGGAATAACCAACGCGATAATCGCCCATTGAGTGTTTGTTTCTCGAACAGGTACTTGAGCGGATCCATGCGGCATATTACCCACACCTCATAATTTATCAGGATATGCTTCAACTTCTGAACAGCCCAGACTAGCGCGAAGCATGATTTCTCCACTGCAGTATACCTCACTTCATACTCGTGCAACTTTTTGCTCAGGTAATAGATAGCATGCTCACGTCCTTGGTCATCGTGCTGAGCTAACATGCTCCCTAGAGCCTCCTCAAATACTGATAGATACAACAACAGCGGCTTTCCAGGGCGTGGTGGGACTAGTATCGGTGGTTTCAACAAGTATTCCTTTATTACTTCGAAGGCTCGTTGACATTGATCGTTCCATTCCTTGGGTTCCCCTTTCTTTAACAGTTTGAAAATAGGCTCGCAGGTCGAAGTGAGTCCTGCTATAAATCTGCTGATGTATTGCAATCTCCCCAGGAAACCCCGAACCTCTTTCTCTGTCTTGGGCGGCGGCATCTCCACAATTGCCTTGATCTTAACAGGGTCAACCTCTATGCCTCTGTTTGTCACCATATACCCTAATAGTTTCCCTGATGTTACCCCAAAGGTGCACTTCTGCGGGTTCAACCTCAGTTTATACTCCCTGATTCGCTCGAAGAACTTTTGAAGGTTGTCTAGATGACTCTCCCTGGTTTCTGACTTTACAATCATGTCATCGACGTACACTTCCACTTCTCGGTGCATCATATCATGTAACAAAGTAGTAGCCATTCTCTGGTAAGTGGCCCCGGCATTCTTTAACCCAAATGGCATAACCGTATAACAGTAAGTCCCCCATCCCGTGGTGAAGGTTGTCTTGGTCATATCTTCAGGCGCCATCTGAATCTGGTTGTATCCCGAGAATCCATCCATAAATGACATTAGCGCACTTCCCGCAGTGTTATCCACTAGGACATCAATATGTGGGAGGGGGAAGTCATCCTTCGGGCAAGCTTTGTTGAGGTCGCGAAAATCCACACATACTCGGACTCGCCCATCTTTCTTCGGTACTGGCACTATGTTGGCGACCCAATCTGCTTGATCAACTGCCCGTATGAATCCCACCTCTAATAACTTCGAGACTTCTTCCTTTACTTTGATTGACCATTCAGGTTGCATTCTTCTCAACCGCTGCTTGACAGGCTTAGATCCTTCTTTGACGATGATGCGATGTTGCACTATCTCCGGATCTATGCCAGGCATGTCTGCGTATGACCAAGCAAATACATCTTGGAATTCCTGCAATAAGGTGCTAAGACTAGACCGTTCTTGCGTGGATAGTGTAGACCCAACTTGTATTTCCTTAGGATTTTCATTAGTGCCTAAGTTAATTAAAATAGTTTCGCTTTTAATGGGTTCAAAATTTCTTTCTTGGTTGTCATTGATTATTTTGTTTAAATCAGGATCCTCAGACATTTGTGCAATATATTCCTCAAGAGACACGTCAACATAAGCGAAATCAGAATCCATTTCATTGGCAATAGGGGTGGTTACAGCAGTAGTGTTCTCGAGAAACTTAGGAACAGAGCTAGTGGTGAATTTGTCCTTGGCTGGAGGGGATTTGTCACCCGCGTTGGAGTACGCGCGGATCTCAGCTCCTTTCTTCCAAACCCACAGGCTTGTGTCCCCATTTGCTTCAGTGATCAGCTTAGTCAGGTTTGTGACGGCCTCTTCTTCAGTCAGGACTAGTATATCTAAACCCTGCTCAGACAGCAGTAGACTCAGATTCCCCAGATTTTCAGCCCAGTCTACTTCTAGCACCTCTTTCCCTCGAGGTTTTCCTTTGGTGATGCCCAACCTCAGTTCTGCGGCGAAGAAAACTTCCAGCCCCGGCACCCTTCTCTTGCTATATTTGTCAAACCATGGCTCGGGGAATCCGCAATAGGGGAAGCCTTCCCCTTCCTTGACGAAATTCCCGTTAAGGGTATTCTTGTTTTTTGGCAGTTCTTCCTCCTCGGCATAACCTATTCCCTTACGGTTTGTCTGCATGCGGAAATCCGGGAGTTCAGTGACTCCTTGACCTCTTTTTCCCATCCCCATACCTGGCATGTACCCCATCTTTTTCATGATGTGAGCTACCGTGTGTCTGATCCCCTCCCCGAAATCAGGGTGAACCTCTTCCATCCCTTCATCTTTTCTTTCCAGCATTTGAACCAGTTCGAAACCTCTCCACCCTGGATTTTCCTCTCCTGCTTTTATCCCCGATACTTGGCCCGTGATTTCTCCATCGCCATGAATTATCAAGACACCTCCTTCCCATGGCAGCTTAATCTTTTGATGTACAGTGGACGGGACGGCTTCTAGTGGGTGCAGCCACGTTCTCCCCAAGAGCAAATTGTAATTGGCGGGTATGTCCATGACACAAAATTCAACAACGGATATAACAGGTCCCACCTTACAGCATGCTTGGAAGGTCCCTAATACTGGTCTGGAGCTATTGTCATACCCCCTTACTGTTATTGCAGATGGCGCCAAATCTTCATTGCCAAACCCTAACCTGGTTGCTGTGCGCATGGGGCATACATTCAAGGCTGATCCGTTGTCCACCAATACCACTGGGATTTTCAAGTCTTTGCATTCAACAGTAATATACAAAGGTTTTGCATGCTCCGATCCTTCAGCGGGGAGATCTTCCTTCGAAAAAGTTAAGATGACCTCGTCTGGAGATTCCCCCACCCTCATTAGGGAGAGGATCTGCTGAGGTGTAGTTTCAATTGGAACCTCTTGTTTTGCCAATGCATCTAACACTGCCTGTCTGTGTTTTCTTGAAGCCACTAGTAGCCCCCATAGACTGATGTTTGCCTGTGTTTTCTTGAGTTGCTTCAGAACCCTATCCTCTTCCTCTTCTTGCCCCAAGATCCGCATTCGCTGCCTTAGTTCTTCCCCATCCCCTTCTTGATTTACCTCTCTCCCTGGATGGTCGCCTTCTAGGTGAGAAGGTTTGAAATGTCTCCCTGCGCGGGTGAGGTGCATGGAGTCTTCGGCGTCATCTGCCTTGATCTCAGCCCAAATATTTTTTGTCGTCCCATCTCTTTCTTCGTCGCTGTCTTCCCATGGTGCACATACAGCTACTATCAAAGCCAACGGGTCGTAACCTTCCGCACCTTCCGCAAGCATGTTCACATATGGCGGTGTGGCACCTTTGTAGTTGGGGAGAGGATTCTGATGTACGTTGGGCTTTTTCTCTTCCCCGGGGGGTGGTAGCTTGCCCGTGTCAATAAGATCTTGGATCTCGTGCCTTAGTCGGACACAGTTGTCAGTTCGATGCCCGATGCGCTGGTGGAAATCACAGAACTCGTTTTGTTTCCAGAATGATGGAATAGGATTAGGCAATGGCCTTACTTCTAGTGCTTGCAGATGTCCTCTTTTCATTAGGTTAACAAAGGCTTTGGAGAGAGGGACCCCCAAATCATGAAAAAACCTTGGTTTCCTTTCAGCTTGTTGCACGGCACTGACCGTAGCTTGCGTGGACCCATTAGCCCGATTTGCCCCACTTGGAGCGCTGTTACTTGCCCCAAATACTCTTCTGGCGGGAGTCGCCACTGTGAGCGCAAGCGGGAGTCGCCACCCAATTTAGCTTTGGGAACTGTGTTTTTTGGTCAAATTCGAGGTCCAGAGATTCAAGTTCGGAGCTAGGGTACATTATTGGGAAGGTATTAGGCACCCAAAAATGCCCGGTCGAAACCGGCCTCCTTGAATAATTGTTGGCTTTAATTAATCGAGGTATTTAATCAAATTTAACCCTAAGCATGCGAAAATGCAACAATATGCCAAGCACGCAAATGATTATGCAAATAAGAAAATAATCAAGTAGAGAAATGGTTAGTAGCACATGGCATGACAGAATATACAGGAGATAATAACTCACGGAAAGCAAAAATAAATAAACAGATAAAAGAGTACCTAAACTACAATGCGTACGCACCAGATGTTGGTGCGTGCGCACCATATGGTGGTGCGTGCGCACCAAGTGGATTCAAAATGGCCATTTGAAGCAAACTAATTTTTTCTGTCAGAGCACAGGGTGCGTACGCACCATGAAGTGGTGCGTACGCATCAGCAAGACAATTTCCTTACATTTTCCACTAACATGCATTTTATAAATAAAATATTAACACCACTAACATTAATTTAATCTACAAAACTACCAATCAGCATACACTAATATTAAACAAAAGATACAACCATTAATATATACAAAAAATACTCACACTAACATTAAATATTCTAACCATACTTAATAAAATAACCTAACTAATATTATAATGATATAATCTAATCTATTTTAATCAAAACCAGAATAAATTATGATAAACAATATAACCCACACGTACTCACATTAAACCCATGAATATAATATTAAAACTAATTACTCTAACATTAACTAATTCTCTACCAGGAGAAGTGGTGCGTACGCACCACGCAGTGGTGCGTACGTACCAACTTAGCTTAAATGATGAACGGTCAAAGTCGGTCAAACTGTGGTCAAAATGACCAACCAAAGGTCCCACATGATAGGTCTCAACAAGACGAATTCGCCTGTCAAATTTGGAGTCAATCGGGCCAACCTAAGGTCTTCAAATGCTAGGGAACACGGTACCTGTGGGTGAGTACGCCCACACTGGATCACTGTCCACTTCACCTTCAACCTCAGAACGGGTTGAAGCTGAAAAATGCAGTATTGAGCTTTATCCCGTGCTAACTTCTCCCTAACTTATCTTACTCATTTCTTAACCGAATTTAATGATTCAAAAACCAAATTGAAGCTCTTGCAGCGTACTACAAGCGCGCATAAATCGTTCATCCAAAAACTTGCAGAATCATGATTATTTTTTGGGTCAAAGTTTTGAGTTTATAACCCGAAAACCCGTCAATTCAAGAACTCATGTCACGGCTATTTTCCTTCAAATCTAACATTACCAATGATTTTCTTGACCTTAACAATGTAACATGGCATCATTATATTAAACAATAACTCATAGAAACAAATATGCAGTATAAATTTACAGTGCATATATATATGTGTGTCTGTGATACGTACCCCTCAGGTTTGAATGCTTCCAATATCAACGCAGCAATTCCCTTCTCGCAGCTTCAGATTACAACACTCAACCCTCCTTTCTCTCTTCTGGTTTTCTGGTGTTTTGGTGGGTGTTTGGTTTCTCTCACTCTCTCTTTCTGGCCGTTCTCCCTTAAGCCTCTATCCAAAAAAGGAAATAGCTCTATCTCTAAAAAAGGACCCCTCCCGACTGATTGATTGATCCCCTCTCCAGTCCCATCAGTAGAGTATAAATAGGGCTCAATTAGGTTTTGAAAACATCCCCTGACTGGCCCATCCCCTACCCATGCGGGGAACACCCGTGGGAATCTCCCCACTCCCCCCCCATACTCTCCCCCATGCTCTCATGTTTAGTGGGAGACAGATCTGAAGGGGCCTGAAAAAGGCTTAAGGTGCGTACGCATGGAAACTTGGTGCGTACGCACCACCCATTGGTGCGTACGCATGAAATGTAGATGGACAGTATTTTCCTGTTGTAATCTTGGCTACTCGTCGGGAATTGCTTTGTCATTATCTCAAAACATACAATAAACCTCATCATTGGGTTTCCAAAATACGTGATTTCAAATTAATTAGGTGGTACAAAATGGGGTGTCTACAGTTGCCCCTCTTTCGATTTCACTCGCTCCTTCGAGTGGTGTCGAAAGATTCCATAGACCCAATCATTTTGACCGCCTAACAACTCAAAATCAAATGTAACCATGCATGGGGTCGAATTAGGGATCACCTAACTACCTACGTACCCTTTTGTAAGGGATCAGACCCGCCGTAGTTCATGCATATGTGAGAATCCGACCTCGTTTGGGGCTATAACGAGGATGTTAACAGGTATAAATCAATGGATGACAGTTATCTTGAAGAATAAAGCGAACCCTAGAGTGGGTTAAAAGGATACATCGGGCCCCAGGGTGGGCGTAGATTCAGTCATATCGGACCTCGGATTAGGTGCGATTTCCTTCGCATCGGACCTCAGATTAGGTGCGATTTCAGTCGTATCGGACCTCAGATTAGATACGATTTCATTCATATCGGACCTCAGATTAGGTACGATTTCCTTCGTATCGGACCTCAGATTAGGTACGATTTCCTCCATTTCGGACCTCAGATTAGGTTTCGGACCTCAGATTAGGTACGATTTCCTTCGTATCGGACCTCAGATTAGGTACGATTTCAGTCGTATCGGACCTCAGATTAGGTACGATTTCATTCTTATCGCACCTCAGATTAGGTACGATTTCATTCCTATCGGACCTCAGATTAGGTACGATTTCATTCCTATCGGACCTCAGATTAGGTGCGATTTCAGTCGTATCGGACCTCAGATTAGGTACGATTTCATTCCTATCGCACCTCAGATTAGGTACGATTTCATTCCTATCGGACCTCAGATTAGGTACGATTTCATTCCTATCGGACCTCAGATTAGGTGCGATTTCAGTCGTATCGGACCTCAGATTAGGTGCGATTCCATTCCTGTCGGACCTCAGATTAGGTGCAATTTTATTCGTATCGGGTTTGTCACACGGCGACGCGATTTGAGGAATACGTGGGGAAGGTTTGATGCGTACGCATGAATACCTGGTGCGTACGCACCCATGTTTAGTGCGTACGCATAAGATGCAATTCTGCCAAAATTTTTTACCGAGACGGCACCGTTTCTTTTAAGGGGTGTTTCAAATTCTGAAACGACCTCTTCTTCTCCGGCGACGCTTCCCATTACCCCGAAAATCACTCCCCACTCCTCCATAACTCCCTCTCCCACTCACTCCTATTTCATAAAAAAACTCATTCTCTTGCAAACCCATTCCCAACCCACTGTTCTCCTTCCTCTGTCTCTCATTCTTTCCATTCTTTTCTTCTTACTTTCTCTCTGCAACTTCCCGCCGGCAAACATGCCTCCCAAGAACAAACGGTTTCGCGGCGATGATGAAGGGTTCACCATCAACCGTTGGGATCCACGGCTCAACCCGCAGCAAATCCCCGACATCATCTTCAGGCCACAGGAGCATCTCTCCCACATTGCACGGCAACAAAGAGTAAGTCTTGAAACCCATTCCTCCATTGTTGAATATGCATGCCTTCAAAGATCTGATTTTTATCTCTCACCGCCCATAAAAATGTGAACTTTATCCTCAAATGATCATAGTATGTCTGTATACATCGTAAAAACTGGAGAAAACTTGTGAAATCTGAGTTTGGAGGTTGAGGGGGTTCACGGTCCCGAGGTTGAAGACGAACCAGGGTCCTGAGTGCGTACGCATAGATGGTATGTGCGTACGCATCAGTATGTAGTGCGTACGCATCAGTACGTAGTGCGTACGCACCATGAAGTGATTACACAAATAAAAATAAAACGGGAATCAGATGAAATTAAGCACTGATGCGTACGCACTGACTTCCATATGCGTACGCACTGTGGCCAATGCGTACGCACCATTGACCATGCGTACGCACCACGCATTTATTTGGCAGAATCAATCTAAATCCATGCTCACCTGTACCTGTACTTACCTGGGTCTTCATTCTTTTCAGATTCCAAAGAAGAAGAGTGGACGTGGCAGTCTGGAGAGTTTGACCACTTGGTGGGACCGGTTGACCCCCGATACTCAGCAGTTAGTGTCGGATGTCGGGTTTGGGACCGTGGCTGCAGTGACGATTCATCGGGCTACCAGCAACACCTTGGTTTTCTGCCTGGCAGAGAGATGGTGGGACACCACCCATACCCTTCATTTAGCGGGTAGGGAGTGGACTCTCACCCCTTACGACTTCCACCGTCTGACAGGTCTACGGATGAGGGGGAGGCCCTTCACTTTTGAGCTGACTGAGGATCAGAGGAAGGCGTTGACCCAGCGTTTGTTGGGCATGCCTTGCCCCAATGCCACCATGAAGTATCCAGCTTTGTACAATGAGTTTCTTGGGAGAGGGCAGGACTCTGTGGAGGAGCGTGTTATCATGGCTCGAGCTTTCATCCTCTACCTTATAGGGGCTTTCCTAGTCCCTAATGCTGCGCAGACTTTTGAGCCAGGTTGGCTCTTAGCATTGGAGGACCTTGAGGCTGCATATGAGTATGGATGGGGGTCGGCTGTCTTGGCACACCTTTATGCCACCACGGATGCCCTTAGTCGGGTAAAATCCGACTCTTTGACAGGTTGCTGGAGGCTTTGGGCGGTAAGTAACCGTATATGGGTTCCATTCTCTTCTATTTTCATGCTTTGCTCTTTTCTCAAGATGTTTATTGATTCTCTTTGTTTGTCTTGCAGCTATGGGCCCAGGAGTATATTGACTTGAGACCTCTGGGCGATCAGGAGGACTTGTCCCACATTGGAGTCCGAGAGTTCCTAGACAGGCTTGAGCGTGTATGGGTCCACTTTTTGCTTTCTATTGTTCTCTTTCCCCTTTTTGTTTCCTTTTGGCTGATCATGTCCTGACAATAGGTGAATCCCCGCCCTTGGGTTGGTCGAGCCGAGGTTGGTCCCCCAGAGTGGGAGGAGGACGCGCACGCCATGGCTGAGGTGTCCTGTTTGCTGTCCTATCCCCGGGCCCGGGCCTTTTACTTTGCCGAAAGGGTCGTGCCCCAGCTGACTACAGATCTTGAGTTGTGTGCCCGAGTCCCCTATGATCCTCCTGCCTTCTCCTTGGTGCCCTATCAGATGGGTGAGCTAGATTTGGATGAGTGGCGAGGTGGCATTCATTACATTTCTCGTCTGCTGAGCCTAGAGCATGACTATGCCACCTTTGCCAGGGAGCGCCTCATGCCCCGCTTCATTGGTCACCAGGTATCCATTCTGTTCCATTCTTGTCACTGTTTTGCTTTCCATAAGCTTGCCCCTGTCATTGCACTTTTTTCATACCCAGGTTCCTGATGCGGGCATTCCTCCCGAGGGACTTCCTCCTGCATTCCCCTCGTGGTCGGTTCCTCTTTATGATGAGAAGGGCGAGGCGTATGAGGAGTCCATTGTCCCCGACCCGCGAGCGCATCCACTCCCTTTTCCTCCTGGTACGCGTCAGGTAGCATTTCTTCTTTCTCTTGACAGGTCCTGCAAAATAGTTAGTTCGAAATATGCATGCCCTAATCGCACTTTGATTTTTCAGCTTACCCTTGCGGAGATGGAGCTTGTATACCAGATGTTTGGTGGGCTCAAGCGGATGTTGACTGCTCATTCCGCGACAATCTTGCGCATGCGGGGAGGGCCGGCACCCGGAGGTGCAGCAGATGCAGGTGGAGGTGGTGATGATGATGAGGGTGGTGATGATGGTGGGCAAGGTGGTGGTGGGGCTGGTTCATCCAGCGGTCCATCTTATCGCCCTAGGGGCTTTTAGACTCTATCTCTCTTTACTTTGGACAATTTGCAATTTCAATTTCGGGGTTATGTACTTAAACATTTGCACTTGGTTTTTATTTCAGTGTGTGCTTTTCTCGCTTTGAATTGTTGTGTGCTGCCTGAAATGATTTTGAAGTTGCATTGATCTGCTTAGTGTAAATATAGATGAAACCAGGTGGCTCGGTTACTGAAACAGGGTGTTCTGACAGTGTAGGAAACACGTAATGCGTACGCACCCACTATTAATGCGTACGCACTTGGAATTAATGCGTACGCATCTCCCACAGATGCGTACGCATCAAATGAAATTCTGTCTTTTTTTTTAGGGCCCACAGCAGTCACTAAGGGGTGAGAAAAGCGCAAGCAACTGTGGCGAATTTTTTTTTTTTTTTTTTTTTTTTTTTTTTTTTTTTTTTTTTTTTTTTTTTTTGGGTGTGGGCTTGAGTCCAATTTCAAAAATAACACACCTCACTCTCATTGGGCCTAAGCTTGACGAATAACCAACTTTGAACTTCAATTTTAAATCGGATTTGCTTTTGTTCATCAAATCGGGTGAATCCTAATGCCTACTCGGTCCATGCAGTCCATTAGCCTTTTCAACTTGAGCCCAACATTCACACACCTCACCTCTCATTGAATCAAAGGCCCAAAAATTTATATTTCTTTTCTTTTTTAGGTTTAACCTGTTTGGGCTTTCCTATTTCCATTGGTAGACGGAAAAATGGGCTAGTGCTCCTCTAACCCGACAACACTTGACGACCCAAAAACTTGTTACGTTCGAATTTAACCCAAACCCGAAAGCCCGTTTGCTCGACAGCCTAGCCCGTGGCTGTCGACCGACGCTATTTCGGCGATTGACAGCCTAAGTGTCGCTTTGTCAATAAAGTGGCAGCGTCAGCTGCTAACCACGGATCTCGAGGGGATTAATTTAATCCCCTACCACTGGTAGTGTAGGGTTTTTGATAGCGTGTCGGGCCTCCCGACAATGCATCAGCCCTCGAGTCCCTCCCTTGACTCTTGGCTTTAAAAAACGAAAATCGATCGCCGGCGATCCAAAATTATTTGACACTCAAACCCTTACCTCCTCAAATCTCTTACTCTCCTAGATCTATGGCCTCTTCCTCCGCTTCCCGAAATCGTCCTGACCTGAACGCTGTGCCAGAGGCACAACCAGACATATGGCGACCAATATTCCCAACCCAAAATCAACTCATCACGGTCAATGATACCGTGGTACACAACCCTACAAACGCGACGGCGGTAGCCGCGGGACTCGTCACTCCTCGTGATGAAAGGATTTTAAATGCTAGGTCCGATATGGACCTTATGGGGGACGCCATGGCCTTGAGTGTTCGGGCCACCATAGTCACCTCTAGCATGGCTCGGCGTCTCCACACTAAGGGTGTGGAAGTCGGGAGGTTAAATCACCATATTCTCAGTCTTCAACGAACCATCCGTCAATCCGGTCGGACGATAAGGACTTTGAGAGAGGAGAACAGAGTATTGAAAGACATGGTGGACGCTTATGCCAGGGGCGTCACACCTAGGGTTGTGGCTCTAGAAGGGCTCGAGGATCAGATTCGGGACCAACTTGAGAGTCTCCGGAAACGGCCCGAAGCTGGTCCCTCCGATCCTACTCAAAATACTACTAACGAGTAGCATCTTTCTCCTTCTCCGTTTTGTTGTTCTTTTTCTGGGTCTTTGTGTTTTTTTTTTTTTCTTTTCTTTTTCTGGAGTATAGTAAATGAACATAAAAGGAAATTATATTCACATGCATGAACTAAAACCAGACTACATATTCTGCACTACTAGCTATAGTAAGCTAAAATACAAAATACATATTAACTCCCAAAGTAGTGCATGTAAACGGGCGAAAGTCCAATGATTGCCAGAACTGGAATCATCCTCCTGAATGGGATCCTCTCACATGCGCAGAAATAGGCCACTTGGAGGGTAAGCACAGTGAACAGGATAGCGAAGACGACGGGACCCCAGGAACACATTGTGGCGGAGGAATGAGCCTTGTTGGGGCGACAAGAGGGAGCACTTATAGACGATTTTCCGACGACTAGGAATAGTAGGCCTACGAGCAGAAAAACCCTTTTATTTTGTTTTACTTTTGGGCCTAGGTCCAATAACAATATCTCACATCTTCCCTCAATCGGGCTCAACTTAAAACAGCTAATGAGTAGCATGGGCCTCGCCCCGTACCCGCGATAAATGCCTAATCATGGATGCATTATGACACACAACATGACACACATTCAAACAAGGTTATGCAAAAAGCGGCCGGTTGGGGTTTTCTATGTGGGTTTGGACAATGGGTACTTCAACTTCAAGGGTCACCCAAGCTAGGACGCTCAATGAGCAATCCGTTAACGTACTCACTAGCTTATCACAGGCTAGTGGCACAGGCTGTGGGTTAGTGATGCCAACTTTCAGTAACCATAGGCGCGAATGGGGCCCGGTACCTTCCGTCAGACTTTCACCGAGGGTATAAGGGTAATCGTGCCCGTGTGTGCAATTTGTGGTTTCATTCAATTAAATTCCTTTGTTTTAATTAAAGCCAACAATTTATCACATGGAGTCTAGCTCTCAAATCCCCAGTGGAGTCGCCACTGTGAGCGCAAGCGGGAGTCGCCACCCAATTTAGCTTTGGGAACTGTGTTTTTTGGTCAAATTCGAGGTCCAGAGATTCAAGTCCGGAGCTAGGGTACATTATTGGGAAGGTATTAGGCACCCAAAAATGCCCGGTCGAAACCGGCCTCCTTGAATAATTGTTGGCTTTAATTAATCGAGGTATTTAATCAAATTTAACCCTAAGCATGCGAAAATGCAACAATATGCCAAGCACGCAAATGATTATGCAAATAAGAAAATAATCAAGTAGAGAAATGGTTAGTAGCACATGGCATGACAGAATATACAGGAGATAATAACTCACGGAAAGCAAAAATAAATAAACAGATAAAAGAGTACCTAAACTACAATGCGTACGCACCAGATGTTGGTGCGTGCGCACCATATGGTGGTGCGTGCGCACCAAGTGGATTCAAAATGGCCATTTGAAGCAAACTAATTTTTTCTGTCAGAGCACAGGGTGCGTACGCACCATGAAGTGGTGCGTACGCATCAGCAAGACAATTTCCTTACATTTTCCACTAACATGCATTTTATAAATAAAATATTAACACCACTAACATTAATTTAATCTACAAAACTACCAATCAGCATACACTAATATTAAACAAAAGATACAACCATTAATATATACAAAAAATACTCACACTAACATTAAATATTCTAACCATACTTAATAAAATAACCTAACTAATATTATAATGATATAATCTAATCTATTTTAATCAAAACCAGAATAAATTATGATAAACAATATAACCCACACGTACTCACATTAAACCCATGAATATAATATTAAAACTAATTACTCTAACATTAACTAATTCTCTACCAGGAGAAGTGGTGCGTACGCACCACGCAGTGGTGCGTACGTACCAACTTAGCTTAAATGATGAACGGTCAAAGTTGGTCAAACTGTGGTCAAATGACCAACCAAAGGTCCCACATGATAGGTCTCAACAAGACGAATTCGCCTGTCAAATTTGGAGTCAATCGGGCCAACCTAAGGTCTTCAAATGCTAGGGAACACGGTACCTGTGGGTGAGTATGCCCACACTGGATCACTGTCCACTTCACCTTCAACCTCAGAACGGGTTGAAGCTGAAAAATGCAGTATTGAGCTTTATCCCGTGCTAACTTCTCCCTAACTTATCTTACTCATTTCTTAACCGAATTTAATGATTCAAAAACCAAATTGAAGCTCTTGCAGCGTACTACAAGCGCGCATAAATCGTTCATCCAAAAACTTGCAGAATCATGATTATTTTTTGGGTCAAAGTTTTGAGTTTATAACCCGAAAACCCGTCAATTCAAGAACTCATGTCACGGCTTATTTCGTTCAAATCTAACATTACCAATGATTTTCTTGACCTTAACAATGTAACATGGCATCATTATATTAAACAATAACTCATAGAAACAAATATGCAGTATAAATTTACAGTGCATATATATATGTGTGTCTGTGATACGTACCCCTCAGGTTTGAATGCTTCCAATATCAACGCAGCAATTCCCTTCTCGCAGCTTCAGATTACAACACTCAACCCTCCTTTCTCTCTTCTGGTTTTCTGGTGTTTTGGTGGGTATTTGGTTTCTCTCACTCTCTCTTTCTGGCCGTTCTCCCTTAAGCCTCTATCCAAAAAAGGAAATAGCTCTATCTCTAAAAAAGGACCCCTCCCGACTGATTGATTCATCCCCTCTCCAGTCCCATCAGTAGAGTATAAATAGGGCTCAATTAGGTTTTGAAAACATCCCCTGACTGGCCCATCCCCTACCCATGCGGGGAACACCCGTGGGAATCTCCCCACTCCCCCCCCATACTCTCCCCCATGCTCTCATGTTTAGTGGGAGACAGATCTGAAGGGGCCTGAAAAAGGCTTAAGGTGCGTACGCATGGAAACTTGGTGCGTACGCACCACCCA
Organism: Liquidambar formosana; assembly: GCA_039720395.1. Classification (NCBI taxonomy): domain Eukaryota; kingdom Viridiplantae; phylum Streptophyta; class Magnoliopsida; order Saxifragales; family Altingiaceae; genus Liquidambar; species Liquidambar formosana. Next base: position 20,679 of record JBBPBK010000113.1, on the reverse strand, counting down.
TTGGTGCGTACGCATGAAATGTAGATGGACAGTATTTTCCTGTTGTAATCTTGGCTACTCGTCGGGAATTGCTTTGTCATTATCTCAAAACATACAATAAACCTCATCATTGGGTTTCCAAAATACGTGATTTCAAATTAATTAGGTGGTACAAAATGGGGTGTCTACAGTTGCCCCTCTTTCGATTTCACTCGCTCCTTCGAGTGGTGTCGAAAGATTCCATAGACCCAATCATTTTGACCGCCTAACAACTCAAAATCAAATGTAACCATGCATGGGGTCGAATTAGGGATCACCTAACTACCTACGTACCCTTTTGTAAGGGATCAGACCCGCCGTAGTTCATGCATATGTGAGAATCCGACCTCGTTTGGGGCTATAACGAGGATGTTAACAGGTATAAATCAATGGATGACAGTTATCTTGAAGAATAAAGCGAACCCTAGAGTGGGTTAAAAGGATACATCGGGCCCCAGGGTGGGCGTAGATTCAGTCATATCGGACCTCGGATTAGGTGCGATTTCCTTCGCATCGGACCTCAGATTAGGTGCGATTTCAGTCGTATCGGACCTCAGATTAGATACGATTTCATTCATATCGGACCTCAGATTAGGTACGATTTCCTTCGTATCGGACCTCAGATTAGGTACGATTTCCTCCATTTCGGACCTCAGATTAGGTTTCGGACCTCAGATTAGGTACGATTTCCTTCGTATCGGACCTCAGATTAGGTACGATTTCAGTCGTATCGGACCTCAGATTAGGTACGATTTCATTCTTATCGCACCTCAGATTAGGTACGATTTCATTCCTATCGGACCTCAGATTAGGTACGATTTCATTCCTATCGGACCTCAGATTAGGTGCGATTTCAGTCGTATCGGACCTCAGATTAGGTACGATTTCATTCCTATCGCACCTCAGATTAGGTACGATTTCATTCCTATCGGACCTCAGATTAGGTACGATTTCATTCCTATCGGACCTCAGATTAGGTGCGATTTCAGTCGTATCGGACCTCAGATTAGGTGCGATTCCATTCCTGTCGGACCTCAGATTAGGTGCAATTTTATTCGTATCGGGTTTGTCACACGGCGACGCGATTTGAGGAATACGTGGGGAAGGTTTGATGCGTACGCATGAATACCTGGTGCGTACGCACCCATGTTTAGTGCGTACGCATAAGATGCAATTCTGCCAAAATTTTTTACCGAGACGGCACCGTTTCTTTTAAGGGGTGTTTCAAATTCTGAAACGACCTCTTCTTCTCCGGCGACGCTTCCCATTACCCCGAAAATCACTCCCCACTCCTCCATAACTCCCTCTCCCACTCACTCCTATTTCATAAAAAAACTCATTCTCTTGCAAACCCATTCCCAACCCACTGTTCTCCTTCCTCTGTCTCTCATTCTTTCCATTCTTTTCTTCTTACTTTCTCTCTGCAACTTCCCGCCGGCAAACATGCCTCCCAAGAACAAACGGTTTCGCGGCGATGATGAAGGGTTCACCATCAACCGTTGGGATCCACGGCTCAACCCGCAGCAAATCCCCGACATCATCTTCAGGCCACAGGAGCATCTCTCCCACATTGCACGGCAACAAAGAGTAAGTCTTGAAACCCATTCCTCCATTGTTGAATATGCATGCCTTCAAAGATCTGATTTTTATCTCTCACCGCCCATAAAAATGTGAACTTTATCCTCAAATGATCATAGTATGTCTGTATACATCGTAAAAACTGGAGAAAACTTGTGAAATCTGAGTTTGGAGGTTGAGGGGGTTCACGGTCCCGAGGTTGAAGACGAACCAGGGTCCTGAGTGCGTACGCATAGATGGTATGTGCGTACGCATCAGTATGTAGTGCGTACGCATCAGTACGTAGTGCGTACGCACCATGAAGTGATTACACAAATAAAAATAAAACGGGAATCAGATGAAATTAAGCACTGATGCGTACGCACTGACTTCCATATGCGTACGCACTGTGGCCAATGCGTACGCACCATTGACCATGCGTACGCACCACGCATTTATTTGGCAGAATCAATCTAAATCCATGCTCACCTGTACCTGTACTTACCTGGGTCTTCATTCTTTTCAGATTCCAAAGAAGAAGAGTGGACGTGGCAGTCTGGAGAGTTTGACCACTTGGTGGGACCGGTTGACCCCCGATACTCAGCAGTTAGTGTCGGATGTCGGGTTTGGGACCGTGGCTGCAGTGACGATTCATCGGGCTACCAGCAACACCTTGGTTTTCTGCCTGGCAGAGAGATGGTGGGACACCACCCATACCCTTCATTTAGCGGGTAGGGAGTGGACTCTCACCCCTTACGACTTCCACCGTCTGACAGGTCTACGGATGAGGGGGAGGCCCTTCACTTTTGAGCTGACTGAGGATCAGAGGAAGGCGTTGACCCAGCGTTTGTTGGGCATGCCTTGCCCCAATGCCACCATGAAGTATCCAGCTTTGTACAATGAGTTTCTTGGGAGAGGGCAGGACTCTGTGGAGGAGCGTGTTATCATGGCTCGAGCTTTCATCCTCTACCTTATAGGGGCTTTCCTAGTCCCTAATGCTGCGCAGACTTTTGAGCCAGGTTGGCTCTTAGCATTGGAGGACCTTGAGGCTGCATATGAGTATGGATGGGGGTCGGCTGTCTTGGCACACCTTTATGCCACCACGGATGCCCTTAGTCGGGTAAAATCCGACTCTTTGACAGGTTGCTGGAGGCTTTGGGCGGTAAGTAACCGTATATGGGTTCCATTCTCTTCTATTTTCATGCTTTGCTCTTTTCTCAAGATGTTTATTGATTCTCTTTGTTTGTCTTGCAGCTATGGGCCCAGGAGTATATTGACTTGAGACCTCTGGGCGATCAGGAGGACTTGTCCCACATTGGAGTCCGAGAGTTCCTAGACAGGCTTGAGCGTGTATGGGTCCACTTTTTGCTTTCTATTGTTCTCTTTCCCCTTTTTGTTTCCTTTTGGCTGATCATGTCCTGACAATAGGTGAATCCCCGCCCTTGGGTTGGTCGAGCCGAGGTTGGTCCCCCAGAGTGGGAGGAGGACGCGCACGCCATGGCTGAGGTGTCCTGTTTGCTGTCCTATCCCCGGGCCCGGGCCTTTTACTTTGCCGAAAGGGTCGTGCCCCAGCTGACTACAGATCTTGAGTTGTGTGCCCGAGTCCCCTATGATCCTCCTGCCTTCTCCTTGGTGCCCTATCAGATGGGTGAGCTAGATTTGGATGAGTGGCGAGGTGGCATTCATTACATTTCTCGTCTGCTGAGCCTAGAGCATGACTATGCCACCTTTGCCAGGGAGCGCCTCATGCCCCGCTTCATTGGTCACCAGGTATCCATTCTGTTCCATTCTTGTCACTGTTTTGCTTTCCATAAGCTTGCCCCTGTCATTGCACTTTTTTCATACCCAGGTTCCTGATGCGGGCATTCCTCCCGAGGGACTTCCTCCTGCATTCCCCTCGTGGTCGGTTCCTCTTTATGATGAGAAGGGCGAGGCGTATGAGGAGTCCATTGTCCCCGACCCGCGAGCGCATCCACTCCCTTTTCCTCCTGGCACGCGTCAGGTAGCATTTCTTCTTTCTCTTGACAGGTCCTGCAAAATAGTTAGTTCGAAATATGCATGCCCTAATCGCACTTTGATTTTTCAGCTTACCCTTGCGGAGATGGAGCTTGTATACCAGATGTTTGGTGGGCTCAAGCGGATGTTGACTGCTCATTCCGCGACAATCTTGCGCATGCGGGGAGGGCCGGCACCCGGAGGTGCAGCAGATGCAGGTGGAGGTGGTGATGATGATGAGGGTGGTGATGATGGTGGGCAAGGTGGTGGTGGGGCTGGTTCATCCAGCGGTCCATCTTATCGCCCTAGGGGCTTTTAGACTCTATCTCTCTTTACTTTGGACAATTTGCAATTTCAATTTCGGGGTTATGTACTTAAACATTTGCACTTGGTTTTTATTTCAGTGTGTGCTTTTCTCGCTTTGAATTGTTGTGTGCTGCCTGAAATGATTTTGAAGTTGCATTGATCTGCTTAGTGTAAATATAGATGAAACCAGGTGGCTCGGTTACTGAAACAGGGTGTTCTGACAGTGTAGGAAACACGTAATGCGTACGCACCCACTATTAATGCGTACGCACTTGGAATTAATGCGTACGCATCTCCCACAGATGCGTACGCATCAAATGAAATTCTGTCTTTTTTTTAGGGCCCACAGCAGTCACTAAGGGGTGAGAAAAGCGCAAGCAACTGTGGCGAATTTTTTTTTTTTTTTTTTTTTTTTTTTTTTTTTTTTTTTTTTTTTTTGGGTGTGGGCTTGAGTCCAATTTCAAAAATAACACACCTCACTCTCATTGGGCCTAAGCTTGACGAATAACCAACTTTGAACTTCAATTTTAAATCGGATTTGCTTTTGTTCATCAAATCGGGTGAATCCTAATGCCTACTCGGTCCATGCAGTCCATTAGCCTTTTCAACTTGAGCCCAACATTCACACACCTCACCTCTCATTGAATCAAAGGCCCAAAAATTTATATTTCTTTTCTTTTTTAGGTTTAACCTGTTTGGGCTTTCCTATTTCCATTGGTAGACGGAAAAATGGGCTAGTGCTCCTCTAACCCGACAACACTTGACGACCCAAAAACTTGTTACGTTCGAATTTAACCCAAACCCGAAAGCCCGTTTGCTCGACAGCCTAGCCCGTGGCTGTCGACCGACGCTATTTCGGCGATTGACAGCCTAAGTGTCGCTTTGTCAATAAAGTGGCAGCGTCAGCTGCTAACCACGGATCTCGAGGGGATTAATTTAATCCCCTACCACTGGTAGTGTAGGGTTTTTGATAGCGTGTCGGGCCTCCCCACAATGCATCAGCCCTCGAGTCCCTCCCTTGACTCTTGGCTTTAAAAACGAAAATCGATCGCCGGCGATCCAAAATTATTTGACACTCAAACCCTTACCTCCTCAAATCTCTTACTCTCCTAGATCTATGGCCTCTTCCTCCGCTTCCCGAAATCGTCCTGACCTGAACGCTGTGCCAGAGGCACAACCAGACATATGGCGACCAATATTCCCAACCCAAAATCAACTCATCACGGTCAATGATACCGTGGTACACAACCCTACAAACGCGACGGCGGTAGCCGCGGGACTCGTCACTCCTCGTGATGAAAGGATTTTAAATGCTAGGTCCGATATGGACCTTATGGGGGACGCCATGGCCTTGAGTGTTCGGGCCACCATAGTCACCTCTAGCATGGCTCGGCGTCTCCACACTAAGGGTGTGGAAGTCGGGAGGTTAAATCACCATATTCTCAGTCTTCAACGAACCATCCGTCAATCCGGTCGGACGATAAGGACTTTGAGAGAGGAGAACAGAGTATTGAAAGACATGGTGGACGCTTATGCCAGGGGCGTCACACCTAGGGTTGTGGCTCTAGAAGGGCTCGAGGATCAGATTCGGGACCAACTTGAGAGTCTCCGGAAACGGCCCGAAGCTGGTCCCTCCGATCCTACTCAAAATACTACTAACGAGTAGCATCTTTCTCCTTCTCCGTTTTGTTGTTCTTTTTCTGGGTCTTTGTGTTTTTTTTTTTTTTCTTTTCTTTTTCTGGAGTATAGTAAATGAACATAAAAGGAAATTATATTCACATGCATGAACTAAAACCAGACTACATATTCTGCACTACTAGCTATAGTAAGCTAAAATACAAAATACATATTAACTCCCAAAGTAGTGCATGTAAACGGGCGAAAGTCCAATGATTGCCAGAACTGGAATCATCCTCCTGAATGGGATCCTCTCACATGCGCAGAAATAGGCCACTTGGAGGGTAAGCACAGTGAACAGGATAGCGAAGACGACGGGACCCCAGGAACACATTGTGGCGGAGGAATGAGCCTTGTTGGGGCGACAAGAGGGAGCACTTATAGACGATTTTCCGACGACTAGGAATAGTAGGCCTACGAGCAGAAAAACCCTTTTATTTTGTTTTACTTTTGGGCCTAGGTCCAATAACAATATCTCACATCTTCCCTCAATCGGGCTCAACTTAAAACAGCTAATGAGTAGCATGGGCCTCGCCCCGTACCCGCGATAAATGCCTAATCATGGATGCATTATGACACACAACATGACACACATTCAAACAAGGTTATGCAAAAAGCGGCCGGTTGGGGTTTTCTATGTGGGTTTGGACAATGGGTACTTCAACTTCAAGGGTCACCCAAGCTAGGACGCTCAATGAGCAATCCGTTAACGTACTCACTAGCTTATCACAGGCTAGTGGCACAGGCTGTGGGTTAGTGATGCCAACTTTCAGTAACCATAGGCGCGAATGGGGCCCGGTACCTTCCGTCAGACTTTCACCGAGGGTATAAGGGTAATCGTGCCCGTGTGTGCAATTTGTGGTTTCATTCAATTAAATTCCTTTGTTTTAATTAAAGCCAACAATTTATCACATGGAGTCTAGCTCTCAAATCCCCAGTGGAGTCGCCACTGTGAGCGCAAGCGGGAGTCGCCACCCAATTTAGCTTTGGGAACTGTGTTTTTTGGTCAAATTCGAGGTCCAGAGATTCAAGTCCGGAGCTAGGGTACATTATTGGGAAGGTATTAGGCACCCAAAAATGCCCGGTCGAAACCGGCCTCCTTGAATAATTGTTGGCTTTAATTAATCGAGGTATTTAATCAAATTTAACCCTAAGCATGCGAAAATGCAACAATATGCCAAGCACGCAAATGATTATGCAAATAAGAAAATAATCAAGTAGAGAAATGGTTAGTAGCACATGGCATGACAGAATATACAGGAGATAATAACTCACGGAAAGCAAAAATAAATAAACAGATAAAAGAGTACCTAAACTACAATGCGTACGCACCAGATGTTGGTGCGTGCGCACCATATGGTGGTGCGTGCGCACCAAGTGGATTCAAAATGGCCATTTGAAGCAAACTAATTTTTTCTGTCAGAGCACAGGGTGCGTACGCACCATGAAGTGGTGCGTACGCATCAGCAAGACAATTTCCTTACATTTTCCACTAACATGCATTTTATAAATAAAATATTAACACCACTAACATTAATTTAATCTACAAAACTACCAATCAGCATACACTAATATTAAACAAAAGATACAACCATTAATATATACAAAAAATACTCACACTAACATTAAATATTCTAACCATACTTAATAAAATAACCTAACTAATATTATAATGATATAATCTAATCTATTTTAATCAAAACCAGAATAAATTATGATAAACAATATAACCCACACGTACTCACATTAAACCCATGAATATAATATTAAAACTAATTACTCTAACATTAACTAATTCTCTACCAGGAGAAGTGGTGCGTACGCACCACGCAGTGGTGCGTACGTACCAACTTAGCTTAAATGATGAACGGTCAAAGTTGGTCAAACTGTGGTCAAAATGACCAACCAAAGGTCCCACATGATAGGTCTCAACAAGACGAATTCGCCTGTCAAATTTGGAGTCAATCGGGCCAACCTAAGGTCTTCAAATGCTAGGGAACACGGTACCTGTGGGTGAGTATGCCCACACTGGATCACTGTCCACTTCACCTTCAACCTCAGAACGGGTTGAAGCTGAAAAATGCAGTATTGAGCTTTATCCCGTGCTAACTTCTCCCTAACTTATCTTACTCATTTCTTAACCGAATTTAATGATTCAAAAACCAAATTGAAGCTCTTGCAGCGTACTACAAGCGCGCATAAATCGTTCATCCAAAAACTTGCAGAATCATGATTATTTTTTGGGTCAAAGTTTTGAGTTTATAACCCGAAAACCCGTCAATTCAAGAACTCATGTCACGGCTTATTTCGTTCAAATCTAACATTACCAATGATTTTCTTGACCTTAACAATGTAACATGGCATCATTATATTAAACAATAACTCATAGAAACAAATATGCAGTATAAATTTACAGTGCATATATATATGTGTGTCTGTGATACGTACCCCTCAGGTTTGAATGCTTCCAATATCAACGCAGCAATTCCCTTCTCGCAGCTTCAGATTACAACACTCAACCCTCCTTTCTCTCTTCTGGTTTTCTGGTGTTTTGGTGGGTATTTGGTTTCTCTCACTCTCTCTTTCTGGCCGTTCTCCCTTAAGCCTCTATCCAAAAAAGGAAATAGCTCTATCTCTAAAAAAGGACCCCTCCCGACTGATTGATTCATCCCCTCTCCAGTCCCATCAGTAGAGTATAAATAGGGCTCAATTAGGTTTTGAAAACATCCCCTGACTGGCCCATCCCCTACCCATGCGGGGAACACCCGTGGGAATCTCCCCACTCCCCCCCCATACTCTCCCCCATGCTCTCATGTTTAGTGGGAGACAGATCTGAAGGGGCCTGAAAAAGGCTTAAGGTGCGTACGCATGGAAACTTGGTGCGTACGCACCACCCATTGGTGCGTACGCATGAAATGTAGATGGACAGTATTTTCCTGTTGTAATCTTGGCTACTCGTCGGGAATTGCTTTGTCATTATCTCAAAACATACAATAAACCTCATCATTGGGTTTCCAAAATACGTGATTTCAAATTAATTAGGTGGTACAAAATGGGGTGTCTACAGTTGCCCCTCTTTCGATTTCACTCGCTCCTTCGAGTGGTGTCGAAAGATTCCATAGACCCAATCATTTTGACCGCCTAACAACTCAAAATCAAATGTAACCATGCATGGGGTCGAATTAGGGATCACCTAACTACCTACGTACCCTTTTGTAAGGGATCAGACCCGCCGTAGTTCATGCATATGTGAGAATCCGACCTCGTTTGGGGCTATAACGAGGATGTTAACAGGTATAAATCAATGGATGACAGTTATCTTGAAGAATAAAGCGAACCCTAGAGTGGGTTAAAAGGATACATCGGGCCCCAGGGTGGGCGTAGATTCAGTCATATCGGACCTCGGATTAGGTGCGATTTCCTTCGCATCGGACCTCAGATTAGGTGCGATTTCAGTCGTATCGGACCTCAGATTAGATACGATTTCATTCATATCGGACCTCAGATTAGGTACGATTTCCTTCGTATCGGACCTCAGATTAGGTACGATTTCCTCCATTTCGGACCTCAGATTAGGTTTCGGACCTCAGATTAGGTACGATTTCCTTCGTATCGGACCTCAGATTAGGTACGATTTCAGTCGTATCGGACCTCAGATTAGGTACGATTTCATTCTTATCGCACCTCAGATTAGGTACGATTTCATTCCTATCGGACCTCAGATTAGGTACGATTTCATTCCTATCGGACCTCAGATTAGGTGCGATTTCAGTCGTATCGGACCTCAGATTAGGTACGATTTCATTCCTATCGCACCTCAGATTAGGTACGATTTCATTCCTATCGGACCTCAGATTAGGTACGATTTCATTCCTATCGGACCTCAGATTAGGTGCGATTTCAGTCGTATCGGACCTCAGATTAGGTGCGATTCCATTCCTGTCGGACCTCAGATTAGGTGCAATTTTATTCGTATCGGGTTTGTCACACGGCGACGCGATTTGAGGAATACGTGGGGAAGGTTTGATGCGTACGCATGAATACCTGGTGCGTACGCACCCATGTTTAGTGCGTACGCATAAGATGCAATTCTGCCAAAATTTTTTACCGAGACGGCACCGTTTCTTTTAAGGGGTGTTTCAAATTCTGAAACGACCTCTTCTTCTCCGGCGACGCTTCCCATTACCCCGAAAATCACTCCCCACTCCTCCATAACTCCCTCTCCCACTCACTCCTATTTCATAAAAAAACTCATTCTCTTGCAAACCCATTCCCAACCCACTGTTCTCCTTCCTCTGTCTCTCATTCTTTCCATTCTTTTCTTCTTACTTTCTCTCTGCAACTTCCCGCCGGCAAACATGCCTCCCAAGAACAAACGGTTTCGCGGCGATGATGAAGGGTTCACCATCAACCGTTGGGATCCACGGCTCAACCCGCAGCAAATCCCCGACATCATCTTCAGGCCACAGGAGCATCTCTCCCACATTGCACGGCAACAAAGAGTAAGTCTTGAAACCCATTCCTCCATTGTTGAATATGCATGCCTTCAAAGATCTGATTTTTATCTCTCACCGCCCATAAAAATGTGAACTTTATCCTCAAATGATCATAGTATGTCTGTATACATCGTAAAAACTGGAGAAAACTTGTGAAATCTGAGTTTGGAGGTTGAGGGGGTTCACGGTCCCGAGGTTGAAGACGAACCAGGGTCCTGAGTGCGTACGCATAGATGGTATGTGCGTACGCATCAGTATGTAGTGCGTACGCATCAGTACGTAGTGCGTACGCACCATGAAGTGATTACACAAATAAAAATAAAACGGGAATCAGATGAAATTAAGCACTGATGCGTACGCACTGACTTCCATATGCGTACGCACTGTGGCCAATGCGTACGCACCATTGACCATGCGTACGCACCACGCATTTATTTGGCAGAATCAATCTAAATCCATGCTCACCTGTACCTGTACTTACCTGGGTCTTCATTCTTTTCAGATTCCAAAGAAGAAGAGTGGACGTGGCAGTCTGGAGAGTTTGACCACTTGGTGGGACCGGTTGACCCCCGATACTCAGCAGTTAGTGTCGGATGTCGGGTTTGGGACCGTGGCTGCAGTGACGATTCATCGGGCTACCAGCAACACCTTGGTTTTCTGCCTGGCAGAGAGATGGTGGGACACCACCCATACCCTTCATTTAGCGGGTAGGGAGTGGACTCTCACCCCTTACGACTTCCACCGTCTGACAGGTCTACGGATGAGGGGGAGGCCCTTCACTTTTGAGCTGACTGAGGATCAGAGGAAGGCGTTGACCCAGCGTTTGTTGGGCATGCCTTGCCCCAATGCCACCATGAAGTATCCAGCTTTGTACAATGAGTTTCTTGGGAGAGGGCAGGACTCTGTGGAGGAGCGTGTTATCATGGCTCGAGCTTTCATCCTCTACCTTATAGGGGCTTTCCTAGTCCCTAATGCTGCGCAGACTTTTGAGCCAGGTTGGCTCTTAGCATTGGAGGACCTTGAGGCTGCATATGAGTATGGATGGGGGTCGGCTGTCTTGGCACACCTTTATGCCACCACGGATGCCCTTAGTCGGGTAAAATCCGACTCTTTGACAGGTTGCTGGAGGCTTTGGGCGGTAAGTAACCGTATATGGGTTCCATTCTCTTCTATTTTCATGCTTTGCTCTTTTCTCAAGATGTTTATTGATTCTCTTTGTTTGTCTTGCAGCTATGGGCCCAGGAGTATATTGACTTGAGACCTCTGGGCGATCAGGAGGACTTGTCCCACATTGGAGTCCGAGAGTTCCTAGACAGGCTTGAGCGTGTATGGGTCCACTTTTTGCTTTCTATTGTTCTCTTTCCCCTTTTTGTTTCCTTTTGGCTGATCATGTCCTGACAATAGGTGAATCCCCGCCCTTGGGTTGGTCGAGCCGAGGTTGGTCCCCCAGAGTGGGAGGAGGACGCGCACGCCATGGCTGAGGTGTCCTGTTTGCTGTCCTATCCCCGGGCCCGGGCCTTTTACTTTGCCGAAAGGGTCGTGCCCCAGCTGACTACAGATCTTGAGTTGTGTGCCCGAGTCCCCTATGATCCTCCTGCCTTCTCCTTGGTGCCCTATCAGATGGGTGAGCTAGATTTGGATGAGTGGCGAGGTGGCATTCATTACATTTCTCGTCTGCTGAGCCTAGAGCATGACTATGCCACCTTTGCCAGGGAGCGCCTCATGCCCCGCTTCATTGGTCACCAGGTATCCATTCTGTTCCATTCTTGTCACTGTTTTGCTTTCCATAAGCTTGCCCCTGTCATTGCACTTTTTTCATACCCAGGTTCCTGATGCGGGCATTCCTCCCGAGGGACTTCCTCCTGCATTCCCCTCGTGGTCGGTTCCTCTTTATGATGAGAAGGGCGAGGCGTATGAGGAGTCCATTGTCCCCGACCCGCGAGCGCATCCACTCCCTTTTCCTCCTGGCACGCGTCAGGTAGCATTTCTTCTTTCTCTTGACAGGTCCTGCAAAATAGTTAGTTCGAAATATGCATGCCCTAATCGCACTTTGATTTTTCAGCTTACCCTTGCGGAGATGGAGCTTGTATACCAGATGTTTGGTGGGCTCAAGCGGATGTTGACTGCTCATTCCGCGACAATCTTGCGCATGCGGGGAGGGCCGGCACCCGGAGGTGCAGCAGATGCAGGTGGAGGTGGTGATGATGATGAGGGTGGTGATGATGGTGGGCAAGGTGGTGGTGGGGCTGGTTCATCCAGCGGTCCATCTTATCGCCCTAGGGGCTTTTAGACTCTATCTCTCTTTACTTTGGACAATTTGCAATTTCAATTTCGGGGTTATGTACTTAAACATTTGCACTTGGTTTTTATTTCAGTGTGTGCTTTTCTCGCTTTGAATTGTTGTGTGCTGCCTGAAATGATTTTGAAGTTGCATTGATCTGCTTAGTGTAAATATAGATGAAACCAGGTGGCTCGGTTACTGAAACAGGGTGTTCTGACAGTGTAGGAAACACGTAATGCGTACGCACCCACTATTAATGCGTACGCACTTGGAATTAATGCGTACGCATCTCCCACAGATGCGTACGCATCAAATGAAATTCTGTCTTTTTTTTAGGGCCCACAGCAGTCACTAAGGGGTGAGAAAAGCGCAAGCAACTGTGGCGAATTTTTTTTTTTTTTTTTTTTTTTTTTTTTTTTTTTTTTTTTTTTTTTTTTGGGTGTGGGCTTGAGTCCAATTTCAAAAATAACACACCTCACTCTCATTGGGCCTAAGCTTGACGAATAACCAACTTTGAACTTCAATTTTAAATCGGATTTGCTTTTGTTCATCAAATCGGGTGAATCCTAATGCCTACTCGGTCCATGCAGTCCATTAGCCTTTTCAACTTGAGCCCAACATTCACACACCTCACCTCTCATTGAATCAAAGGCCCAAAAATTTATATTTCTTTTCTTTTTTAGGTTTAACCTGTTTGGGCTTTCCTATTTCCATTGGTAGACGGAAAAATGGGCTAGTGCTCCTCTAACCCGACAACACTTGACGACCCAAAAACTTGTTACGTTCGAATTTAACCCAAACCCGAAAGCCCGTTTGCTCGACAGCCTAGCCCGTGGCTGTCGACCGACGCTATTTCGGCGATTGACAGCCTAAGTGTCGCTTTGTCAATAAAGTGGCAGCGTCAGCTGCTAACCACGGATCTCGAGGGGATTAATTTAATCCCCTACCACTGGTAGTGTAGGGTTTTTGATAGCGTGTCGGGCCTCCCGACAATGCATCAGCCCTCGAGTCCCTCCCTTGACTCTTGGCTTTAAAAAACGAAAATCGATCGCCGGCGATCCAAAATTATTTGACACTCAAACCCTTACCTCCTCAAATCTCTTACTCTCCTAGATCTATGGCCTCTTCCTCCGCTTCCCGAAATCGTCCTGACCTGAACGCTGTGCCAGAGGCACAACCAGACATATGGCGACCAATATTCCCAACCCAAAATCAACTCATCACGGTCAATGATACCGTGGTACACAACCCTACAAACGCGACGGCGGTAGCCGCGGGACTCGTCACTCCTCGTGATGAAAGGATTTTAAATGCTAGGTCCGATATGGACCTTATGGGGGACGCCATGGCCTTGAGTGTTCGGGCCACCATAGTCACCTCTAGCATGGCTCGGCGTCTCCACACTAAGGGTGTGGAAGTCGGGAGGTTAAATCACCATATTCTCAGTCTTCAACGAACCATCCGTCAATCCGGTCGGACGATAAGGACTTTGAGAGAGGAGAACAGAGTATTGAAAGACATGGTGGACGCTTATGCCAGGGGCGTCACACCTAGGGTTGTGGCTCTAGAAGGGCTCGAGGATCAGATTCGGGACCAACTTGAGAGTCTCCGGAAACGGCCCGAAGCTGGTCCCTCCGATCCTACTCAAAATACTACTAACGAGTAGCATCTTTCTCCTTCTCCGTTTTGTTGTTCTTTTTCTGGGTCTTTGTGTTTTTTTTTTTTTTCTTTTCTTTTTCTGGAGTATAGTAAATGAACATAAAAGGAAATTATATTCACATGCATGAACTAAAACCAGACTACATATTCTGCACTACTAGCTATAGTAAGCTAAAATACAAAATACATATTAACTCCCAAAGTAGTGCATGTAAACGGGCGAAAGTCCAATGATTGCCAGAACTGGAATCATCCTCCTGAATGGGATCCTCTCACATGCGCAGAAATAGGCCACTTGGAGGGTAAGCACAGTGAACAGGATAGCGAAGACGACGGGACCCCAGGAACACATTGTGGCGGAGGAATGAGCCTTGTTGGGGCGACAAGAGGGAGCACTTATAGACGATTTTCCGACGACTAGGAATAGTAGGCCTACGAGCAGAAAAACCCTTTTATTTTGTTTTACTTTTGGGCCTAGGTCCAATAACAATATCTCACATCTTCCCTCAATCGGGCTCAACTTAAAACAGCTAATGAGTAGCATGGGCCTCGCCCCGTACCCGCGATAAATGCCTAATCATGGATGCATTATGACACACAACATGACACACATTCAAACAAGGTTATGCAAAAAGCGGCCGGTTGGGGTTTTCTATGTGGGTTTGGACAATGGGTACTTCAACTTCAAGGGTCACCCAAGCTAGGACGCTCAATGAGCAATCCGTTAACGTACTCACTAGCTTATCACAGGCTAGTGGCACAGGCTGTGGGTTAGTGATGCCAACTTTCAGTAACCATAGGCGCGAATGGGGCCCGGTACCTTCCGTCAGACTTTCACCGAGGGTATAAGGGTAATCGTGCCCGTGTGTGCAATTTGTGGTTTCATTCAATTAAATTCCTTTGTTTTAATTAAAGCCAACAATTTATCACATGGAGTCTAGCTCTCAAATCCCCAGTGGAGTCGCCACTGTGAGCGCAAGCGGGAGTCGCCACCCAATTTAGCTTTGGGAACTGTGTTTTTTGGTCAAATTCGAGGTCCAGAGATTCAAGTCCGGAGCTAGGGTACATTATTGGGAAGGTATTAGGCACCCAAAAATGCCCGGTCGAAACCGGCCTCCTTGAATAATTGTTGGCTTTAATTAATCGAGGTATTTAATCAAATTTAACCCTAAGCATGCGAAAATGCAACAATATGCCAAGCACGCAAATGATTATGCAAATAAGAAAATAATCAAGTAGAGAAATGGTTAGTAGCACATGGCATGACAGAATATACAGGAGATAATAACTCACGGAAAGCAAAAATAAATAAACAGATAAAAGAGTACCTAAACTACAATGCGTACGCACCAGATGTTGGTGCGTGCGCACCATATGGTGGTGCGTGCGCACCAAGTGGATTCAAAATGGCCATTTGAAGCAAACTAATTTTTTCTGTCAGAGCACAGGGTGCGTACGCACCATGAAGTGGTGCGTACGCATCAGCAAGACAATTTCCCTACATTTTCCACTAACATGCATTTTATAAATAAAATATTAACACCACTAACATTAATTTAATCTACAAAACTACCAATCAGCATACACTAATATTAAACAAAAGATACAACCATTAATATATACAAAAAATACTCACACTAACATTAAATATTCTAACCATACTTAATAAAATAACCTAACTAATATTATAATGATATAATCTAATCTATTTTAATCAAAACCAGAATAAATTATGATAAACAATATAACCCACACGTACTCACATTAAACCCATGAATATAATATTAAAACTAATTACTCTAACATTAACTAATTCTCTACCAGGAGAAGTGGTGCGTACGCACCACGCAGTGGTGCGTACGTACCAACTTAGCTTAAATGATGAACGGTCAAAGTTGGTCAAACTGTGGTCAAAATGACCAACCAAAGGTCCCACATGATAGGTCTCAACAAGACGAATTCGCCTGTCAAATTTGGAGTCAATCGGGCCAACCTAAGGTCTTCAAATGCTAGGGAACACGGTACCTGTGGGTGAGTACGCCCACACTGGATCACTGTCCACTTCACCTTCAACCTCAGAACGGGTTGAAGCTGAAAAATGCAGTATTGAGCTTTATCCCGTGCTAACTTCTCCCTAACTTATCTTACTCATTTCTTAACCGAATTTAATGATTCAAAAACCAAATTGAAGCTCTTGCAGCGTACTACAAGCGCGCATAAATCGTTCATCCAAAAACTTGCAGAATCATGATTATTTTTTGGGTCAAAGTTTTGAGTTTATAACCCGAAAACCCGTCAATTCAAGAACTCATGTCACGGCTATTTTCCTTCAAATCTAACATTACCAATGATTTTCTTGACCTTAACAATGTAACATGGCATCATTATATTAAACAATAACTCATAGAAACAAATATGCAGTATAAATTTACAGTGCATATATATATGTGTGTCTGTGATACGTACCCCTCAGGTTTGAATGCTTCCAATATCAACGCAGCAATTCCCTTCTCGCAGCTTCAGATTACAACACTCAACCCTCCTTTCTCTCTTCTGGTTTTCTGGTGTTTTGGTGGGTATTTGGTTTCTCTCACTCTCTCTTTCTGGCCGTTCTCCCTTAAGCCTCTATCCAAAAAAGGAAATAGCTCTATCTCTAAAAAAGGACCCCTCCCGACTGATTGATTGATCCCCTCTCCAGTCCCATCAGTAGAGTATAAATAGGGCTCAATTAGGTTTTGAAAACATCCCCTGACTGGCCCATCCCCTACCCATGCGGGGAACACCCGTGGGAATCTCCCCACTCCCCCCCCATACTCTCCCCCATGCTCTCATGTTTAGTGGGAGACAGATCTGAAGGGGCCTGAAAAAGGCTTAAGGTGCGTACGCATGGAAACTTGGTGCGTACGCACCACCCATTGGTGCGTACGCATGAAATGTAGATGGACAGTATTTTCCTGTTGTAATCTTGGCTACTCGTCGGGAATTGCTTTGTCATTATCTCAAAACATACAATAAACCTCATCATTGGGTTTCCAAAATACGTGATTTCAAATTAATTAGGTGGTACAAAATGGGGTGTCTACAGTTGCCCCTCTTTCGATTTCACTCGCTCCTTCGAGTGGTGTCGAAAGATTCCATAGACCCAATCATTTTGACCGC
The DNA here is from genome assembly GCA_039720395.1 of Liquidambar formosana. Lineage (NCBI taxonomy): Eukaryota > Viridiplantae > Streptophyta > Magnoliopsida > Saxifragales > Altingiaceae > Liquidambar > Liquidambar formosana. The sequence goes on along the minus strand of JBBPBK010000113.1, from coordinate 3,531 downwards.
CTAACAACTCAAAATCAAATGTAACCATGCATGGGGTCGAATTAGGGATCACCTAACTACCTACGTACCCTTTTGTAAGGGATCAGACCCGCCGTAGTTCATGCATATGTGAGAATCCGACCTCGTTTGGGGCTATAACGAGGATGTTAACAGGTATAAATCAATGGATGACAGTTATCTTGAAGAATAAAGCGAACCCTAGAGTGGGTTAAAAGGATACATCGGGCCCCAGGGTGGGCGTAGATTCAGTCATATCGGACCTCGGATTAGGTGCGATTTCCTTCGCATCGGACCTCAGATTAGGTGCGATTTCAGTCGTATCGGACCTCAGATTAGATACGATTTCATTCATATCGGACCTCAGATTAGGTACGATTTCCTTCGTATCGGACCTCAGATTAGGTACGATTTCCTCCATTTCGGACCTCAGATTAGGTTTCGGACCTCAGATTAGGTACGATTTCCTTCGTATCGGACCTCAGATTAGGTACGATTTCAGTCGTATCGGACCTCAGATTAGGTACGATTTCATTCTTATCGCACCTCAGATTAGGTACGATTTCATTCCTATCGGACCTCAGATTAGGTACGATTTCATTCCTATCGGACCTCAGATTAGGTGCGATTTCAGTCGTATCGGACCTCAGATTAGGTACGATTTCATTCCTATCGCACCTCAGATTAGGTACGATTTCATTCCTATCGGACCTCAGATTAGGTACGATTTCATTCCTATCGGACCTCAGATTAGGTGCGATTTCAGTCGTATCGGACCTCAGATTAGGTGCGATTCCATTCCTGTCGGACCTCAGATTAGGTGCAATTTTATTCGTATCGGGTTTGTCACACGGCGACGCGATTTGAGGAATACGTGGGGAAGGTTTGATGCGTACGCATGAATACCTGGTGCGTACGCACCCATGTTTAGTGCGTACGCATAAGATGCAATTCTGCCAAAATTTTTTACCGAGACGGCACCGTTTCTTTTAAGGGGTGTTTCAAATTCTGAAACGACCTCTTCTTCTCCGGCGACGCTTCCCATTACCCCGAAAATCACTCCCCACTCCTCCATAACTCCCTCTCCCACTCACTCCTATTTCATAAAAAAACTCATTCTCTTGCAAACCCATTCCCAACCCACTGTTCTCCTTCCTCTGTCTCTCATTCTTTCCATTCTTTTCTTCTTACTTTCTCTCTGCAACTTCCCGCCGGCAAACATGCCTCCCAAGAACAAACGGTTTCGCGGCGATGATGAAGGGTTCACCATCAACCGTTGGGATCCACGGCTCAACCCGCAGCAAATCCCCGACATCATCTTCAGGCCACAGGAGCATCTCTCCCACATTGCACGGCAACAAAGAGTAAGTCTTGAAACCCATTCCTCCATTGTTGAATATGCATGCCTTCAAAGATCTGATTTTTATCTCTCACCGCCCATAAAAATGTGAACTTTATCCTCAAATGATCATAGTATGTCTGTATACATCGTAAAAACTGGAGAAAACTTGTGAAATCTGAGTTTGGAGGTTGAGGGGGTTCACGGTCCCGAGGTTGAAGACGAACCAGGGTCCTGAGTGCGTACGCATAGATGGTATGTGCGTACGCATCAGTATGTAGTGCGTACGCATCAGTACGTAGTGCGTACGCACCATGAAGTGATTACACAAATAAAAATAAAACGGGAATCAGATGAAATTAAGCACTGATGCGTACGCACTGACTTCCATATGCGTACGCACTGTGGCCAATGCGTACGCACCATTGACCATGCGTACGCACCACGCATTTATTTGGCAGAATCAATCTAAATCCATGCTCACCTGTACCTGTACTTACCTGGGTCTTCATTCTTTTCAGATTCCAAAGAAGAAGAGTGGACGTGGCAGTCTGGAGAGTTTGACCACTTGGTGGGACCGGTTGACCCCCGATACTCAGCAGTTAGTGTCGGATGTCGGGTTTGGGACCGTGGCTGCAGTGACGATTCATCGGGCTACCAGCAACACCTTGGTTTTCTGCCTGGCAGAGAGATGGTGGGACACCACCCATACCCTTCATTTAGCGGGTAGGGAGTGGACTCTCACCCCTTACGACTTCCACCGTCTGACAGGTCTACGGATGAGGGGGAGGCCCTTCACTTTTGAGCTGACTGAGGATCAGAGGAAGGCGTTGACCCAGCGTTTGTTGGGCATGCCTTGCCCCAATGCCACCATGAAGTATCCAGCTTTGTACAATGAGTTTCTTGGGAGAGGGCAGGACTCTGTGGAGGAGCGTGTTATCATGGCTCGAGCTTTCATCCTCTACCTTATAGGGGCTTTCCTAGTCCCTAATGCTGCGCAGACTTTTGAGCCAGGTTGGCTCTTAGCATTGGAGGACCTTGAGGCTGCATATGAGTATGGATGGGGGTCGGCTGTCTTGGCACACCTTTATGCCACCACGGATGCCCTTAGTCGGGTAAAATCCGACTCTTTGACAGGTTGCTGGAGGCTTTGGGCGGTAAGTAACCGTATATGGGTTCCATTCTCTTCTATTTTCATGCTTTGCTCTTTTCTCAAGATGTTTATTGATTCTCTTTGTTTGTCTTGCAGCTATGGGCCCAGGAGTATATTGACTTGAGACCTCTGGGCGATCAGGAGGACTTGTCCCACATTGGAGTCCGAGAGTTCCTAGACAGGCTTGAGCGTGTATGGGTCCACTTTTTGCTTTCTATTGTCTCTTTCCCCTTTTTGTTTCCTTTTGGCTGATCATGTCCTGACAATAGGTGAATCCCCGCCTTGGGTTGGTCGAGCCGAGGTTGGTCCCCCAGAGTGGGAGGAGGACGCGCACGCCATGGCTGAGGTGTCCTGTTTGCTGTCCTATCCCCGGGCCCGGGCCTTTTACTTTGCCGAAAGGGTCGTGCCCCAGCTGACTACAGATCTTGAGTTGTGTGCCCGAGTCCCCTATGATCCTCCTGCCTTCTCCTTGGTGCCCTATCAGATGGGTGAGCTAGATTTGGATGAGTGGCGAGGTGGCATTCATTACATTTCTCGTCTGCTGAGCCTAGAGCATGACTATGCACCTTTGCCAGGGAGCGCCTCATGCCCCCGCTTCATTGGTCACCAGGTATCCATTCTGTTCCATTCTTGTCACTGTTTTGCTTTCCATAAGCTTGCCCCTGTCAGTGCACTTTTTCATACCCAGGTTCCTGATGCGGGCATTCCTCCCGAGGGACTTCCTCCTGCATTCCCCTCGTGGTCGGTTCCTTTTATGATGAGAAGGGCGAGGCGTATGAGGAGTCCATTGTCCCCGACCCGCGAGCGCATCCACTCCCTTTTCCTCCTGGCACGCGTCAGGTAGCATTTCTTCTTTCTCTGCAGGTCCTGCAAATAGTTAGTTGAAATATGCATGCCCTAATCGCACTTGATTTTTCAGCTTACCCTTGCGGAGATGGAGATTGTATACCAGATGTTTGGTGGGCTCAAGCGGATGTGCCTGCTCATTCCGCGACAATCTTGCGCATGCGGGGAGGGCCGGCACCCGGAGGTGCAGCAGATG
>JBBPBK010000112.1:0-281790 GCA_039720395.1 Liquidambar formosana | reverse complement strand
GTTTTCAAGTGTGGGTGGAACGTATATCCACTTCAATATCATCTCTATTTATTGAAACCATCATTTGCTTCACAGCCATACCAAAATCAGTCTTGAGACATTCTTCTTAGAATCCTTCACCATCACCAACACTTGGTCCTTTCCAAGAATATCAATAACATGGCAGAATCATTTCTGTTTAGTATGGTAGAGAATGTTTTGAAACAGGGCGGCTCTTTTACTCTCCAAGAAATTGGCTTGGCATGGGGTTGGAAAGTGAGTTAAAAAAGCTTAAGGACTTATCCAGCATCAAAGCCGTGCTCTTGGACGCTGATGAGCAGCACGCAAAGAATTGTCAACTGAGTGTTTAGCTGGAAAAGGTTAAAGACGTCTGTCATGATTCTGAGGATGTAATTGAAGAAGCTCAGTATGCTGCTTTGCGGCAGCAAGTACTGGATACACATGGCAGCTTTAAAACGAAGGTACGCTACTTCCTTTCATACCGATCTTGAACTCCGTTTTAAGATGGGTCTAAAATCAAAGAGATCAGGGAGAGATTAGATGGGATTGCAGCAGACAAAGCTAATTTTCATCTCACTAAGCGAGTTGAAGATAGGCGTGTCGTGCACATGGGGAGGGAGACCCACTCCTTCGTGCATGCTCCAGATGTCTTGGTAGAGATGAAAGATAAGGAACATATTGTCCAACTTTTAATGCGCTCATGTGAACATGAAAATGTTTCTATTATTTCTGTTGTTGAGAATTGGAGGTCTAGGGACTTGCTAAATTGGTGTACAATGATGAAAGGGTGGTTGGGGCTATTTCACAAGAAACTTTGGGTATGTGTCTCAGAGAACTTTGATGTTAGAACACTGGCAATAAAAATTATTGATTCTGGAAACGCTACAAAATGTGGCGACTTAACCATGGACCAAATACAAATTGTCTTGCGACTGCTCTGACTGGTAAAACTTTTTTTAACTCATTCTGGATGATGTTTGGACTGAGGATCACGAAAATGGATTGAGTTAAAAATTTGTTAAAGGTTGGTGGCAATGGAAGTAAAATCATTGTAACGACACGTAGTCATCGATTGCTTTGTTCATGGGAACTGTTCCCATGTACAAGTTAAGAGTCCTTCCTCATGAGGATTGTATCTCCCTTGTTTGTACAATGGGCATTAAGAAGAAGAACGAGAAACAGTATCCAAACCGATTAAAAATTGGGGGATGAATTGTGAAAAAGTGCAGAGGGTTCCTCTAGCAGTGAGGACTTTAGGGAGCCTACTCTATTCGAAAATTGATGAATATTGGCTATTTGTAAAAGATAATGAGATTTGGAGATTAGAACAAAAAGGAAAAATGACATTTTACCTGCATTGAGATTGAGCTATAATTAAATGTCATCTTCCTTGAAACAATGTCTTTGCCTTTGTTCAATATTCCCAAAGGATTTTGTATTTTAATAAAGTTGATTTGATCCAATTATGGATGGTGCAAGGCCTTCTTCATCACATAATGAAAACTGAGAGGTGGACGATATTGGGGAATGCTATAATCAATGAGTTAAGGTCACTATCTTTCTTTGAAGATGTCAAAGACCTTGGTGTCTTTTTGAAATTAAAATGCATGATCTCATACGTGACCTTGCATTGTTGGTGTCACAACCCGAAGATTGTTTGATAAATTCTACTACTCATAATATTCCAAAAAGGTTCGTCATGTGTCATTTTTGGGAATGATTTGTTTAATTATGGATGGAGTTCCAGATTCTTACTCGACCTAAAGAATTGCGAACCATTCTATTTCTAGTTGGGGAGTGGGGCCTAATAGCAATTCCTTTTGGAAAACATACATCTCAAGATTCAAGTACCTAAGGGTGCTAGATTTGAGAGCTTCAGACATAGAGGTGTTGCCAAGTTGTATTGAAAACTTAAAGCTTTTGACATACCTCGATCTATCATATAATTGTACCATAAAAAAACTCCCCAATTCCATATGCAAATTGCAAAATTTGCCTACTTTGAGACTTTTGGGCTGTTCAAAGCTTATGATTTGCCTAGGGACATAGGGAACTTGATCAACCTCAGGTGTCTGGTTTTGACCACGAAGCAGATGTTTTGTCGGATGAAGGAATTGGAAGCTGATGTCTCTTCAATTTCTGGGGATCAGAGAATGCAACAATCTTAAATCTTTAGGTGCAGGAATTCATGCCTCACCGCTCTCCGAAAATTAGCTATTATGCGTTGTAGAAGTCATGGAATGTTTTCCACTAAAGTATGAAAATACCTGACTTGCGTTAAAGACTTTGGATATTAAGTCTTGTGAAAATCTTAAATTGATGGAGTGTGAAGAAGACATTCAAGGCCTCAAGTCCAGTGTTCGAGAAGTATTGATTGAAAAGTACCCCAGTTGGTGGCTTTGCCTCGATGGCTTCAAGGGCAAACACTATACAATTCATACGCATTGAACATTGTCTCAAGATCAAGGGATTGCCAGAGTGGCTGCAAAATCTCACGTCGCTTCAAAAATTGGAGATTATAGGTTGCCCCAAACTGGTGGCTCTGCCGGAGGGGATGCATCGGCTTACAGCACTAAGAGAATTGAAAATTCAATGGTGTTCTCCGGAATTGTGTAGAAGATGCAGGCGAGAAATAGCGAGGATTGGACCAAGATCGCTCATGTCCGCAAGATTACTCTTGATTAAGGCCAAAAGATCAAATCAAATGATAGTCAGGTAATGGTAATGTCCATTTATCTTTTCTCTATTAATTTGTCATCATTTTTGTGGATCTAATATTAAATACTACTATCTTCTTTTCCTAATGTCATTGATGTAGGATTATGTTGTTAAGATTAATAGTATTCTAATAAAACATGTTTAAAGTCAAGTTAATTTTATGGGGTTTTTTTTTTTTTTTTTTTTTTTTTTTTTTTTTTTCATTTCATTGGGGTTAATTATTTCCTTTTGTTGTTGTTGCTGTTGTTCAGTGTCATATAGGTTAGTCTAATTGACCCAAAATCGAATGCCTTATTATGTTTATCAATTTAAATTTAATTAAGATGAAATATGTTTTTGATTAATCTACTCCTTTGTTTTTTTTTTGGAGGGGGGGGTGGGGTGCTTGTGTTTAATTTGTCCTGAACTCAAATTTCTGGCTATATTTTATAACGAACTAGCAAAAAGATTTAAATTTGTTGAAGTATAGTCAAACAATTGATAAAATTTTCCATGAGAGAATCTTCCTATGATGGGTTTCATTTAGAAATAACAAGCTTTGTAGATGGGATTTAAATTTGGAATTCATCAAATCAAATTGAATTTTGATGAATTAAAGGGGAGCATAGATACTGTGGTTTATTACCTGAGAAGTCAATCCCATGCTGAATACATGTCAAGATTCAATGATCAGATTAAAACATGCATAGTAATGTATTGTGAAGCAACCAATATTGCTTACCACCACCACACCACCCCCCCCCCCCCCCCCCGCGGGCGGGGGGCGCCCATCCTCCCAAAAAAAAAAAAAAAAAAAAAAAACAAAAAGAAAATAAAGAGTTAATATATTTAGAACTTTTGTCAAAACCCCTCATATTTTCTAAGAGGCATTTTTAGTTCTTAATTTCTTGCATGTGTTCTGTTCCAACACAAAGTTGTAATTCTTTATTCTACTTATTTATTCTTTTGAATTACAGATTTGATATAGAGTCGTGAAAATACGTTCCTCTGAATGGAAGAGCTATTTAACTGCGTAAAGCAGCTACAGGTAAGATTTTATCTTGGTAAGATTCAAGTCTAATCATTGTGGCCTAATGGTGGTATTGGAGATGGATAGGGGTTTGGATAGTTTTAGGTTTAGGTTAAGGGTTCGATTCCTCTCCATTGTATAATAAATAATAAATAAATAAATAAAGAAAGTCCTAATCTAAGCATTGGAATGCTAACTATCTCAACTCTCTGTCTTGTGTGAGCAAAATAAACTGTTTCATAGATCTTAGCTTTTCAATAGTTCCATTTATAAAACAGCTATCTCTTAGAGTCATTCCCCCACCACCCACCCAAAAAAAAAAAAAAGCAAAGAAAAAGTACAATTCCTTATTTGTTAAGTTTCGAACATTAAAACTTAAACTTATATAAGCCTAACAAGATTCAAATGCTGGTCAATGAACAAACAAAGACGAGCCTCACGAATGTATAGGGCTAAAAAATAACATGCTTTGATATCATGTTTAGTTTTCCAATTTAAAAAGCCTAAAACTTATATAAGTGGAGGGTCCAAAGCCCAAACAGATATATAAGACAGGTTTAACTTGATATTTAATTGATGTAGGGATAAAACTTCCCAACATTCCTGGCATTGAGTTGTACGTACATATTTAAATACCCCTACTAAAATCATGAGTATTGCAACTTTTCCTCTCCTACAATATTAAGTCAAACCCAATGCTAGCTTGAAGGAAATTGCACATCATACTTTCTTGCGTGTAGGAGATTTTGCCTTCTGTTTGTGTATGGTACCAAAGGACCGAAAGGTAAAAAACAAAAAAAAAAACAAAAAAAGAGTTGGTTTGCGGTAACTTTTAGAATTTTCCTTATTTCTTTCTGTTTTTTCAATCAGCTTAATTTAATTTATTTTTTTCAACAATTGCAGCTCTCAGGGATTTCAGCAAAAATATGCAGCCAGTGAAACCTGGCCTAGTTCTTCTGTTTGGAGTCTTGATTTAACGTTGTACTGTTGCCTTGAATTGTATATCCATCATTGGGATTTGGTCTAAGAGGTGTTGTTGAGAGATTCAGTGTGATGTGTGGATGCTTTGGGATTTTAATTGTGCTCGTTTCATTGATGTTTTTGTACTAAACGTGCTTCAAGAACTTTTAATCATGTACAATATATTAGATCACTCTGGCTTTTCTATCTGTCTCCTAGGTACAAAGTTACATGGATTACATGTTGTGTTAGATACGATTTATTTCTACTTATCTAGTTTGATCATATTTGATATAGCATTCTTTCCAAATCAGTATTTCAAAAAAAAAATTAAAAATTAAAAAAATAAAAATAAAAAATAAAAAATCATTAGATCTTACATTTACTGAAGTATGGTCAAATAATTACTAAAATCTTGCCACTATTGCATCTAAATGAAGATTATAAACCACCATGGTGGTTGGGTTGTTTTGGTGTGGGGGGTTTAGATTGGGATTTAAAAGTATTAATATTCTAAACATTCCCCCAATCCCCCTCTCTTTTCCTGGGTTGTAGGGAGTAAAAGAAGGAAAACTAACTAGGATCTTAACACAGTTAAAGCAACAAGGTCAGCCATAATCAGAGAAAGAGACCACTGGTAGGGTCATCGAGGATATCAATTAGCCAAGAAATCAGTGTAAGCATTTCCTAAGTGGAGAATGTGGTAAACTCGATCTACACTTCCATTGCCTTCTCATTTTCATATCCGAGTCTATTTCTTGCACAAACTAAAATCTAATGTCTTTAACAAACTAGCAACTCAAATGGTATTCAAGCCTGTTTTCGACAATTTATAATGCAGATTGTTATTTGTGCAAAACTGGACTTCACTCTATCTTGAACGCATATTTGCTATTAACGATTTTTTTTTTTTTTTTTTTGACAATTTGCAGAATTAACCCATAACCCAAACTCCCAATATCAACAAATGGGTATTAAGGCTTTTCCATAAGCTTGAAACTGAAATCGCTCACTCAGCAAGCTATTGCGGAGAATGCCAACTAACATTGTGCAATGGAAAGCGTATTGAAAAAAAAGGGCACCACATTCTTCTTAGAAAATACTCAAATCCATGAGTAATAGAATAACGACTACTCAAATCCACAAGCAATAGAGAGTAAAAAAAAAAAAAAACTCAAGAATGATAATCTTTATTAATAAAAAGTTCAATTGAATGGCAAACATACAACCTAATTTATAGAAATCCTAATTCTTACAAAATAAGGAATCAGAAAATTTTTAAAAAAGAAAAAAGCAAATAAGGAGTTGCCAAAAAAAATTAAAAAAAACAGCCACAATTGGCAAAATCCAGTTTTTGGACTTTGTAGCCTTTTTAAAGGTTTCATAAAACCCTTAAAACACTTGGATTCCTTCTAAAATTGTCCCTAATTAATTTAGTAACTTATAAGGACTCAATTTTGACTAAGGGCCGTGCTATATGAAGCATCCGGGCCCACAGCACCCCGTGCAACATCCAACTTATATCAGTAAAATTAAATAAATTGAGAGAGTTTTAGTCAATACACATAGTACCATATATGGTGCTGTATTTTGGTGCTGTACATATCATTTCCATTTGAAGAATAAAACCTTAAAAACTACCATAAATAAATAAATAAAACCCTAAACTAAATAAAAATAAAAATTACAAAATTAATATAAAAAATATCAGACAGCTGTAATTTGTTTTTATTCTTTGTCATACATCAGAATGCCACTAGGCTCTACATTTGCTATTAAGTTAATTAGTGTGCACATTAATTAACAAAATTAGTGAGGGAAAACATTATCTTAAAGAAAGCGAAGTTATAATGCGCTTTGAAACATTGTTTTCATCTTTTCTTCTACCGTAGATCGAATTTTTACACCAACATAGCCCGTTGGCCAAAATGTCAACATACACAAACCTTTTCTTATAATAACCTTCTGATCTAAGTGGCGTAAGGATAATACATTGTCCCTTATGCAGAGTTGATTTGTTAAATTTTTTAATTCATTGGCGTAAGGATAAACCATTTTTACACCAATACTATCAATGAATGTTAATTTATTTAAAGTTACTATTAATTCAAATGGTTTTGATTTGTTAACGTTATTGTCAATTATAATAGATGAATTTTATAAAATACTAAAACTAATATTTTTTATTTCATTTAATCTAACCTAAAGAGGTGCACTTGTGATTTTTGAGATGTAAGTTTTAAGAAGCAGAAGACTTTGGATTCGACTTTTCATTTTCTATTGAAGCTAGCAACCAATTAGGTTTATTTTGAGCGTTAACTAATGTGGTGTAGGTAATGGGCTTACCCGTGTTCCAAGGATTAGTTAGGCACTCGGGTTAAAGGTTTAGAACTCTTATTGGCCAAAACAACAATAATAATTTATTTTATTTATAGAATTAGATTAAGTTCTAAGTGACTTAAAGTGACCTCATTAGAGTGAGTTCCTGGCTCTACCTAGGGGTGCTTATGGGTCAGTTTAGGTCAAGTTTATAGTTTATCCGCAATTTGCCCACAACTCATCGGGTAAACTAAATTCTCACCCACATCTGCCCATATGATTGGGCAGTTTTAACCCACACATATTGGAATAGCAAGTGGATTGCAGATGGGTTGACGGAATGGACTTTTAGTAGGGGCAATTTTTTTTTTAGCCATACTCTGAATCTTTATCATAGCAAACTCCTCACAAAATAACAATTATTAATTTAAACAAACATAAAAATTAGCACATATGAAACTATGAAAGCAAATTGTGTTTTTATTATTTATTTTTATTTATTTTATTTTATAAAGGCTAAGAACTTCACTCAAATTGAAACCTTGTGAAATATGCATATCTTGACAACTTAATAGTTTATACACACTTACATAGTAAAAAAATTAAAAGCTTAGTCCCTATTTTAACAAACCTAGCTCACTGCCTCGTATATTTTATCATAACTAGATATACACATGTGCGTTGCACAGTGAATATTTTTAAATAATATTAGTTATACAAAAATAATATGTACATAAATTTTTTATTTTTTCATAAAAGATAAAGTTTAAAATTCAAAAGTACATTTTTTTTATTTTTTATATATAATCAAAATTGTCAACGAAAGATTAAAAAACTCTTTAGATATATGTTAAGAATTTTTTTCTTCATAAAACGGAATATTTAAAAAGTTTATATTCATATATATTATCATGCAACTTGATAGTTGCTTTAGGAAAAGGAATTTGAGTAAGAATCTAACTTTAATATTTGTTAAGAGTTTGAGTTAAAATCTAACTTTCATTTGTTACTAAATGATAAGAATGTTATTATGTGTTTCAATTAAGGAAGGGTAAATATGTATTTTTTTTAAAAATAAGGGTGTATTGGTCATTCAAAAGTTTTCCTGAGATTCAGCCTTTTATAGGTAGTATAGATAGATAGATGAATAGGGCTTTTTATGAAGTTTAAAGTCTTTTTTGCTTATAATTAGTGTGTTATGCTATCTTCAATATGATAAACATGATTATAACAAGTAAAAAAGGATTAGAGTTAAACTATGTAAGTCAAACTTAACATTTAATAATGTTGAATTGTAATAAGTTAATTACAAATGATAATAAAATAAATTTAAAGAAAAAAAGAAAAAAATCTTAAAATTTTTTGTCCTAATATTATGGTTAGATAAGATTTAGTATTTACTATTATTTTTTATTTATTTATTTTTGGGATAAGCAACAAAACCAATATTATTGATGTAAAAAGAAAGATACAAAGAAGGGGGGACAAAAAGTCCACCCAATGCTATTTACTATTTATTATAATAAATTATGAATTATAATAAACGAATTTATAAAAAAAAAAATAAAACAGAAAGTTAAAGTTTATAATCTTGAATTTGTTGGCCTAATATTGAGGACGATGATATAGTAATTATTAAGAAAGTAGTATTTATTAAATAACAATTAACAAAGGATAATGACTAATAGGATGAACCTATTAGGACCAAAGGCAAGCCGAATTGCCAAAGTGACAAACTACCCTTCTACCAATAAAACCCACAAATCATGGTAAACAACTTACCTCATCCAAATTTCTCTCCCTCATATTTAGATCTTTCTTTTCTCTATCTTTGAAAAACTCCTCTACCCACAAAACAGGGAGAACAACCCACTCCCATCCAGATTCTCTCTCTGTTACCATAAAAATCCCTCAACACACCACCAAAACCTTCAACGAGCAGGATTTTGTCTCTGGGACAACCCCATCTCCGGCAACCAACATTACACCGGCCGAAACCAATGGTAGTCGAGTTTTGTCAAATCTACCAAGGTACTGGTGAAGAGATTGAGGCCTCTCCTTTATGTTTGCTACTCACCATCAAGAAGCTTGGCTGACGAAATCAGACCAACACATCCATCCCCTTGGCTACCATCGTCACAATCGATCATGGGGTGTGCCGTCGATCTAAACCACAAGGTGCTTATTTCTCTTTTTTCTATTGGCAATGAGTGGATTTCTTCTACTGTTAGTTATCTCTAGTGAAACGTAGGTGGAAGGGGAGGTGAAGGTAAAGGTGAAGGTGAAGGTAAAGGTAAAGGTGAAACGTGGGATGAGGGTGTATCAAACGTCTGGTATTTTTTTTTAATTTTATTATTTATATTTTTTTTTTTGTTTACTACTAGTTGTATCAAACTAGATCAAGATAATTTTTTTCTTCTAAATTTTTTGTTTTAAATTCAAAGTTTTTTCTTTCACAAATCATGATAATTATCTCGATTTTATGAGATAATTATATCGGTTCTTCAGATAATTGTCCCGGTTCTTCAAATAATTATCTTGAGTTTCTAGTTTTTTTTTTTTTTGTGAGTGATCAAAGTGCTTGATTTTAAAAAGTTAAAAGTTAAACTATCAAGATAATTATTCTTTGCTCCTGGTTGCATGCATGAACTTATGTTTTAAATTAATGATTTTATCTTGATATTTTTCTTTTTCTTTTTATCTTGAATTTTCTTGTAGCTTTTCTTTCCTTTTTTTCCTAGTTTGAATCAAGTGATCGATTTGATTTTGGAAACTCAAAATCAGTGCGGAAATCTAGTTTTTTGATTTGGGTGTGATTTTTGGTTGATTCTAATTTGTGTGGTGGGTATTTTTGGTATTACCTATTTAGGTGGTTTTTGTACTGACCAATTAGCTTCAAGGTTGTTAGTCGTCCCCAGTGTTCATCCCCTTAAAGTGGTCCTATGTATCACTACCCTATTACAATCACAAAAGAGAATAAAAAATTATAAAAAATTCAAAAAATCATGATTCATGGTTAAACTCATCGATCTAACATTGCAGATATAGCGTTTGATGCTCAACAATGGTTTCTTTTATGATGTTTCTTGTGAAAAAAATGGTGAATGGCTAAAAAGTGGAAAAAAACTTGAGTATAAGTGACTTTTATAGAGTATCGGGGCGTATTGTCCATTACATGTTAATATAGTGTTGAATCGTTTATACATATGCATATCACCGCCGTAAAGGCATATCAGTGCCTTCAAATTCCAATATGTAGTTGGCCGATATGAGCATATTAATTTGAAATGTTAATGGAGACTAGCTTGACAAATTCTTGTTTTGTTGTGTGAAACATTTGTTGAACACATAAAACTTGAACTTCCATCCGAAGATAGTACGTTAGGAAGTTTCATGTAGAGGATTAGTTGTAATGGGATGCTTTGCCCTTATCCCTCAAAAAACCCTTACCTTGTAATTACCATGATTATATCTATGCAACCCTGTAGGGAAGTCCGATGTCCCACATTGATTAAATATATATTGAGTTTAATATGGCTTCATATACTTGTTTGGGCCCTCTAACCTAATAGCTTAGGCTTTTAGGTTGGAAATTTAACATGTTATTAGAGCTCGTTATTGTATTGTTGTTGTTGTTTGGTCTATTTCATTGTGAGCTCATTGTTATTGTCCACACGACAAGCTCGTTGTCGTATTGTAAGGCTTGCATGTGAGGGGAGGTGTTATGAAGTCCCACATCTCACATTGATTAAATTTTAGTTTAATATGGCTTCATATACGTGTTTGGGCCCTCCACTTAATAGATTAGGCTTTTAGGTTGGAAACTTAACACCACTACTTAAAAGTTCAAGTCCCTTCCTAACTCGCATCACAACACCTTTGTTTCATACATCTTGCATTTGGCTTTGTCCCTCAGGCTAGTGAGTATATATTGGTATTGGTATTGTTTCTTTACTATAGAGATGGTAATTCTTGTAGGTGCTTCCCTATAGTTCTACCCATATTTGAGATTTACTCTATAAACATTAATTCTTGGAAAAGGATTCTAAATATTGTTCCGTGCATGATCCATTATTTTTATGTGTGTGTATATGTATATATATATATACAAATTTCATATATTTCAAATGCCCAGTATAATATGCATGTATGTAATCTAATATCGATCTTGATTGATTTTTTTTAATAAGATGTCTAGGGTGGATCGAGAAGGGTTAACTTCTATTTGGGGTGCAAATTTGGGACTTTACCATCTTCTTACATCAGTCTCCCCTAGGGCCTCCTTTTAGGACGAAAGGGATCTAGAATCTAGCAATGGAAAGGTTTGAGAAGAGGCTCAGTGGTTGGAAAGGAAGTCATATTCCTAGAGGAGGTAAGTTAACTCTCATCAAAAGCACCTTATGTAGCATTCCCACCTACTTCATGCCTATGTTCCAAATCCCGACGTTTGTTACTAAGAGATTAGAGAAGATCCAAAGGGACTTCTTATGGGCAAGGTAGGATGATGTGTGGAAAATCCATCTGGTTAACTGAGACTATTTTCTTTGTAAATTCTGAAAGAGGATCAGGGTTAAGCCCTCTTACTAAAGTGAACCAAGCTTTGTCAAGGAAGTGGTTATGGAGGTTTGTTGTTGAGAGATGTGATTAAGTGGAGTTATGGCGGTGAGTAGGAGGAGTGGAGATCTAGTGAAGTCATACTTTTGTATGGGGTGCATGTTTGGAAAGTAATTATGAAAAGGAAGGAGGCCTTCTAGGAGAAAGTTAGTTTTCAAGGTGGAGGAGGTGCGAGTTAAGTTCTGAAAGGACGCTTAATGTGGTGATAGGCCCTAACCAAGATTTTCCCTTTATTGTTCCTCCTTGCAAAAAGAAAAAAACTTAGGGTTAGTGATTTTTTGTTTGGGTCAGAAGGGGAGGTGTTGTGGGATGTCGGGTTTGTGAAAAGCTTAATAATGAGAATTAGAGGTGGTAGGGCGCCTTTTGAGGGTCTAAGAGGAAAATGAGTATTATTACGATTTTTTGAGGAAAATCAATTCATATGTTTTAATGCTTTAGGAAACCAAGTTAGAATCTATAGATAGGAATTTGGTTAAGAGTCTTTGGGGGATTAAGACATAAAGGATTACCCTCGTGGGGTAGATCAGGTGGTATTATGATTTCTTGGGACTATATGATTGGAGTTGGGAATATGGGAGTTTCTCAATTTCATCTAAGTGAAAGGTTAAATGGAGTTGAGTTGTGGTTGTTAGGTATTTATAGGATAGGCCCAGGGATAAGATGTGGTTTTAAGGATGAGCTCTATAGTCTTTTCGTGTTGTTGCAAATTTGAATTGCGTGTTGGGTGGTGATTTTAATGTTGTTAGGTCTTTATTTGAGAAGATTAATGGATCAAGGTTTACTAGGAGCATGAGAGATTTTGATTCTTTTGTTAGTGATTGTTTGTTGAGAGATCCTCGTTTCATTAATGCTAGACATACATGGTCTAATTTGCAAGATAACCTATTTTGTAATAGGATTGATCGTTTTCCTTTTTTCTATGGATTGGAGGAGTTATTCTCAAATGTAAGAGGCTTTACTTAGAATTCCATCAAATCATTGCCCTATTTAGTTAGCTATGTTACATGGATACAGTACCTTACCGCAAAGTATTCGTGTCAACACGACATGACATGGGTATGGATATAGGATCTGTGCTAGATAGCTCATCTACAAATTGGATGCATCACAACAACAACAATGGCATCATCGAGGGGTTGGAAGAAGGAAAGAAAAGAGAGAGGGAGAGAGAGAAATAGAGAGAGAGAGAGAGGGGGGAGGGGGAAAGAGATAGGTGCTTTACTTAGAGTTCATCGATCATTGCCTTATTCAGTTAGCTATGTTACATGGATATGGCACCTTACCGTAAGGTACTCGTGTCAACATGACATGACACGGGTACGGATATAGGATCTGTGCTAGATAGCTCATCTACAAATCAGATGCATCACAACAACAACAATGGCATCAACAAGGGGCTGAAGAAGGAAATAAAAAAGAAAGAGAGAGAGAGAGAAAGAGAAAGAGAGAGAGAAAGGGGGAAAGAGATAAGGGAAGAGCATACCTTATACTGGCTGGACCTTTTTTCAGAGGTGTCAAAAGTCTTCCCAGAAGAGGCTACCGTGGATGCTGTAGCCAAAAGTGACATAAAAGGGCGATGGTTTTGGTTATGTTGAATGAAACCTATTCTGCTCACCTGCTAACCTTTTTATATTTTCTTTTTTTTTTTTTTTATCAAAAACCTTTTATATTTTCACCTTGTCAATTTAATCTTTATCTTCATTTATTCTTAAATAATCAAAATTTGAATTTATTATTTGACTCCAAGTCTAATTATTATGGAAATGCTACCACATATCAGAATCTTTACAAAAATTCCCCTAATCATATTTGCCTTATATATATATAATACGGTAATGATCCTATCAGCATGTGCTGATATAGGCTTATATCAACACAGCTACAAACCTACAATTGTTGATTATAAACCCACAATTGACTGATTACAAACTTACAATTGACTGACTACAAATGGACAATTATCTGGCCTGTAGGCGACATTTGTAGTCAGTCAATTATGAGTTTGTAATCAGTCAATTAAAGGTTTGTAATTAGTAATTGTAGGTTTGTAGCCGTGTTGATATACGCTGCACATGCTGATAGGATCATTACCATATATATATATATATATATATATAGATATAGATATATATCGAGAGAGAGAAAAAGAGAGAGAGAGAGAGAGATAAGTATGTATGTATGTATATATATGTATATATATATATAGACACACACACAAGTATCTTCGCATCTGTACCCCATTTTTGGATCTTTTTAGCCAAGTCTCCGTATCCTAAATTTAAAATTTTGATGAGTCTGACTCCTAGATATGCACTCACACTCACTCCCGATATTCACACCCGTATTGTTGTAATATATTCAGTTAGATACTGAGAGGTTTTCATGAGGTCCTTCGCCTTTCAGATTGGAGAATATGTGGTTAGAGGATCACTTCTTTTGTAAATTGTGGTGGATGCTGTTCATGGATGGAAGGGTTTTAAATTTATACAGAAATTGAAATTGGTTAAAAAGAAGATTAAAACTTAGAATAAAGAGGTGTTTGGTGATCTTAGAATTTTGAAAAAATCTATTTCTAGGACGATTGAGGAATTGGATCATTTAGAGGAGGGTAGAGCTTTAAGTGAGCATTAGAGATTAGAGAGGAATGACTTAAAGGAAAATTTCAAAGAAATTATATTTAAAGAGGAAAATTTGTGGTCTCAAAAGGCTAAGGTGAAGGGGTTGAAAGGAGATAACAATATTAGATTTTTTTCATAGGGTAGCTAATGGTAGTAGGAAAAAGAAGTTGATTAATAAGCTGCAACTGGAAGATATATAGCTCTGTAATTGAAAATAGAGGGAGGATTATTAATGAGATTTATAATTTTTTTCTCCTCTCTTTATAGCTCAATTGGTGGGGATAGGCCTGCGTTACAGTGTTTGTTTTTGTCACCTACTAGTGAGCCACTACAGAAAAATTAGAGAGGCCTTTTGATTTAGATGAGATTAAGTTTATAATTTTTTATTCTGGAAGGGATAAGGCTATGGGTTTGGATGGGTTTAGATTGTCTTTGTTTCAATATTGTTGGATTGTTATTACAGATAATCTCTTGAAAGTTTTTGTTTTTTGTTTTTTGTTTTTTTGAAGTTCTTGGATAATGAGGTTGTTAATGTAAGGACTAATGATTCATTTATTTGTTTGATTCCTAAGAAAAGTGATTCCTTGAAGATTAAAGATTTTAGGCCAACTAGTTTGGCTTCATCCTTGTATAAGATTATGGATAAAGTCTATCTATTATACTGAGAGAGGTTTTAGGTGAGACTATTTTGGAGGCTTGGGGTGCGTTTATAGATGGTCATCAAATTCTAGATTTGGTTTTAATTTCCAATGAAGCAGTGGTCGAATATTGGTTAGATAAGAAGGAAGGTCTGTTGTTTAAAATTGATTTTGAAAAAGCTTATGGCATGTGGAATGGGATTTTTGGGATTTTGTTTAAAAAAAAGGGGGGGGGGGGTTGTGAAGTGAATTAATGGTTATTTGTTCTCTACTAATTTAACTGTGATTATCAATGGGAAGCTGAGTAATACATTCAAGGCGTTATAGGGGTTGAGATGGGGAGATCCTTCATCCCTTTTTTTTGTTTACCTTAGTGGAAGATGTTTTGGGTAGAAATACAGATAGAGCCAAGGTGGTAGGTTTGGTTGAGGGATTTGAGGTGGGTTGAGATAGAGTTTCAGTTTCTCATTTGCAATTTGTGGATGACACTTTGTTTTTTTCCTCTGGGATGAGCTAAAATTTTTAAATTTTCAATTAATTTTGTAGGTTTTTGAAATAGTTTCAAGGCTTAAAGTCAATGTGGGTAAGAGTGCTAGCTATTCTCAGGATTAACTGTGAAGCTGATAAAATTTAGGGGTTATATAGCATATGAGTTAGGTTGTTCTGTGGGAGAGTGGCCCTTAACCTATTTAGGTCTTCCTTTGCGTGGGAACCCTTATTTTTAGACATTTTGGAATCTAGTGATTGAAAGGGTTAGGAAAAGATTGGATGGTTAGAAGAGAGATTTAATTTCTAAAGGCGAGATATTAGTTTTGATACAGTTAGTTTTGTCTAGTATTCCCACCTATTATTTGTTTCTTTTTAGAATTCCTTCTAGGGTAGATCGATTACTAGAAAATTTAATGAGAGACTTTTGTGGGAAGGTAGTGGTGAGGCTAAGAGAGATCATCTTGTCCGTTGAGATGTTGTAGCTAGACCAAAAAACTCAAGGGGTTTAGCACTTGGTAAGATTGTGGAGAGAAATGTTGCTCTTATTATCAAGTGGTTGGGGAGGTTCCCTTGATTGTGGAGGTTCCCTTTAGAGATAGATTTTTTATGGCATGCTATTATTAAAAGTAAGTATGGATTGCGTGATAATGGATGGGATGCTCAAGTGTGTCCTAGGACTTTTGCTAAGTGTCCTTGGAAATCTATTTCTTTGGGTTTGGACGGTTTTGTAGTATTTACTTCTTTGTTAATTTGTTAGGAATTGGGACAAAGTGTATTTTTGGGAGGATCATTGGCGAGGGAAAGCTTATTTTCCTTCTTTATTTCCCCATCTATATAGATTTTCTTTGTCTTATAATGTTTCTATTTTTTCCATGGTTTCGTCTAAATCTCTTTACTTCAGTTGGCATTTCATGTTCTTCCAAAATCTTAATGATAGGGAAATTTTAGAGCTTTTGGCCTTGCTATTATTATTGGACGCTTTTTCGTTAAGAGAGTTTATTCCAGATGGAGGATTTAGAATGCTAATTCTTATGGAGTTTTTTCTTGTAAATCATTTTTTGAGAAATTGGTTAAGAATCCCAATATTCCTTTTTTTCCTCCCTCAGTCATGATTTGGAAAGGATGTGTGCTTCTCAAAGTTTGGGCTTTTGCTTGGTCTATTGGACACGAGAATTAATATTAATGAGTTGCTTCAAAGAAGGAGCCCTTTTCTTTATTTATGCCCTCAGTGGTGTATTATGTGCAAAGAAAAGATGGCGAGCATTGATCATCTCTTCCTATATGGCTCTATGGCTAGGTGGTTGTGGTTTAGACTTTGTAGTCTTGGTGGTGAATCTTGGGGTTTTCTGGGTTGTGTCTCAAAGGTGTTTGAGATCCATTTTTGGGGTCTTGGGAGAGGTAAGAAAGCTGGGGTTATTTAGAGCTATGCTATTTTGGCGGCATTTTAGGTTATTTGGCTCGAAAGGAATGCTAGCATGTATGAGGATAGGATGTCTTCTTTGGATGGGTTGTGGAACAAGGTGCATTTTTTTTGTTGTCTTTGGGTTTATTCTTCAAAGGAGTTTGGTGATATTCCATTGTTTGTTAAATTCGGATTGGAAAGCTGTGTGTTGTTAGTTTTATTTATTATTGTACTTTTCTATTGGTCGGTTGGCTTTGGGTGGACTTCTTGTCCTCCTACTATATCTCTCTTTTATTATTAATAAAATTTATCCTTTGTTGCTAATCACAAAAAGAAAAAAGTGTTGCAACCTATGGGTTAAGATTGAGGTTTAAAACCCTATCCATGTGTGTACTGTCATTTTAGCTCCATTGAACATGAGAAACATCTCCTAAAATAGGATTTTCCATATCTAAAGGGCATTTTATGACACTAGACAAAACAAAGTCTTCCCAAATTTTAAGGACTAACATTAAATTATTTATATGCTTTATAATAGAGTCCTATGTTGCCTCTCTATATTTTTATGAGTGTCAAAATTGTCAGTATGATATGTTTATATGTAATCTAATATGTTTATATGTTGTGGATGTATGGGTATTCTTAGTCAAATCCTACTACAAGGCTTTAGCTGGGCCTCAATGTATTTGTTGGAAATCTACCACATCCCACATCGATTAAATATCGAATCTAACATGTTTTCATATACCTGTTTGGGCCCTCCCTTTATAAGCTTAGGCTTTTAAGTTGGAAACTTAACATCGTATCAGAAGATGTCGTTCCTGGGCCCATTTCACTTATGAGCCTGTCTTTATTGTCCATGTGATAGGCCCATTTCTATGTTGTTAGGCCTACACGTGAGGCGGAGTGTTAGAAATCCACTACATCCCACATTGATTAAATATCGAATCTAACATGTTTTCATATACCTATTTGGGCCCTCCCCTTATAAGCTTAGGCTTTTAAGTTGAAAACTTAATAGTATTATCTTCCCGGCGCCTAAGATTTGGGTCCTAAGAGTTCCGTCTAGGGTTATGCTCTTTACTTGGGTGGCAATGTGGCATGTTGCGGAAAATGCTTCATGCTAGATAATTTGTAGAATAGCGAGTTTAATCTGGTGAATTGGTGTGCTTTATATAAGTCGAAGAAAAAGTAATTAGATCTTCTCCTTATTCATTGCTCCATAGCTAGGGAGGCATGGAACTCGTGCTTAGAGTTATTTCAATTCCATTGGGGGTTGCTAAGGACAATATTACAGGTGGTAGAGTCATGGTGTTGTAGTAGCTCCCACAAAGATGTTCAGAAAGTGTGGAAGATGGTGCTGCATGCTATATTTTGGTCCCTTAGGACAAAGATCGAGGAACAAGAGAAATTTTGACAATATTAAGAAGAATATTAGTTTAGTAAAGATACATGTATTTGAATGTATTTTTGTTATACTTACCCAAAAAGAAAAAAAAAAATGTCTTCTCGCTTTGGGTAAGTTAGAGAGTTTTTTTAGTAGGAACCCTACAGGAGTTTCTAGAGTCCATACGCTATTAGGCTTTCTTGTATACTTCTTATATATATGATCTTTTCCCCTTTTGTTAATAATACCTTCTTTACTTCAACGGAAGAAAAAAATGTAATCTAATATTTGTATGGGTTCTTTAGGTAATGTAGCTCTAATAAGCCGTACGGTCCTATCCTAGACATATTTGACTTTATTGATGTTGGTTATAATACTTATCTTGTGGCATGTCTTTCAGAAGTTGAAATCAAGAAGGATTAAGAAACCAAGGAGAATAAATTTTGAAGAGAATGGAGGGAATGTATTACTTTGGTCTTTAAAAGCTAGACCTTTACTTAAAGTTCCTAATTTATTCTTGTTTTCTAGTCTAGATGAAATGAAAAAGGCTACTGAATTTTTGCTTTGAATTGCTCTTTGGTCAGGGCTGGGATAGGCTTTACAAATTCAAGTTAGAAGATGGATGAGTAGTAGCCATCAAAATAATCATAGTCAATGACAAAGAAAGGATCCTACCAAATTTATATCTGAGGTTGATATTTTAGTAGAGTTAGCATGCATATTTTGTGGAACACATTGGGTGTTTCATGCACAACCCCGATGGTAGCCTATAAGTATGTGGCAGATAGAAAAACCCTGTTTGACCTTATTAGAAGTAAAAATGATGTATAAAAAATTCCATGGAATCTCTGATTCAAAATTACCTTTGATGTTGCCCAAGCAATGAATTTTCTTCATCTAAAAGCCTTTGGGCCGATTTTGCACCCTGACTGCCATCAAATATACTTCTAAATCACGAAGACAAAGCAATCCTTGGAGATTTGGGAATTGCTAATCTACTGGCCAATAACAGAAGTCATCTCACAACTGACATGAAAGGGGAACCATATATATGGAGCTTGATGTTGTCAAAACCAATATGATAGGGCTTTTGACGTGTACAACTTTGGCATGATTGTGGTTGAGATACTCACGGGAAAAGTAGAGACTAAAAAATTGTATAAGATTCTTCAACCTAAGAATCTTGACCTTCAACAAGAGTTGCAATTTTATGAAATCACTGATCTCACCAAACATTGCTTAGATTCTATCCCATAGTAGTGGTCAACAATGCCAACAATAGTTTTTGAGCTAAAGAAAATTTAGGAATAAAAAAGGAAGATGTCACATATTGCATCGAGTTCAACGGCATAGCATTATTGTTTTGAATTGAAGATGAAAGTCCACTGATTTTAAATTAATCTGATATATATATAGGGGTATGTTTTTTTTTTTTTTTTTTGGCCAAAAAAAGAGTTGAATATTTCCTTGTTTTGGTAAAAAAAAATAACGTATTTCTTTATTTATTAGCTTGGTTTAAAATGAGTGGACTTTTATCTTTAGATTCAAAAACATTATACTACGCCATTGAACTCGATTCAAAATGTGATGTCTTCCTTCTTGATCCCTAAATTTTCTTTAACTCAAAACTATTGTTTGCATTGTTAACCTCTGCCTAGGGGTAGGATCTAAGCAATGTATGACGAGAGAAGTGATTTCACGAAACTCCAACTCTTGCTCAAGATTGAGATTCTTCGGTTGAAGAATATCATACAAGTTGTAACTCTCTACGTTTCCTATTAGTATCTCAACTACGATCATGTCAAGTTGTAGATGTCAGTAGCCCTACCATATCTATTGGTTTTGACAACCTCAGGATCCGTATAATTGGTTCCCCTTTTATGTCAGTTATAAGATGAATTTTGCCGTTGGCTAGTAGAAGTGCTATTTCGAAGTCTCCTATGATTGCCTTGTCTTCTTGATTTATAAGTATATGTGATAGCTTTAAATGAAAGTAAAGAATCGGCCTAGGCTCTTCGAAATGGAGATAATTCATTGCTTGGGCAACATCAAATATAATTCTGAACCAAAAACTCTATAGAATTTCTAATACGTCATTTAATTTGTACTTCTAATAAGGCTATACAAGGTTCTTCCATCTTCTACATACTTGTAGACTACCATCATGTGTTCGTTGTGTATGCAACACCCAATGAATCCCACGACATATGCGTGGCTCACTCTCAGTAAAACATCAACTTCAGATATAAATTGTGGGATCTGTTCTTTGTCACTAACTATGAGTTTTTTGTGGCTATTGCTCAGCTATCTTCTAACTTGCCCTTCTAAACCCTACTTCAGCCTTCACCAAAGAGGAATTCAGGGCTAAAATTTTATGTATCCTTTCCATTTTTTTCTGGACTAAGAAATAAGAATTGATTAGGATCTGGAAGTAAAGGTCTAGCCATTTAGTTGGTTAGCTCCATATGACTTGCTTCAGTTGGTTAGCTCCAAGTTTGCCGATTTTGGCATGAAAAGGATTTACTTATTAGATTTTCTGGTTTGTCTTAGCTACTAGGCTAGGTTTCATTTTCTTCCGAGTAACATCTTCTTAATATTAATGATGTAGTGAGATTGCAAGGCTTAATCCCAGGAACTGCTGGTATTGGTTTGCTGGGAACTGTTTTAATCCAACTTGTGCTTTTGGACATCACGTAAGCTCATATGTTGTTTGGTTCATCTTTTCTATATAACTTTTGGTTAGGAACCTTCAATTGTTAGTTGATATTTCTTACACATTTGATTAAAAGAAAAGGAGAAAGAAAAAAACCCTGGTTTAAAGATATCAATTTTTATGTTGCAGTATCATGTGTTTTCGCCCTTAGCTGGTTGCATAAATCCTGATTTGATGAATTGTAACTATGAAACAAAGATAACTATACCTTCAATTCAAACACATATTTTCACGTCATAGAAAATAAATAGTACGTTTTGGATTTTGCTATACCTAGGTATAAACCTTCAATCGTCAATTGATTTCTTTTTTCCTTTATTTTTTATTTTTAAGAAAAAGAGGTGGATTAGTGAGGATTCTACATTTATAAAGGTAGTATGGATGTTTGAACCTGACCTTATTGTTAGAATTGTCTGTAAGTTATTACTACACCATTTTCAATAACTAATTGGACTTTTCTTTAATTTAATAGTATACCTTACGTGCATGAGTAGCTAAAATATATACTTCATAAAAGAAAAAAAAATTAGCTAAATTATATACAAGCAAAACGTGATGTTGGAGTACTTATGAAAATTGTTTTGTGTTAGGTTAAAATCCTGATACTATGAATATCGTGAAATGACTAATTATTAGTAAGGGCATTGACATGGTTTTTCATGTTCAATGGAGATGCTAAGTGGTAGAATAGGAAAATTGTGTTACTAAATAGATTACAGTTCAATATTAATATTGAACTTCTGGCTTTTGAAACTTAGTAACTTCACCAAAATTTCTTTTGGCAAATCATCTTCTAATCTTCTTTTTGTGAAATGGGTACTAGATTGCTTGCTTTGTTTATCTACTTCTTGTTTGGTTCTTTCTTGGGGGCATTGTGCTTTTCTAAAGAGAATAGGAGTTGGGTTTTAAAGGGTTACTTTTTTTTTTTTTGGAGGTGGGCATGGGGGGTGGCCGGGGGAATGCGCTTCCTGAAGAAAATGGGAATTGGGTTTTAAAGGATTACTAGTTATGCTTGAAATGTGTATTGATTTGCTTGTTCTATTTATTTAGTTTTTGTTTGTTTTTTTTTTTTGGGGGGGGGGGGGGGGGGGGGGGGGGGGGGGGGGGGGGGGGGGTGGGGGATTTTTCTTTTTCTGAAGAGAAGAATAGAAACTGGGTTTTGAATGGTTACCAATTATGCCTAACTGATGTGATTGTCACAGATAGAGAATTGGCTTTAATGAATGCCATTGACGAGGTTTTTCCTACTGCTAGAGACTTGTTATGTCGACCTTGATAGTTCAATTGTAATCTAGATATAGTATAGATTAATGGGAGCTTCAACTTTTTTTATAGTTTTACCCTTGCACAAAATGACTATTAAGGAATTATAAACACATGCATGGCCTCAAGCCGTTTACCACCTCTAAGAGCACATTCCAACAAAGGCGGTGGCAACTGATCGAGATTAACAGTGACCAAGAAGTTGCCAAGAAAATGAGCAAGGTAATTCATAGAGATCACCTAGCAATCCCAATGGATTTACAAGACAATATGTTGTCAATCAAAGTTTAAGGATATTGCTTAATGACCTTGCTTATTATAACCGCAATATGCTCAAATTCCTTTTTGGCATACCATGACTGGTCTCATGCTGTTCACTCGCATTATCCAATTAGAGCACATGTAAGCTACGAAAGGTGGTCAATACCATTGGTGTTTCCAAAGATTCACAGCACTAAGTAGTAAATAGATATTTTGCAAGATGTGAAGGTGTTGGCATCCCCAAGAAGGTCCCTCATTTGAATTGGCTACAATTATATACTAGTGCAAGAAGGAGGTAGTAATTGAGATTAGTAGTGAAACAGTTGACTTCTAGTATTTCAACCTGGTTTGTGCATGCATCTCTTTCTTATTCAGGATTTCATGCCACGATTTAAATAAAAATTTTAGTAATGAGATGCATGCGTCAAATTTTAATTTGTAAATAAAATTCATAATGTTATACCTTTTCTTCGCTCTAGTAGTTTTTGCTTGTCTTAAGTGAGAAGGAGAAATGGAGGATTGCAAAGCTTTCCTCTGACACTACAACATATTGACTAGAGGTGGGAACCAGTTTGGGGCTAGCCCAAAATGTGTATGAGTCAACGTGCTGGATCATGATGAAAATTTTGATCACTTCGTGTGGAGGCTGTCCATGATCTGCTGGTGACAATCCTCAAGGAGGGATGTTCCTGATTGCGTAGGTAGATGAGGGAGGTGAAAAATGATCAGCTATATATGTGCTTGTATAACTAAATATATCTAGATATATATATGTTAATATATGGGTCATTAGGTTGTAACCCAAACCCATGGTCTGCCCATGTGTGGGTGCTGGACCCAAGTGGTTAAGTGCCCTATTTTATGAGGTTTCCTAATTGTACTTGGAAACCATGTCCTGCTAGGGTTTAGACTTGAAATAGCACATATATATTGAATGTCTCTCTTAGTGATTGAGACAACACAATATAGCAGCCTCCATAATACAGCAGCCTCCATAGTTTCTCTCTCTAGTATTCTCTCAATAGGATCATCATTGGCCTAGTGGACTTGGTAGTGTGGATTATGTGGGAGGACTCTAGTAGCAATCCCTACGGCTATCATGACGTTGAAGAGCATACACGGAGGTCAGACTCGCAGTGGAGGAGCAACCATTCGTGCAGCAGCTACATGGGGCTCGTAACAACGACCAACAAAGTTCCTTGGGTCTTTTCCTCTTAAGGTACATCCTTGGACCCATTATTGAGTGCTATATGCTGTAAATATAATGTATTTACATTGGTATCAGAGTCTGTGGTTGTTGATTCGCCCTATAGTCCCGTGGTTTGCATTCTCTCTCTAAAATACAATTTTTGGGTCGTTTAAAAAAGTTTTTCAAAAGTGGTTTTTAACCCAAAATTTTTATATGGATGTGTTCTCCTATGTGTGAGGAACATGCTCGCAAAAGTTCGTGAGAAACGGATGTGTATTTTGAGAGAAAACGCAAACCCTAGTTTTGGAATTTATGTTTTTTCCAAAACTTTGGGTTTATTTTTGATGCACTTAGACCTATTGTTAATGCCGGAAATTGGTATAGTGTTAAACTACGTCGCGTGGGCTTTCCGTAGACATAAAATTTGCGCAAATCTGATATTGTATGTGATAGTTATGAGCTCGCGAAGTTGTCCCCATGAACATTCAAAACTGGTTCGAATTGGTTTAAAGGAAGAAGATGAAGTGCAGGAAATACGCTAGCCCACTCTCACCCGAGGAAAGTGAGTGCGTGTGCACAAATGGTGGGTCCCCATGAGAGGTAGA
Organism: Liquidambar formosana; assembly: GCA_039720395.1. Classification (NCBI taxonomy): domain Eukaryota; kingdom Viridiplantae; phylum Streptophyta; class Magnoliopsida; order Saxifragales; family Altingiaceae; genus Liquidambar; species Liquidambar formosana. Next base: position 257,605 of record JBBPBK010000112.1, on the reverse strand, counting down.
CCTCGTAGTCCGAACCCCGAAGCCAAGAGGAGTCCAACAGTGCCGGCGGTGTCGCCAACGGTGACTGTTTGGTCGGAGCATGGCCTAGATGCGCCTAGCAAAGAGAATGGCACGGTTCTGGAATTTATGAAAAAAAAAAATGCTGACGCAATAGCACGCACCCATATGCGGGTGGTGGCGCATGTGGCGCATGGGGGAGCTTCCCGGGGCCATTTTTGGCCAAAGTTTTTCTAGAATTTTTTATTTTTTATTTTTGATTTTTTGGTAATTTTTATTTCATTTTTTAATTACCAGAAAATATTTATCTAATTAACAAAATTGAAAAAATATTATAAAACCACACCACTCGCGCGCGTGAGGGTGTGTTTGACATTCTGGAAAATTGTGAATTTTTTTAGGGGCTTATTTTACTATGTGGTGTGCTGCACCTCCCACCATAGCTTATGGATTTTTTATTTTACTATATTTTGAGCATTTTTCTTTACCGAAAAATTAAATAATATTATTTTATGCAAAATTAAAATTTCCAGAGGTTGTATTTTTGCTTTTGAGACTATGTGGGATTATTTTTGTGTCACGGGAGAGTCACGCGACGTGGATTAACTGTGCTTCTATTAATTACATGTGGTAATTAAGTTAATTAATTTGTGTAATTAATTATTGTTATTACGTTGCGCAATTAGATTGCCGCCAACGTTTTACCCGCCTTATGAGACCCATTGGCACACTCCTTATTTGTTTGAGCATGGCCCTACCATCCATTTAATAGACCAATTTGCTTAATATGTGTTAGCATGTTAGTTATAGGATTAAATGGATAGATTTTTGGTAAAATATAATAGAGCTTATGTTTGTTTGCCTTCTGTGTATAAGACATTCCTTGAGGCATAATGTATGGCGCGGCATCCCCATTTATTAATTCATTGCAGTAGATCCATTGTATTTGGATTTTTGGGAATGTAATGTATTGATTCATGTATTATTTTTGGAGGAATTATGTATGGGGATGTGTTTTCGCAACACACATTATGCTATGGAATTTTCTTATCATAGGCTCTAATATTTACCAAATGATTCCATATGGGAATCCGTGTATTTATGTGGAGCATGTTATCATTATTATTGTTATAATACTGTGGGTAATATGTGTATTTGTTCGAAAAACTATTGGAAAATATACTCCTAACCTACATAATTGGGAGATAATTATGAGCAATAGCAATATTTTTTGATTTCGATTTGTAGGGAGGGATAATGTTTTTCCAATTGGGTTTTCTGAATAAATAATGGATGTGTGTATAATAATGTCAACCCTTGCGCAACTCTTGAATGTAGCGATGGCAACCAAGAACCTAGCTGTTGAACTAAGTCAGCTTGACAAACTAGTTGGGACCAATTATGACATATGGCATAGGAAAATCAGCTACCTCTTGAATGAAATAGATCTGATTGATACCTTGACCACCTCCATGGATGCCCCACAACTTCAGGATGGGGCACCAGTAGGAGAGCTCTGCCATAGGCAAGAAACCAACCAGGCTTGGTTTAAGAAAGATTGTTGTGCGCAGTATACCATGTTGAATTGCATGCATAATGATCTCATTGGGGAGTATGAGAACTACCCAACTGCCAAAGAAATATAGGAACAGCTGAAAATTGCCTTTGGTGGTACATCTACTACTAGACTTAGGAGTCTGGTTCTAAAGTTCGAGATGTACAGAAAGGAACCCAAGCACTCGATGACTGAACATCTGAGGACGATGTCTAGTATGATTCGAGACCTTAAGGCTACCAAGAATGATCTCACTGATGAGCAATAGTTGCAAGTTGTTATCCGTTCCCTGCTTGATTCATGGGTGCACATGAAACAGATCATAACACACAATAAGAACATTAAGAACTTCCAAGATATCTCACGTCATTGTGAGCTTGAGGCGGAGCACTTAGAGGCGACCCGAGCTGCTACCCTTATCGCCTAGAGTGGCAAGTGCCAAGGAAATGTGCCTAGGCGCAATAGACAAGGGAAATAGTACAAGCAGGGTGGGGCAAGCAGAAATGCACCTAAAGGGGCTGGCAATAATGCGCCTAAAGGGGCTAGCAACAAGAAATTCAAGCGCCATGGCAAGCATGGTGGAAAGAAAGATATGTCCAAAATGAGGTGCTACAATTGTAACAAGATGGGTCACTTCACCAGTGATTGCACTGAGCAGAAGCAGGTATCCACTACACCTAATACTCTCTCCATTTTTGTATGTTCTCATGTTTTAGTTGCTCATTCTCTCCCTGATTGGATTGTAACACAGGAGCAACCAAGCATGTAGCGAGAGATCGAGTAGGGTGCGTAGATTATCACCGCGTTCCGTCTGGAACACATAGAGTTTACATGGGAAACGGCACTAGTGAAGAAGCTCTTGGAGTTGGTTCTTATCAGCTTAATTTGCGCACGAGGTGCACTTTACTTCTACACGATGTGTTATATGTGCCTGCGATCCAGTATAATCTACTTTCTGTTTTAGCACTATTAGATGATGGATATTCTTTTAATTTCAGCGGTCATGGTTTGGATATTCTTTTAGGAGGAATTGTTTTTGGACATGGTTTGTTATCAAATAATTTTTATAAAGTTGATTTGGATGATTCTGTTTACTCTTTATCATATACTGCTGATTCTAATAAGAATATAGATTCTGTAACTTGGCATGCTAGACTTGGACATATAGGATGTAATAGGATGACTAGATTAGCTCGAGCGGGCCTCTTGGGCCCACTCGCTAAGGTTGACCTACCTATATGTGAGCCTTGTTTGGCTAGAAAAGCATGTAGGAAGCCTTTTGGTAAGGCTAGAAGAGCTACTAAACCATTAGAATTAATTCACTCAAACATTTGCGGACCTATGAATGTTAAGGCATGTCATGGCGCCTCTTATTTCCTCACTTTTATTGGTGATTACACGCGATATGGTTATGTCCATCTGATCGCTCATCGATATGAAGCTTTGGATTGTTTCAACTGCTTTATAGCAGAGGTTGAGAATCAGATAGATAGGAGCTTGAAAGCTCTGAGGACAGATTGAGGACGCAAGTATCTTTCCAATCAATTTAAGGAATTTTACGAAGAAAAGGGGATACGCAGGCAACTAAGTATTCCTGATAACTCGCAGTAAAATGGCGTGGTGGAGAGAAAAAATAGAACACTTCTAGATATGGCCAGATCGATGATGGCACAAGCTAATCTCCCTATATCCTTTTGGGGGGATGTACTTATGACTACTGCAAAACACCTTGCAGGATACTCCCACTGGGTTGAAGTCCACTCTCACTATCTTCAACGACTATAGGATGAGGAACTAATTCCCCACCCTTGCTTGAAGATGGTAAGATGTCTTACTTTCCTCTATGTCATAAAAGTCAATATCCCTTTTAGTGTTGCCTATGCTAGGAAAATCATTCTCTATGAAATCAACATCGCACGACTCTATTTCAATCATTCCTCTATTAGGGTGTTCACCATACATTACATAACCTTTCGAGTAAAAACATCTCTGGCAATAGGCTTAGTCAAAGGATCAGCAACTATGCTGCCAGTGGAGATATGCCTCAAGACAACTTCCCCACACGCAACCATATCTCAAATGAAGTGAAACCTAATGTCAATGTGTTTGGATCTACTATGATACTTAGGATCCTTTACATAGGCTAGGGCTGATGTATTATCTGAATATATGACCACAGCTTCCTTTGCATGAGCTGTAATGCCTAAACTCTATAGGAACCTCCTCAACCAAACTGCCTCCTGAAAAGCTACTGAACATGCTATGTACTCTAACTCCATTGTGGAAAGGGCTACGCAAGTTTGTTTCTTACATTATTAGATGCGCGGCCTAGTCCCTCACCTCAAGGTATTATCCGCTCTGGCCCAGCCCACTGGCCGGCCTCACAGGTTTGTCTTTATGGGCCTCATGCCCAAATAGCGCCTCTTATTTCCTCACTTTTATTGATGATTACACGTGATATGGTTATGTCCATCTGATCTCTCATTGATATGAAGCTTTGGACTGTTTCAAACGCTTTATAGCAGAAGTTGAGAATCAGACAGATAGGAGCTTGAAAGCTCTAAGGATAGATCGAGGACGCAAGTATCTTTCCAATCAATTTAAGGAATTGTGCAAGGAAAAGAAGATACGCAGGCAACTCACTATTCCTGATACCCCACAGCCAAATGGCGTAGCAGAGAGAAAGAATAGAACACTTCTAGATATGGCTAGATTGATGATGGCGCAAGCTAATCTCCCTATATCCTTTTGGAGGGACACACTTATGACTGCTCCCTACATCTTAAATAGAGTGCCTTCTCAGTCAGTCTCCTCAACCCCTTATGAGCTATGGCATGGCGAAAAGCCTAATTTGGAGCATTTGCGCCCTTGGGGTTCAGCGGGTTTTTTTTACAATACCTCCCATAAGTATAGGAAATTAGGCCCTAGAGCTAGAAAACATATTTTTATCCGATATTCCGATAGCTCAAAAGGTTATGTAATGTATGGTGAACACCCTAATGGAGGAATGACAGAAATAGAGTCGCGCAATGTTGATTTCATAAAGAATGATTTTCCTAGCATAGGCGACACTAAAAAGGATATTGACCTTTATGAGATAGAGGAAAGTAAAGACATCTTACCATCTTCGAGCGAGGGTGGGGAATTAGTTCCTTATCCTGTAGTCACTAAAGATAGTGAGAGTGGACTTCAACCCAGTGGGAGTATCCCGCAGGGTGTTTTGCAGGAAATTATCCCGCAAGACCAAGAATCCCAAGTGTGTAGGAATAAACGAGGAAATATTCCTTGTCGTCATTTTGAGATTGAGAAGGATATCTTCCTATGTGGTCCTAGAGAAGATGATGAGCTAGCTTCTTATAAAGGAGCACTTTCTTCTTATGCTAGAGATGAGTGGATAATTGCTATGTAAGATGAGATGAGTTCTATGGGCAAGAATAAGGTCTAGGAGTTGGTTGATCTTCCGCTTGGGCATAAGACCCTCAGAAATAAGTGGGTCTTGAAAATTAAACGCAAGGCAAACGGTTCAATCGACAAGTATAAGGCACTCTTTGTTACGAAAGGCTATACCCAACGTGAGGGTATTGATTATGAAGATACATTCTCCCTAGTGGTGAGGTTTGCATCTATTCCCCTTATCCTAGCTATTGTTGCACAATTGGATTTAGAACTTTTCTAAATGGATGTTAAGACCTCATTTCTCAATGGAGAACTAAACGAAGAGATCTATATGGATCAACCCATGGGTTTTGAGGTTAAGGGACTAAAGCGCAAAGTGTGCTATCTCAAACATTCCATTTATGGCCTCAAGCAGTTGTCTAGGTAGTGGTATTTTAGATTTCATGATTCTATTACCTCTGTGGGTTTTGAGATGATTGAACAAGACCATTGCGTATATCTAAAATGGTCCAATGGGAAAATCCTTATTCTTTCTTTGTATGTTGACGACGTCCTTCTTGCTGGGAATGATATGGAGTCTATAGTCGCCACTAAGAAGTGGCTGTCCTCTACTTTTGAGATGAAGGACATGGGTGAAGCAAATTCGATACCTACGTGGAACAGCCGAGCTCGTCCTTTGTTACCAAGGTGGAGACTTGAGACTGAGGGGTTATTGTAATACCCCGAATTTTTCTTAGGTTTAATTAATTAAATATAAAATTGATTGCCTTTAAATGCATGAGTTAATTTAGAATTAACCTCAAACACATTCAACTTTGTAACCAAACAAGGTAATTGTTCTCTAATCAATGAGAGATAGTGTTCGTATCCTAATCAAACACTCACTTTGAAGGTAATCCTAATTAGGTTAGGATTAACTTGCACCCTATATAAGAAACCTTTATGGAGGATTAATATTCTTTTGACTGAAAACAATATAAAGGGAGAAAAAAAGAAAAGAAAGCAAGAGAGAAGGAAAAAGAAGGAGTTGTTGCTGTTTTGTACGAATCGACTGCCAACTTCATGTCTGTTTACAGGTAACTTACCATCTGTTGACTGGTAACTTTACTGTGTTATCAATATTTTCTTCTCTAATCCAATCCTCCATCTCTATCACTTCTAAAACCACTAAATCATCATCACCACCACTCAAAAAACCCCTTCATAGCTACTACACAAGATCATCCAACCACCAAAAATCTCTTTCTTTGGGTTTGGGTGACAAGGAAAGCCAAAAATGGTGGTTTCCACCACTTCCCATGTCTAACACTACAAATTTCCTCAAACCCTACCATAGACCCTTCCACAAACATCTTTCCCACAGATTTAGGGACTGATGTTGAGGGAAAATCAGTAGGTGAACCTCTGTTTTTGCCTTGGGTAGCATAGGAAGTTAATACAAAATCTGCTGCTGTTTTACTACATTCGGACTGTCAACTTCACATCTGTTGACAGTCAACTTATCTTGGATTGACTGGTAACTTTTCTGTGTTAAAAAGTAATTCAAACCTATTAATTTATAATTTAACATGAGTCTATTTTAATGCCGCGTTAGTGTATTTATTAATTATATTAAATATAGTAAGCATTATAAGGCCATGAGAATGAGACGTTGAATATAGTAAGCATTATTAATTATATTAAATATAGTAAGCATTAATTATATTAAATATAGTAAGCATTATAAGGCCATGAGAATGAGACGTTGAACCCTTAACGCACCACTTAGTTAGAGAGGTTTTTTAGCTTAAGTATGATTTATTGATAAAGAATATTATTGATTTTAGGTTCTGAGTAGCATTGAGATTATTAGGAGTTTGATCGCTTGGATTATTGAAGGTTTGACTTGAGGTAAGGGAACTTGCACAATGTATCGTTCTCTTTGATTAAATAAAAATAAATCTGATTTTTATTCCTCTTTTGTGATCCAATGATTTATGAACAATTGTTTTCAAAGTTGTTTCACTATCAAAGTGGTTATTTCTTATGTACTGTGGATCAAGCAAAATAGTCATTTATTGAAATTATTACATACGTGTTTTGAATTTGTTTTATTTGTGAAAAATATTTGCCAAATGTTTATTGTATAAATGTGAACTCTGGTTAGATTATTGGTCCGTCCCAGCAGGGGATTCTAATACTGTTGGAAAATTGGTCCGTGCCAGCAGGGGATTCTAATACTGTTGGTCATCAGTGCTGATGTAGTGTAAAGTCCCACGATGATGGGCGCCTATTGAATGTGAGTCTAGCCAGAGGAAATACTTGTATGAACTAATGTTTTATTGATTTGTATTATCGATCAGTGATTTTAAAGTGATTTATCGAATGAATTGTTATCGAAAGTGTTTCAGTGTCATTGTTTATTGAATTAAAAGCAAGAGAATTACTTCTAAAAGTTTATATGCCTATCGAATTGAAAGAAATGATTTATTGTAAAACTCTATCGTTTTGTTACTCATGTTTTTTTAAATCAATCGTGCGAATATGCTTGACCTCTTCCTGTATATATTGTGTAATGTTTTCTTGCTGAGCGTTATGCTCACCCCTTATATTTTTCCCCACAGATGATTAGCTTGATGTGAGTGGCTTCCGTGTACGAAGAGCTAGGGTGTCGACAGCTTGATCTGCTAGCTTAGTTGAAACTTTATTACAGGTTGATATTGTTAAGTGTCTAGCCTATGTGGGACGTAGTCCTATGTGGGTTATGACAATCATGTCGCCAAATCCAATTTTTGGGTTTGGGGTGTGACAGTTTTGGTATCAGAGCATGGTTTATGATTTTGCAGACTTTAAGATCATAATCCTAGAATTGACCGAGAGTAAACGAGTAAGAGTATAGACCTAGTTTAGCAAACTAACAGCTTAAGTGTATTTACGATAAGAGTTTCTAAGAAGTAGTCAGGATATGACTAATGGAAAATTCGTTTGAGATGTTTATCTCTTATTAATTAATTGCTCCTAATTTATTGTAAGTGTTAAGCGTTATATGTTTGGAAAAAGAAAAAAAAAAAAAATCAAAATCGAAGGATACGAAGATATTAGGTTTATGATTTTGTAAACTCTAGTTCATGAAATTAGGATCACATAAGAACACTAGAGTGATAATGTGACTTTAAGGTAGTAGCAAGCAGTTTAGGTGAGTTTAGACGCAGTAAGATGTGTATGAATATGAGATTTTATTTGAGATATATAATTTTTAGAGAAGATTTATCCCTATAGGAAAAGCCTTATTTGTTAAACTTTTAAGTTGATGAAAGCAATGGAACCATTAAGTTGTGATTTGTGTGATGCTACCTATTTTGAGAGACTTAGTTAATGTTGATTGTGTATTACATAACTCAAGTGGTATTAGTAGACAGAGTGCTCGAGAATTGTGAGGTAATTTATGGACATGCATTGGTGTATCTGCAACTATTGATTACTATAGAAAAATGTTCGTCTTTTGTGTTTTAGTATAGAGACAAAGTCTCAATGAGTGGTTTAGATAAGCTTATAATTTATTATTCGTTAGGGCGAAATATATGTGGCACTAATTTCATAAATACTGACCCTTCTATATATTTGAGTGTTATACTTAACCATTAAAAATGAAAATTATTTGTTAGTAGCTTGATTGGGGATTCATTATATGTTACTCGAGCGCGTAAGTCTCGAATGGTTTGGATATGTAAAAGAAACTTGTTTTGAGCGGTTTAGATGAATGAAAGAAATATGTTAGTTGATTGCATATTCTTAACGATATTAATGTTATTTTAGGCATAGATTATCTTGCTATTATAGACTATTTGATAAGAAGCTATTGTTTGCATCCTTGAGTAATATGAATCCATTTGGAGTTCGTACCCTTCTTTTGAATTAGTTCAGTTATATTGGTTAATCGGTCACCCAAGATGATTTATCAATAGTATCCTACTTGAATAGTTAGATATGAGAATTAAGTTTTGAGGTTATATTATTTGAAATTAGCATTGTTAATGTTTAGATTTTAAATAGACCATACAGAAAGACAAATAATTGAGATTTTTTAATTCACCCAGGTTTGATATATATACATTTTTTTTAAGACAATTTAAATTGAAGAACAAAGAATCAATAGGAATTTCCCATAGTTTAACTGACTAGATCCAATAGGCTCCCATTGCTTTGGGATTGGAACAAGATATTGTGTCTCATATGACTCTAAATTGAAAGAATAATATTGAAATAAGTGTAATATTCGAAACGTGTATTGGTTGTGAATAAAAAAAAATTATAAAACCTATCTAGCATAATGAATTTTTGAGGGAGTACTTTCATCTTATTAATAAAAATTTTCTAATGCTTGTCAAAAAGAAAAAAGAAAATAAAAAATGCTAAGGGATATTATTAACGTTGTAATGTAGTGTTAGCAATAAGTTAAAACAGAAGCCCAAAGACCTGTTTGATATATAATTAATTCCTAACTAGAATGGATGCAGAAGCATACCTCAATGGATTTATTATTGAATTACGCATGATGTAACTTAAGTTATATGTGCGACTAAAGTGACTGCTACATTTAATGTCTTTTACCAGCTAAGGCTTCTGTTAATTAGATAGTTTGGGTTAGTTTTACTCATAGTGGATTATGGAATTAAATAGTATCATTATTGATAGAAATATTTTTTTCTTAAGTTATAATTTGTGAGAGTCAACTAATTTCCATGACGACTACTTTGAATCTTAATCCTATCTTTCATCTTGGAGTAAACAAACATTAAGGAAAGGAGATACTTGGGGTCCGTTATATATATATTGGGCTGATTAAGAAATGAATGTAACAAGTAGGAAATTATTGATTATTGATTCGCTACCTTCGAAAAAAAAAAAAAAAGGGTTTAAGAAAACTTATAACAAACAAAGAACTGCCTTAATGTTTAGAGACGAAATTTGAAATACCACGTTCCTAATTTTATATTCCTTAAGTAACTGATAGAAAGAATGTCATAAGATTTAAAAGTATAAAGTCGAGCCATAAATATATTTGCCACTTTAAAATTATGACTATTAATAATTATTTGAAGAAAGAATGGAGAATGATTTAATGATTTATTAGTGATATAACGTATACCAAGTTTCGAGAAAAAAATTTATGGATAGCTAAGATGGGTATGGAATGTTATTTTTTATCGAAAAATGGATAATTTTTGAGCGAAAGTCACTTTGAATATTTCTGAATCGTTTATATGTTGTCATGAGATAGTAGTATTGCTTTTGAGGTGAGATATTATTTAGTAATGTTATTTGATTTAAGAGGATTCGATACGAGGCTAGATACGATGCCGTGTGAATTTAAATATTAATTAAAAAAAAAACTTAATCTATGTTTTGTTTTAGAAAGGTAGAGTTGCGCAGTGGAAGAGTAGTGAAACTTACATATGATGTTTAGAAGGTTAAAATCAATGATATAATTGATAAATGGTATTCTTGAATTTCGAGGACGAAATTTTCTTAAGGAGGGGAGAATGTAATACCCCGAATTTTTCTTAGGTTTAATTAATTAAATATAAAATTGATTGCCTTTAAACGCATGAGTTAATTTAGAATTAACCTCAAACACATTCAACTTTGTAACCAAACAAGGTAATTGTTCTCTAATCAATGAGAGATAGTGTTCGTATCCTAATCAAACACTCACTTTGAAGGTAATCCTAATTAGGTTAGGATTAACTTGCACCCTATATAAGAAACCTTTATGGAGGATTAATATTCTTTTGACTGAAAACAATATAAAGAGAGAAAAAAAGAAAAGAAAGCAAGAGAGAAGGAAAAAGGAGGAGCTGTTGCTGTTTTGTATGAATCGACTGCCAACTTCGTGTCTGTTTACAGGTAACTTACCTCGGTTGACTGGTAACTTTACTGTGTTATCAATATTTTCTTCTTTAATCCAATCCTCCAACTCTATCACTTCTAAAACCACTAAACCATCATCACCACCACTCAAAAAACCCCTTCATAGCTACTACACAAGATCATCCAACCACCAAAAATCTCTTTCTTTGGGTTTGGGTGACAAGGAAAGCCAAAAATGGTGGTTTCCACCACTTCCCATGTCTAACACTACAAATTTCCTCAAACCCTACCATAGACCCTTCCACAAACATCTTTCCCACAGATTTAGGGACTGATGTTGAGGGAAAATCAGTAGGTGAACCTCTGCTTTTGCCTTGGGTAGCATAGGAAGTTAATACAAAATCTGCTGCTGTTTTACTACATTCGGACTGTCAACTTCACATCTGTTGACAGTCAACTTATCTCGGATTGACTGGTAACTTTTCTGTGTTAAAAAGTAATTCAAACCTATTAATTTATAATTTAACATGAGTCTATTTTAATGCCGCGTTAGTGTATTTATTAATTATATTAAATATAGTAAGCATTATAAGGCCATGAGAATGAGACGTTGAACCCTTAACGCACCACTTAGTTAGAGAGGTTTTTTAGCTTAAGTATGATTTATTGATAAAGAATATTATTGATTTTAGGTTCTGAGTAGCATTGAGATTATTAGGAGTTTGATCGCTTGGATTATTGAAGGTTTGACTTGAGGTAAGGGAACTTGCACAATGTATCGTTCTCTTTGATTAAATAAAAATAAATCTGATTTTTATTCCTCTTTTGTGAGCCAATGATTTATGAACAATTGTTTTCAAAGTTGTTTCACTATCAAAGTGGTTATTTCTTATGTACTGTGGGTCAATCAAAATAGTCATTTATTGAAATTATTACATACGTGTTTTGAATTTGTTTTATTTGTGAAAAATATTTCCCAAATGTTTATTGTATAAGTGTGAACTCTGGTTAGATTATTGGTCCGTCCCAGCAGGGGATTCTAATACTGTTGGAAAATTGGTCCGTGCCAGCAGGGGATTCTAATACTGTTGGTCATCAGTGCTGATGTAGTGTAAAGTCCCACGATGATGGGCGCTTATTGAATGTGAGTCTAGCCAGAGGAAATACTTGTATGAACTAATGTTTTATTGATTTGTATTATCGATCAGTGATTTTAAAGTGATTTATTGAATGAATTGTTATCGAAAGTGTTTCAGTGTCATTGTTTATTGAATTGAAAGCAAGAGAATTACTTCTAAAAGTTTATATGCCTATCGAATTGAAAGAAATGATTTATTGTAAAACTCTATCGTTTTGTTACTCATGTTTTTTTAAATCAATCGTGCGAATATGCTTGACCACTTCCTGTGTATATTGTGTATTGTTTTCTTGCTGAGCATTATGCTCACCCCTTATATTTTTCCCCACAGATGATTAGCTTGATGTGAGTGGCTTCCGTGTACGAAGAGCTAGGGTGTTGACAGCTTGATCTGCTAGCTTAGTTGAAACTTTATTACAGGTTGATATTGTTAAGTGTCTAGCCTATGTGGGACGTAGTCCTATGTGGGTTATGACAATCATGTCGCCAAATCCAATTTTTGGGTTTGGGGTGTGACAGTTATAGTGATGCAGATTGGGCTGGTGAGAAGTTAGGGCACAAGTCCACCTCAGGTTATGTTTTTATCCTTGGAGGTGGAGCTATTTCTTGCTATAGGTATTGAATTTGCTTTACCCATGTCCTTTATCTCAAAAACAGAGGACAGCCACTTCTTAGTGGCGACTATATATATATTTACATGATTTGGAGAGAAAAAAAAAAAAAGGAAAAAGAAAGAAATGGAGAAGAGGTGGGGTTCTTTGTTTTGGGGTCATGAGCAAGCAAATGCAAACAGGTCTTGCAAACCCAACTTCTTAATGTATATATCTTTTGCCCTTCATGTATTTTTCATTCATCCTTTGTAGCCATATAATGAAAAGATAAGAAGATATCAACTTTTGGCCGTTTTGAAAGTCTGGTGAGGTTTGTTATAGATGTGGGTTCGAGTTTTCTTGATGGTATTCTTATGTTGTACATCAAAAAATAAAATATAATAATATTAAAAAATAACTTACATGATATGTAGTTTTAAACCGATAATAGATTTGTAAAACATGGAGAATTGTTGTGATTCCATGAGATCCCTACTTTGATAAATAATAAGTAATTTATAAATAAAAAAAATTTCCAAATACAGAATAAGTATAGTGACCTTAGCGATCTATATTCCCAAAAAATAAAATAAATAAATAAATAAATAAAGCAACACTCATGAAAATTATAGAGATTATTGTTCAAAAAATATCATACTTTATATTTATTTTGTAATAACTATTCAATAACACAGTAATGAATTAGCAACCTTTTCAAGCTACAAACATGTTAGTAAAAGAGAAAAAAGGAAGGGTACAACAACCATATATCCAACATCATTCGGACAATGTTATGTTTATGTTATCTTGACATTTTGGAAGTTGTTTATAAGTTCATAATATGCATAATCTGAGGTTCTGTAGTCCAAGTAGTAAATCGAAATATTGGCTATTACAATATTAGAAGCTTAAAACTAACCTTGTGTGGATGAAGGTTGATAACTTTTTGTATCTGGCTTCATCCTTTTTTGGAAATATATTTTGTAGAAGCTTCGCCTTACATGAACATTCAATGTGCTCTTACTTTTCCTACTCCACACATTCCTATAGCTAATAGTGTGAGAAACTTTGTGTATGAGTATGTTAAATAGCCCTGCGATGGACTTTAATCATCACAAATAGAATTAAGCCAATAATCAAGATCTCTTTCTGTGGCTTTTGGAAGTAGGGTTACTAGTTGCAGTTGAATCTATATAAGAGTTAGTATCTATACTATCTATGTGCTATTATAAAAGGGGTTCGCTTCTGGTTGAATGTACAGAGAAAAGTATTAAAAAGCCTCATTAATTTTAGAAGTGACAAAGGAAATTAGGGTTAAAAATGTCATTTAAGCAAGAAATCTTAAATAAACTCTAATTCAAATTTTCATATTCATTTTTAGGGAGATCTTTGTATTTTATTATCTTTTTTTTTTTTTTTTTTTGTTGTGTGTGCTCCGAAATCTAGTTAAGTATAGGTGTCTATGCTAAGGTGTATGGTAACAAAGCAAGCGATAAGTGTGAGATGCAGATGTCGTACTTGATAAGGACCAATAAACTAAACAAGATAAATAGTAACAAACAAGGTGAAAAGTTTTGGAGACTTAAATAAGGTAAATAGTGACAAATAACTAAAATGAATCAAGTCGTGGCTATTACCCCCTAAGTCATGGCTATTCACATGGCCATCTCACATGAATTGTTAAGCGATTAATTTGAGGTTAAACTTTAGTGGGAAGTAGGAAATAAGATTTGGGATACCCTTAAGTTTTTTTTTCTCTTTGGAAAAAAAAAAAAAAAAAAAAAAGAACAAACAAACAAACCATACTATTTGACAATGTTTCCGTAAATAGGCTATGCCAAAATCCTGGTCTCACCCAATAAACCTGTAAAGAAAGCAAAAAAAAAAAAGAAAAAGAAAAAGAGCAAAAAATTGATTCCACACCAACAAGTAGGTCACATGATTATGAGCAAATTGCACAGGCTCCATAGATGACCCCCATTTTAAAATTGGAGCCAAACACGTTTTTGGAGTCTAAATATGTAGTCAGGCCTGTTAGAGCCAATCATAGAGATGATTGTTTAGGGATTAGAAACAATGAATTGATTTCATTTATGCATGTCATATTTATTATTGATTTGATAAAAGGGCTTATTCTATTATGTTTATATGCATCATTTATATTTACATAATATGTCCATGGAGTTAGAGTTGAGAATATAAAATTACAAAGTGTTGTAATTTTGATACTGTAAATATATCTCTGTACTAAACTCCTAAAGCATTCCTAGTTGAAGGTTCACTATAATGGACAGTAATGAACCATAGGACTAGCACTTGTTAGGCTGACTCTGTAGGAGGATAGCTAGTCTCAAGCTATTTGTGTGTAAACACTATAACCAACAAGTGGGTGCCTATTATAGAATACGTACACTGAATGTGACCAAAGATATGAGATAAACTGAATGGAGTTTTAACCTACCTGTTAATCAGTTTCTCCTTAGACTTGAGATACCATAGTTGCCGTATACATATAGATTTAGAAGTTTGATAACACTAAGTGCAGATCCTTATAGGTGGTTTGAAAGGGTGTTCATTGGCCCTACTGCTATGTGTGTGAAGGCATATGAGTGATCATCAAAGAATCCATCACTCTCAAGAAAAAGAAAGTGAATGTCTCATATAGCATTCATTGAATATAACTCATTAAATCCATGGGCCCATGGTAGAATGAATATGGAAAGGAGTTTCCATAAGTTCATCATTGAGTTGATATTAATGAATGAGTATAAATTAATTGAACTAGGGACTTGACAGACTTCCATGTCCTATTAGTTCAGTTGAAGACATTGTGTTGATGGAAAGATGTAATTGTAACCTATAAACTATAAAAGAAGGGTTCTTTGAAAATGACTATTCACCTCATTAAAGACCACACCATGAGCCATATGCTAGGTGTTACTCATGGTTAGTAGAAGCCCTAATCGATATAAATGAGTTATAATCAATTAGGGAATTTAAAGGAGTTTTAATTAGACCCTCTAATGGAAAGTGTTCCATTGTGCACAACATATGCGATACCTACTACTTGATGATGTGAACCCAATGGGTCATACACTGATCATGCTAAGAGGGCTTTAAAGTCTATGAGAGAAAATGTATAAGTGATTAAAGAAAAGTTATTTAAGGGCCAAGTTTGTATTTGATATAAATTAGAGGGGTTATAATGCAATTTAGAGAAATTGCATTAAGACCCTAAAGGGATTTCTCTCCATGGTCGGCCCCTTTAGTGGGGATATATATATCATGTTATGATGTGTGACATCATAACTTGAGGCACTCCCAAGCCCTAGCCGTCCAACCCCTTGGAGGCTTCTCTCTCTCTCTCTCTCTCTGTCTTTTCCACCTCTAGCAACAATAAGGAAGAAGAAGGAAAGGACTTCAAGCTCAAGCTAGGTGTGGATACCATTGGAGGCAATACACTTGGACTGCTCGTTCTTCGTTGTCAGAATTAAAGCTTGGAGCATAAAGGAGAAGACTTTGTGAAATTGTAAGTATCCTAACTCTCTTTGTAGTTAGGGTTTTTGTTTTGTATTAAGTATAATTGGATTCATGGGACTGGGAATCGTAAGAAAATTTTACATTCTGCACTTTGTTTTCCTTCTAGTTCAATTCTCAACAGTAGTATCAGAGCCATGATTATGCCTAATACAAACTACATATGGGGCTGGAATTTATGGTTAATAGATTGGTTTAATGAACTAGGGTTCATGTTTATGCATTTAATTGGTGTTCTCCCTCATGGCCGAACCTAGGGTTATTGAACCCTAGGTGTTTTTCTCTTCTACTCCTCTTCTAAAATATGTTTTAGGGCTGTGGAATATTCAAGAGTTGAATAGGGATTGAGTTTGGAGAAGAATAACAATTTTCGTGGTAGCCATGAAAAACTGTCATTTTGTCTTGCATGCCGAAATCTGAGTTCTTCTCCAAAATTTTTGAGCCATATATGGTTAGAAATCTCTTCGAATGAGCTTTCCAACCCAACAAACGGTGTGTCGATCAGAGTTCTGTAGTGAAAGTTATGAATTTTTTACTACAGGCTGTCAGGGAAGATAGTTTTGCTCGGGAATGATGCAATAGCCACAATTGTGAGTTTTTGATGGAGATCGAAGGCATGGAAATGGTTGCCACCACTTGGGTTATGTTCTAGACATGGTAGGGAAGGGTTCCCAAGAATTCAGATGCATAATAATTGGATTAAGATTCTAGAACAGAAGGAAGAAGGAGAAAACCACCATGTTCGAATTTGGGTTTTAGAACCCTAGGGTTCTTGCTATTGTTATGATTAGAAACTTCTGTAAAATTGATGTAAAATCATTATAGGATCATGATATATAATGTATAGATCATATTCTTTAATAATCAAAAGAGTTTTGATGGAAAAAGAATAAAAAAGGTTTTATTTCTTGAAGAACACAGCAGGCTGTTTTTCTGCAGAAAAGTCATCAATGGAGTTTCATTCATAAGTTGAGCTAGGGAATTCCAAATTACATGAAACCACTTGCATTAGTTTCTTAAGACATGTAGGATACTAGGAAAAATAATTTGGTAGCCTAAAAATGTAATCTTTCTGGGTTTTAGAGTGATTTGTGAACTGTTACAGTAGGCTGATTTTTCTGGGCAGATTCTTGTTTGAAGAATTGTTTAGATCAATTAGGGATGATTTGTGTAAGGAATCAAATTAGAGAAAACAAGAATGCGAAAGAAAGTAAATAACAAAAATTTTCATTCAATTCCTTGAACCCATGAATCTGATTGTTATATAATACAAAACAATAAAACCCTAATTACAATAGAGGGTTTAGAACTTACAGTAGGTCCTTAAGACGAATGATTGATCTTCAAGAGAGCAAAAATACAGCAGCACAATTGTCCTGCCTCCACGGTATCCACACCAAGTAAAAGTCTTCAAGTTGGTCTTCTAGTTCTCCTTAGGGTTTGCTAGAATGGAGAAGAAGAAGAGGAGAAAGAGAGGCCTACTCAAACTTGGGCTAGAGAGAGAGTGGAGTGATTGTAGTGTGAATAGCATTGCTAGAGTGCTATTTATAACCCACACCACTAGGGCCAGCCCTAGGGGGAATCCCACTCTAAGTGGGTTTTGCAATTTAGGGAAATTGCACTTTAACCCCTCTTCTTACATCAAATGCAAGTGTAGCCCTTAACGAACTTTTCTCAATGCACTAATGCCCTTTCTCTCACAACTTAAAGTCCCTCTTTACATATTGGTGTGTGATCTATTGGGTTCACAACATTTAGTAGTAGGAAATGGCACAAAGTGTGCCCAATGGAACATTTTCCATTAAGGGTCTAATTGGAACACCTTCCAATTCCCTAATTGATTATAACTCACTTATATCAATTAGGGCTTCTACTAACCATGAGTAACACCTAGCATGGCTCATGGTGTGGTCCTAAATGAGTTGAAACAAAATCATACAAAGAACCCTTCAGTTACAGTTAAGGTTACAATTACATCCTTCTATCTTACACAATGTCTCTGATTGAACTAATAGGATATGGAAGTCTGTCAATTCCCTAGTTCAATTCTTTTATAATCATTTACAAATATCAACTCATTGATGCACTATGAAAACTCCTTTCCATAGTCATCCTGCCATGGCCATGGACTATCATGAGTTATATTAGTAAATGCTATGTGAGACATTTTCTCCCTTTTACTGGAAGTGATAGATTCCTTATTGATCACACATATGCCTTCATACATGTAGCAATAGGGCCAATGAACACCCTTTTAGAGCCCATTGGAATATACAGTCAGTGCTATCAAACACCTAAGGCTCCATGCATAAGACAACCATGGTGTCTCAGGTCTAAGGATTACTTGTACCACTGCAACTACGAGAAACTGATTGACAGGCAAGTAAAACTCCATTCAGTTTATCTCAAAATACTTTGGTCACATTCAGTGTACCTGTTTATATTAAACAGGCACCCACATGTTAGTTTTAGTGTCTTCTACACAAATAGCTTGAGATTAGCTATCCTCCTATAGCGCAAACCTAACATGTGTTAGTCCTATGGTTCCTTATTGTCTATCATAGTGAACCTTCAACTAGGAATGATTTAGGAGTTAATTACAGAGATATATTTACAGTTTCATAATCACAACTCTTTGTGATTTGATATTCTCAACTATAACTCCATAGACATATCATGCAAATACAAAGAATAGAATAAACATGATAGAATAAGAGCCCTTTATTAATTAATAATAAATGTGACATACAATAAATGAAATCCTATTATTGTTCTTTATCCCCAAAGCATCATCTCCATGATTGGCTGTAGGGCATATAACTAACAATTTGATCATCCAATCCTCTTAAATTAGCTTAGTAAATCATGTAGTGACATGATACAAAAGCTGGATTGGATGGAGGATTCAACTTAATGGTGTTTTGATTGCGTTTGTAACCTTGGAGGTCCTCCCATGGTAGCGCCAACAAGGGTTCTTGAAACCTTAATTTGTTTTGAGCAAGACAGACCTATGGACCATCCCACGCGTGTCCAAAGGGCTTGGTCCACACCCTAGCTCAAGTCCCTTTTGCAAGCCATGGCCTCCCACGGCCTGGCCAAGCCATGGCAGCCTTGCCTAGCCATAGCAGCCCACTAAAAGTGGCGGCAGCCTTAGGGTTTCTTAGGAAACCCTAATTCCCATTAATAACTTAAACCCTAATTCATTAATTAAAACCCTAATTAGGCTATTAATTACCTTAATTAAAGTGTTTAATGATTGGTCATTAAATGACCAATCATGGTTATTAATTATTAGGGCAAAATTAATTGCATTTATGATGTCTTGGGTTTAGGGTTTAGGAAACCTTAATTCATATTAATTAAACCCTAATTCTATTAATGCATTAATTAATAACTAAACCTAGTAATTAATGTGTCTAACCTAGGGTTAAATGATTGGTCATTTATAACCAATCATGATCATTAAAGGTTTAGTAATTAATCATTGGCATTTAATAGGTTAAAGGTTTAGGGTTTTTAGAAACCCTAACTAGTGCATATTAATCAGGTGTAATTAATATCCTAGGTGGTATTAATTAAACCCTAATCCTAATCATTAATACCGTATAAACCTAGGGTTTGAATGATTGGTCATTAATTGACTAATCATAAGGCATTTAATGCATTAGGTTGCAATTAGGGTTCAGAGTTAATGCACTTAGGGTTTAGGGTTGTAGGAAACCGTAATGCACTAATTAATTAATGAATTGATTTTATTTAATTCCAAAATTGATTATTTAATTAATATTGATTAATTTTATAATGTTTTAAATGGTTTAAAACACAATTTAGGAGTAAATTAAAATCTAGAATTTTTAATTAAATGAAATTGTTTTGTTTAATTAATGAAACCCTAATATTTGATATTAGAGTTTAAAGCGGACTTTAATTGTTTCAATTGATTTGATTAATTGAAACTAAATGTCTTAAATGTTAAGACTTAATTTATTTTGGAAATTATGCATATCCTAATGAGATTAATGAATACCAATTAATAGAGTTACCATAATGCCCATATGCTTTATTGCTTACAGTTATTTCTTTTATTATGCAATGTGTGAACCCACGAAAGTGCGCAGCGCCCACAAGAGTGTTGGGAATAGAACAAGAGGGAAAAATTGAAGTGCGGAATATAAAAATTTTTCCTATGATTCTACAGCCCACGAATCTAACTATGCATAACACAAAATCAAACCCTAACTACAAAGAGGGTTAGAACACTTACAGAATTTTTGTCTTCTCCGTTTTGCTCCAAGCTTCGACTCCGGACAGCGGTGAATGAGCAGCCCAAGTGTGCTGCCTCCAACGGTATCCACACCTAGCTAGAGCTTTAAGTCCTTTCCTCCTTTTCCTTGTTGTTGCTAGTGTAGGAGAAGAGAGGAGAGAGAGAGAGGGAGGCTGGAAATTCTGGCCAGCCCTTGGGGAGTTCAACTTATGATGATGTCACACATCATAGTATGACTTATATAGTCCACACTAAGGGGGCTGGCCCTAGGGGGAAACCCTATTAGGGTTTTATGCAATTTCTCTAAATTGCACAATAACCCCTATAAATTATATCAAATATAAATAGGCCTCAAAGAACTATTCTTTATGCACTCATACCCTTTCTCTCATAGACTTTAAAGCTCATCTTGCATGATCAGTGTGTGACCCATTGGGTTCACATCATCAAGTAGTAGGAATAGCACGAGGTGTGCACAATGGAACTCTTTCCATTTAGGGTCTAATTAGAACTCCTTCCAATTCCCTAATTGATTATAACTCACTTATATCAATTAGGGCTTCTACTAACCATGAGTAACACCTAGCATATGGCTCATGGTGTGGTCCTTAATGAGGTGAATAGTCATTTACAAAGAACCCTTCTGTTATAGTTTATAGGTTACAATTGCATCCTTCCTTCAACACAATGTCTCTAATTAAACTTATAGGACATGGAAGTCTATCAAGTCCCTAGTTCAATTACTTTATATTCATTCATAGATATCAACTCATTGATGAACTCATGAAACTCTTTTCATATTCATCCTACCATGGCCATGGATTTAATGATTTATATTATGAATGCTATATGAGACATTCTCTCTCTTTTTCCTGAGAGTGATGGATCCCTTGTTGATCACTCACTTACCTTCATACACATAGCAGTAGGGCCAATGAACACCTTTGCAAACCCCTGAATAGGATTTGCACTTAGTGTTATCAAACTTCTAAAGCTACATGCATAAGACAACTATGGTGTCTCAGGTCTAAGGATTACTTGTACCACTATAACAATGAGAAACTGATTGACAGGCAGGATAAAACTCTATTTATTTTATCTCATATCTTTGGTCACATTCAGTGTACCTATTCTCGTAATAGGCACCCACTTGTTGGTTGTAGTGTCTCCACACAAATAGCTTGAGACTAGCTATCCTCCTCTAGAGTCAACCTAACAAGTGCTAGTCCTATGGTTCATTATTGTCCATCATAGTGAACCTTCAACTAGGAATGCTTTAGGAGTTTAGTACAGAGATATATCTACAGTCTCAAAATTACAATTCTTTGTAATTCCATATTCTCAACTCTAACTCCATGGACATATTATGTAAATATAAATGATACATATAAACATAATAGAATAAGCCCTTTTATTAAATCAATAATAAATGTGACATACAGAAATGAAATCAAATGATTGTTCCTATTTCCTAAACAATCATCTCTATGATTGGCTCTAGGGCATAATCCTAACAAAGAGGTGTTTGGTCAAAAAGATAAGGAGGTTTAAAAGACAACAAACGAAAAGGAGTTGCCACCTCATTTTTTAGGGAAAAGAGGAACACCACAAAAATGTTTTATTTTCAAAACCACATGACTCCATTAAAGGAAAAGCAAAGTCTTTAAAACCAGAAAATTGGATTCGGGGGCTAAGTTACGACGTGAGAAGGTTCTGGGCAAAGCCCATAGGCACCCACATCGCCCGAGTTGGTCTCTTAATTTGATTGGGCTAACTTAATATCTTTTTCACTCAAATATCAACATATATCATCACAAGGCAGCATGCATATCATGTTTTCATCCAATCATCTCATCCATAATCAAACAAGTAAAACAAAACAGAAAAAAGAAGAAAAGAAAAGAAAAGCCTAGGATACTTGGATCCTAGGACGGACTTGAGCCTCATGAAGAGCGCCTACGTACCATGCAGCGAAATACACGGATTAAAGTCCACGTAGTTCGAAAAGAATAGGGTTACAACCTAATACAAACCTATGGTAAAAACCCTAGGTTTCTTTATTCGAGAATGTATTGAATAGTCCAAAATTGAAAACTTCCACAAGAGGAAAAGCTTGATAAATAACCAGAATTTTATTAATGAAGGAAACCCTTGATAATTACTATGTGTTCGTATTAAGAAATAACCCTAGGAGGGAGAAGAGAAAAGAAAGAAAACGAAAGATGAATTGGGGCACCTTCAAACCCACTTACCTGAGCGCAAAAGCTCCTAGCATTAGTAATTTCAAGCAATAGCGATCCTATTTGCAATAGGACAAGCATTGTACCTGTTTGCACCCTTACAAGTGCTCAAAACCATGCAAAGAGAGCAATATACTAATCTGGACAGAACCATGACAAGGCCTAAAATTATCCATTTATCATGCAAACAACAAGAATAATGAATAACTAAGGACCCTTACTCAATCCTACATGCAATGACCTGACTAACATGCATGAAAAACCTACCAAAGACATACTAACAATCATAAGAGACTCCAATAATATCAATAAACATGACAACTAAGTCTATTCTAACCAAAAAGATGATATTTTATGTAAAATATGAAAATAGGCCTTCCTACGGCGAGCTTTCTTAAGCAAAACTATCCTAAGATAATTTTACGTAAAAAAGTCATTATGGGGAGGTGCAATCATCATATCCTACGTAAAATATATATATTAGAACACCATAGAAGTGATTTCATGCTTAAACACATCACAGAAAGCTCTCATACAAAACCCTACTTAACGAAAAGGATAATTATCCTTAGAAAAGGATAATATCTCCAAAAACCCTATAAAACCTACTACATGAATGCAAACCTAGCATGATTCAACTATATGCAGCATATATAGAATGACTATGATGAGAAACTACTCACAGAGTTAAGCTAAGCATGCTGTATGAAACTTGTGTGATTTTAGGGTTATCGAAACCCTAATCTCACAACTATGCATAAAAACCTATGAAAGGACTCCAACACATGCTCAAATCATCATGAATATCATGTATATCATATATATTAACTAACAGGAGCATCGACTCATGATAATAATCACAGCAACCTAAACATATGAACTGTGCATGATTTAAGAGGATAAGAAGAATAATACTATCCAATCCTTAGTAAACCAGGGATTATCAAGCATATAAAGCCATAAAGCATCTCAAAATCATTCATAATACATCCTAAAAACATTGGACTATCCTAACATGGGGAGTTATATCATGCACTAGAACTATCATAGAAGAAGAAGGAGAGAACTCATGTTCAGCATTAAAGAGAAGTGCTTACCTCTTGTAGAACCTTCCTTGCCTTCAAACTCCTTGTTTCCTTGCTTGCTTGGGGTTAAAGAACCTCCTCTTGATGTCCTTCTAGCTCTCTAAACTCGTAGCTCCCTCTCTCTCTAAGTGTAAAGTGCAATTAATCTCCCTTTATGTGCTGAATATCATGTCCTTTATATAGAGAACTAACCTCCTAAACCAATGGCTAAGATTAATTCATTAAACAATGATCCTAGGGCTATTAGAGACTCTCTTGGTGCTCAAACAACTTAAACTTACACACTCCTAAGAGAAAACAAGTTGTAATGGCGGAGGAAACCGTCAAAAGAGGGAGAGAAAGTTAGAATTTGAGTTAAGGACGGACTCTCTCGGATGACCAACTAGCCCTGGACGGTTACCTGAGGGCTCTCGTTATTTCGCTCCGGTTTTGACTCCTTCTTGCTTCAGAAGTCCTAAAATGTTCAAATTAAGTTCGATTTTGACGAAATAAAAGCCAAAACGACCGTGTTTCGAAGGGGAACACATTTTTAAGCATTTTAGGACAAAAATCATTAACCATGGGTGCATGGTTAGGTTTTACAAAGGTGGTTAACCATGGTGCCTCACCGTCGCTAAGCTGGGTTTGTACACAAAGTCAACCCAAATGCTTTCCCAATCGAAATTCGATCTTTCTAAACATATCTAGGATGTAAATAAAGCCCAATTGAAGTTAAATGAGAGAAAATTGGTTGGGTCTTATGAGTCAATTTGAGCAAACCAAGAAAGGGTCTTTTAGCTAGGGATGGCAATGGGTCGGGTCGGATGCGGGTCGACACCACCCTATACCCGACCCGATCTTCAATATCTTATACCCATGCCCGACCCGATACCCGATGGGTATGAAGAATTAAACTCCATCACCGATCCACCGTTTTCTTGGGCCATCCATGCCCGACCCGCCCATACCCAACCACCTTGTTGTGAGGATTTTTTTTTTTACCCAAATTCCAATTTTTTGCTACTTACACCTATTATATGTCATTCATATAATCATATACCAAGCTTATAAATATTTTTAGCACCTAATATAATCTTGTTTAAATAAGATCATACTTAATATGATTACACAAATATTATACACAAACATAAGGATTAAAAAACAATAAAAATACATAATGAGCCTTCTAACGGACTCCATAAGCCTATACCAAGATAGGTTTCAAATATTCATAAAACCATCCATAAATTCCAAACATAGGACATTAAATATATATATATATATATATATATTGTAAAAATATCGGGTCGGGTCGGGTCTCGGGTTTTTTCTTTTTGGGATCCATGCCGGACCCGTACTCGAAATTTCTTTAGAATTTATACCCATACCCGACCCGATACCCGAAAAAATAAAAAAATACCCACCCATTCGGGTACAGATCGAGTCAGGACCCTATGGATCGGGGCGAAATTGCCATCCCTACTTTTAGCCAACCCAAACCATTATGAGCCAAATTGATCTTAAACCATTAGTTTATGAAATTGAACCTATATATAGACTGTATATAACCATATGAACTTGAGGAAATGACTCGGGATTCATTTCAAAGTCAAATGGAAAATATACAGCTTAAAAGACGATTATGCCCTTAAAGTCACAAAAGTTCTTATTGACTATCGAAATGAACTCCAAATCACTTCAAAATTCATACACATGATATTCAATGCCATAGAAGCTCAATGCAAAAGACTAGACTCAAAAAGGACTCAAAATCCTACATGAAATGATATGTCCTAGCTAAGGTGACAAAAATGGGGTGTGACAGAAGCCCTTCATTGGTGAACAAGTTTCACTTGTGAGCCAATGATTAAAGAACAACCCATTTTTGTTCGATGGATTAATCTCATTAATACCAACAAACTCAAATGGAACCACAAGGATAAACTTCGTTATATCCAAGCACGCGACGATTTCATCGAAGCAAATAATCGATTGCATGCCAACATTCGTTGGTGCACTCATACAAATGCCTTTACCATGCACTAATTGCATTAGTGATATCCACATGGTCTTCTCATGATGTGAGACTAGTTGCACTAGTGCATCACAAGGTATCCTGCCAATTGCATTGGAATTCTCAAAACAAGTTATTTCATAACAAGTAAAACTCATAGATCATCATTTTATGTGAAATTATCGTTAAATTGAATGTCCATCAATTCAAAACTAAGTGCATTTCATGCCAATCTCATTGGGGATAACAAATATGGTGAGCTATTTCATAACTCATGAATCATCATTTCATGTGAAATTATCGTTATTACATAATTTCATGCCACTTTCAGTCGGAATAGTAAAGATAGTGAGTTATTTCATAACTCGTGAATCATCATTTCATGTGAAATTATCATTATCACATGATTTCATGCCACCTTCAGTGGAAATAACAAAGATAGTGAGTTATTTCATAACTCATGAATTATCATTTCATGTGAAATTATCTTTATCACATGATTTCATGCCACTTTCAGTGGAAATAGCAAGGATAGGGAGTTATTTCATAACTCGTGAATCATCATTTCATGTGAAATTATCTTTATCACATGATTTCATGCCACTTTCAGTGGAAATAGCAAGGATAGGGAGCTATTTCATAACTTGTGAATCATCATTTCATGTGAAATTATCTTTATCACATGATTTCATGCCACTTTCAGTGGAAATAGCAAGGATAGGGAGTTATTTCATAACTCATGAATCATCATTTCATGTGAAATTATCACATGATATGAGATCCAATTGCAAGTTAATTGATTCAAAATTACGCTCATTTCTTATCATTTCATGTGAAATTATCTTTATCACATGATATGATAATGAATTGAAAGTCATTTAACTCAAAATCAAGTTCATTTCTTATCATTTCATGTGAAATTGTCTTTATCACATGAAATGACAATGTATTGAGAGTCATTCAACTCAAAATCAAGTTCATTTCTTATCATTTCACGTGAAATTGTCTTTATCACATGAAATGACATTGAAATGAGAGTTAATTGATTGAAAACCAAGCTTATTTCATGTCATTTCATGTGAAATTATCTTTATCACATGATATAACATTGATTTGAAAGTCAATTGATTGAAAAACAAAGTGCATTTCATGCCATTTTCACAAAGATAGCAAGTTACTTCGTAACTAGCATAACTCATGAATCGTCATCTCATGTGAAGTTATCTTTATCACATGATTAGCAAGTCATTTCATGTGAAATTATCTTTATCACATGATATGATATCACTATCATCATATAGAGAATTGAATTTCAAGGCTTGAAAGTCAATCTATTCAACACCAAGCTCATTTCATGAGAAAGCTATTTATCATAGCCATAACAATTCCTCGTTATGTGGGTAAATACAATCACCCAAGATTCAAAAATTTCATTGAAACTTGATAAACTTGGGAGATATATTCAACCCATAGCTCAAGGATTGAACATAAAGTCAATTTGGAGAAGTTTAGAGGTCGCAAGCACGCGAGACGGGGCAAACGGGCAAAGCGAGCTAGGGTGACCATCTGCCCTCAGATGGTCAGCCGTCCAGGGCAAGACAGCTAACCGTCCAAGGGGGGACTGCTACCCGAGCCCACCATTGAAAAATTCTGGGTCTATAAAACCCATCTCTTGCACATTCATTCCCACATTCTCCTAACCCGAAAATCAGAGAGTTTCTCTCTCTAAACTCTGATTCCATCTTCTCCATCTCTCATTCTCTCATTCCTACTTCAAAAAAAATCAAACCAAACATCAAATGCACATCAAATAACAACAAACCAAGCCTATTTAACAATCAAAACAACCAATTCACATCATCTTTGGAAATCAAACCAAATCAAACCCATTTTTCACAAACCCAACTCCATCATCAAGAATGTCATCTAGCAAGGACTCAAGCACCAAGTACCCATTCTATGGGGTCAAAAGCAAGTACAAGGCACCACTCTATGATGCTCCACAAGATAGGGTGTTGTTCGAACCCGACAAGCATCTCTCATTCCTCCATTCCCAGCAAGAAGTAAGTTTACCCAACTTAAACACTTTCTTTTGAATCTTTCGATTCTTTTGATGAAATTGCGTTCCCATCTACTTCTTTTGAATACCCCTTGGGTTGTTAAGTGATATCCCTTGATTTGGCAAGGATTGAACACACAAATCCTTTTCATTTGAAAGCTTGAAAAATGCCACCCACCAAGTGTTCGATAAAATGCCCAAGTGAAATAAAGATGTTCAGTCTTTACCAAATCAATGTATATCAACAAGTAAACACTCAAGTGAGTAATATGCTATGATTTAGCAAGGATTGATCATACAAAATTCTTTTGTTTCAAGGCTTGGGAGGTGTCACCTGCCAAGTGTTCGATAAAATGCCCAAGTGATAAAAAAGTGTTCAATCCTTGCCAATTTAAGGCATATGAACAAGTAAACTCATAAACACTCTTTAGCAATTTATTTCATGAATAAAAGCAACTGCTTGACATCTTTTAGAAAGCAATTTGAAACCAATTGCTAATGTAAGCTTATTATTTCCATGTTCTTTCAACTAACTCTTAAAGTATTTTCAACGGCTATAGCCCAACTTTCAGGACATGCGCACTAGGTCCTCTATCAAAGGACTTATTGAATGGTGGTGGAACATGGAAAACTTCCAACCTATAGCCAAGAGCCATGTCGAAAAGACCGGTTTTGGTCCATTCCTAGATTCTTTGTGGAATGATCAATGTGATAGGCAAGCCTTGCTAGCCTTGTTTGAACTATGGTGGGACACCACCAACACATTCCATTTCGGTTTTGGGGAGATGACTTTAACCCCCAAGGACTTTACCATGATCACGGGCTTGAGCATTAAGGGTAAGAGCTTGGAATTTTATGAAGAGGCATCCACAGATGAGGATTATCTCCTAGCTTACCTTGGAATGGAAGTTGAGGTAATCAAGAAAGTGGTGCATCACACCTGGCTTTTCAACAAATTTGCAAAGCAAAGGGAGAACGAGGGTCCGAGCCCCGATTGCATTACAAGAGCATTCCTTCTTTACATGATCTCATGCACATTCTTTGCTGGTACGGGCAACCTAGCCCCTTTAGCTGTTATTGCAAGCATGGAAGATGTTGGCAAGATTAGGAAATTCAACTGGGGAGGGGCTGCTCTAGCCACTATGTACCGCACAATGTGTGACATGTCACGCGGTGTTACCAAGGACTTTAGAGGGATGCCTTTTGTTTGGGAGGTAATGCTACTTCCCTTTTATTTATTTTCACTCTTTCTTATATTTTCCTTTCTTTTTTTGACTCTTTTCTCAACTCTTGACAGGTTTGGTGCTATGAGTACCTCAACCTATGTCGCCCATCCCTTGCTGAGGAAACCATTGAATGGCCTACCCTCAAGAATTACTCTCCCACTTATGTATCCTTCTAAGCGGCGAATCGGCATGATTACGCCTATACTAGAGCTTATCTAGCAAGCCTGATAGCTGACATGGTGAAATTCTCTCCCTATTCTTTTCTTTTCTTTTTACTTTCGATTTCTCATTTTGGATTTTTGAACAGATTGAATGGGATCCCTAGAAGATATGGGTGCCAATGCTATCCAAGCGATGCATTTCTAGTTTGATGCTGATTGGCAAGAGGATGCTTTTGGAAGGCCCCGTGGGTAGGTACTGGTACTTGGGGGAGCGAGTCTTACGACAGATCATGGGTGATGTGAATGCAGCTATGGCTCCAATGCCTCCACCACTTAACATGAGGCATGCTAACTTGATGGAGGGGGAGCAGTTGTGGGATGCTTTGAGGGGTTGGGATGCGGAGGAGTTCACTTCTCCTGACATTGTGTACGACACTTTCTGTCATCAATATCTGATGAGGCCCAGGGTGACAGGTCTCCCTCCTCAAGGGGTAAGTTTTTGACGCTTTCCTAACCTTTTCTTTTGATAGAGACTTTATTTGATAGATAAACACTTGCAGGGTCGACGAGCAAGAGGGCATAGCTCGACAGTGGGCTCAGGGGTGATTCTTGGCTTTGAAAAAGATGAAATAGAGGGGGATAGGTCATTGCCCTTGCCTCAGCCTAATTGGTCCATTGATTTGTCCTGCGGGTCGAACTGTGATAACCCAAATATTTGCCACTCTAATTATAAATTTACTAACTTATTATAATAGGATTAATGACGTAATTAATCCTTAAGATGAGGTCATTGCTTACATGGGAGGGGATAGGTGGCTAAATTTTATGAATTGCTGAAAAATAAAAGCAAAACAAAAAAAAACAAAACCAACAAATCAGCCACATTTGCTTGGAGAAAAAGAAAATGGATTGCTTGGGGACAAAGGGATAGAGAAGAATCTTCATAAATTAATGAGGGGAGACTTCCTTTGACTTGAGGGGGTATAAAAGGGCTAATTTTCAGCTCATTTTCGTGCTATTTTGGGCTGCTAAGAGAGTGCAACAAAAGAGAGAAATAGAGAGAAAGAAACAAGGAGAAAAAAGGGAGCTCAAACCAAGAAAGTTTCAAAACATTTTTCTACAAACCTAAGGTGCGATTTTTCTTCTTTAAATGATATAGGATAGGTTCTAAAATTTTCATGAGGATTGATTGATGTTTGGATAATTTTTGGAGCTTCAAAGAAGCATCAATGGCTTCCCTCATACTTTGTTTGATTGGTTCTCTATGCACAGTAAATGAAACTTCATGAAATTTTTACCATAGTTTTATGATACTATAGAGAAGCTTTTGTATAAATCTTAGCCTTTAATACTATGTAGGTTGTGAGAAATAAATAGGACAACCTGAAACAAAAATATAAAAAATTGTATGAATTCGTAACTCATTTAATTTTTCTGATATTTTTATAATATTCTACATGACAAATTAAACAAAATGGGCTTTTAAATCATCGAAAAAGGTTAAGAAATGAATTAGTTATGAATTTTTACAGTTTGGATAATTAGTTGAAAAAAAAATGTGAACAGCACTGGTTTTTGTAGTTGCACGGGGAAGAAGATGTGCAGGTTGGTTAGGTGTGGCAGGGTGTACCATAGGCCACGTGGACCTTTGGAGCTAAAAATATTTTTTAAAATCATATAAAAATACTAGAAACCTATATTTACAATTTTGTAACCATTTGATTGTGATAACGTGGGTTTCAAAAATTAGGATATTATAACCCTTTTATGTAGTTTGTTTTCAAACTTTGACTACCTTAAACAAAGTGTATTGGATTCCGATTAAGTTACCATTTGAAACATTGGATTCATATCAACAAAATCTATATGAGGATATTGTGAGGCAAAATGAATATTTTTATTTTGAGCATTATTTTATTCACTTGTAAAATGACTATTATACCCTACGTACTAAAAATAGGTCAAATGGATTCCAAATTGAGTTCTGTTTGAACCTATGAGATATTGGTGAGAAGTAAAACACTTTAGGGACTTTTTATTAATATTTCTATGATGTCATCATAGTCCTCATAATTTTTGTATTTGCAATATAGCCTCTAAGTTTATGAAAATTTCAAATTATCCCAAATTGAATATCTGGCATTAAGATTTATGTTGAGTAGTTTGACTTAGATTGTTAATGGTAGTAGAACATAACATGAATGATAATGCATGAGCATGCATATTCATATTCTATAACGGGAATGGATGTTGACATACTATTGAGGTTAATTTGCACACATGTATGAAAGTATCATCCATATATTGAGCTCTGTGATAATTAATACATGTAATAACATGTATGAATCTATTGTATGAAATGTTTATGTGAAGTTGCTTATATTTGTAATTGAGATTGAAATGTTGAGATGTTGAGATGAGACGACCGGGTTGAGAAAGCCTGACAGTTAGTGCACTAATATGCTACTCCATTTTTTAGGGCAAGAGGCCAGTGGGGTAGTATACACACATAATGAGAGGTGTGTGCTGTGGTCGTAGACAGTGTATCCTGTATGAGTAGACAGGTATACTGTGATTATTTGTTTTGCAGGTTGCGAGAGGCAATAGAGGCACAGGTATGTGCGAAAATTTTTATATGCGAGAAAGGCATTATTAACTCATGAATATTACAAAATACTTGCCTATGCATGATAAATCATATTAGACTCATGTTGGTTGTTCAAAGAGGAATTATCTCACCGAGCTGTGGTTTGCTCACCCTTTTATTAATAAAAAATTTTTCAAGATCTGGAAATTTGTGAGCAGTTGAGGAAAACATGGGAGAAGGAGCTTGCTATTTAGAATTAGTATTTATTTTGCTTTATTTAAAGAATGTAATTTGGAACTTTTATGTTATGTAATATCGAACAATAATGTTTTGTGCTAAGTTATGTAATATTATCAGAATGACTTCGCTTCATGAATGTATAGGTAAGGTTTTTGAACTGTTATCGCCACATTAGGCTTAAGTAAGGCTATTTTTGGGGCGTGACACGGACTTTGTCAAGACCGCCATCACCCATCCCGCATTTGATGAATCCCCTAGGATCGACCCAAATTGAGAATATGTGAGTTCTTTTTATGGGTATTTCTTTCTTTCTTTCAGTATTAC
Source organism: Liquidambar formosana (assembly GCA_039720395.1). Lineage (NCBI taxonomy): Eukaryota > Viridiplantae > Streptophyta > Magnoliopsida > Saxifragales > Altingiaceae > Liquidambar > Liquidambar formosana. Next base: position 225,363 of record JBBPBK010000112.1, on the reverse strand, counting down.
CTTCAATTTAATCTTATTGATTATCCTAGGTGCCTGCGGCATATGCCCAAGAGTTCATTGATCTTAATGAGGGCTTGAGGCGTGACCCTGTGAGGATGAGCTTAGCCAAATCCATTGCGGAAGCCTGTCTGAATGTCATAGTAATTGTTCAACCTATTTAAAGTTTTCATTTGAGGTTTTCAACGAACCCTATTCTTATACTTAGCTTCTTTGCAATGGACTTTGTCTATGCAGCCGCCACCGTCAATGCGCCCTCCTAGAACACCTCGTGGGGGTCGTGACGGAGCTGGGCCGAGCTACAAAAGAAGCTTTGGGACTCGCTAAGTTCATTTACTTCCTTGTTGGGATTGTGAAAACAATGAAACAATGGTTATCTTCTTGCATTTCATGCTATGTTTTGTAATTATAACCTTAAACCAACTTCTTTAACCCTTATTATGGATACTTGTGGTGCTTTTTTGAATCTATCATGATGATGTTGTGGTGCCCTTCTTATGAAAATTTGAGTCAATGTGAACTTATAGGAGTGAAAATGGCCTAAAAAGGCCATCCGAAAGCGAAAATAGGCAAAACCAGGCGAAACAAGGCAAAACAAGGCGGGGGCCTCGGGTGACCATCTGGCCCCGGACGGTTACCCGAGGTTGACGTGTTTTTTCATGATTTTTTAGGGTTTTTTGCTATTTTGACGATTCTACTCCTTCTAGGACTCGAATTTGTGACCTTTTCCCTATAAAAGCACATGAGGGAAGCCTTCTAACTCACTTATTTTCATTGAAAATAATTATGGAAGCCTTGTGTGAACCCCGGAAATTGGGCCCACGAGGGATTGAAAAGAAAGTGGGTTTGAAAAAGAAAAAGGAAAGGAGTCCCCACCTTATTTTTTAAAGGAAACAAGGAAAACCCTAAAAATAGTTTGTTTTAGGAAAACAATTTGAATGACTCCATAAAAAAGGAAAGGCAAAAACCAATCTTTTGAAAACCAAAGAAATCGGGGATTCGGAGGCTAAGTTATGACATGGGAAGGTTCTAGGCAAAGCCTATAGGCACCCATGTCACCCTTTCGGTCTCTCAGTTCATTTGGGCTAAATTAAAGTCTTTCCATACAAAAATCAGCATGTATATCATCACAAGAATTGCATGCATATCATATATTTCATTCATCCATCCATGCATAATAAGCAAATAAAAACAGAAAATAAAAAGAAGAAAAGAAAACATAAATAAACCTAGGATGCTTGGATCCTAGAACGGACTTGAGCCTCACGAAGAGCGCCTACGTACCATGCAACGAAATACATGGATCAAAGTCCACGTAGTTCGATTAGAATTAGGGTTAAGACCTAATATAAACCTATGGTTAAAACCCTAGGTTTCCTTATTTGATCAAAAGAGTTGAATTTGATAGAAAGTTTGATTTTAGGAAAGAAATCCACAAAATGGAAACTTTAATAAAAACCAGAATTTTGTTGGTTAAGGAAACCTCTAATTAAACCATAGGACTTGTATTAAAAATTAACCCTAGATAGGGAGAAGAGAATGAGTTAAGAAGAAAGGTGAATTGGGGCACCTTCACACCCACTTACCTGAGCGCAATTAGCTCCAAGCATTTAGCCATTTCAGACATAAGCAGCCCTATTTGCCATAGGACAAATACCACACCTATTTGCACCCTTACAAGTGCTCAAAACCATGCAAAAACACTAACATGCAAATCTGGACAGAATAGTATTATGGCCTAAAAATCATCCACTAAGCATGCTAACAGCAACACAGCGAACAATAATAAGTCCTAACATATTCCTAGAACCATATCATGCATAAAAACCCTAAAACATACTAACATGCATGCAAAACTATCATGTTTACTCCATATGAAAAACATATACAGCAAACACGAAGAAAAACCAAATAAAAAAAGTCTACTTTATCATGCTATATGAAAACAAACACGAAACAATGACTCTAAAACCCTAAACTCACAAATATGCTTAAAAACATACAAAACATACTTTAATCATGCTAAAACCAAACTAAACAGAAATTAAATCATGCATATTAACTAACCAAACTAAACAGAAATTAAATCATGCATATTAACTAACTAAAGCAATATAACATGATGAAAATCCTAACTCTAACATGCAATGACACTAATCCTAGCACAAGGACAAACAGGAGCACAAGAATCATAACTATGCATTAAAAACCTAAAGGACAGCCCTAAAGCATGCTAAACAGTAGATAAAAAATAGATATTCCATGTATATTAACTAGCTAGAGTGTTAATACATGATAAAAAAGTCACCTTTAACATGCAATAAGCCTAACCCATATGAGAACCTAGTTTAAGCTTGAATAGAGAAGGAGAATACCTTAGGAAGTGGCTCCCCTTGTGTTTGTAATTGTTCGTGGCTCCTCAGGTCTTTAGAGTGAATCAAACCAACACGAATCCTCCTCTTTGTCAAAGTGGTATCACAGCAAAGAGATCAAAACTCACTCAACTTTGAAAAGAAATAGAAAACAAAAAGAGAACAAGAGAAAAGAAAAAGTGATTCTCGTCACTTTGCAGTAGCAGCAACTTCAATCGCGTTTTTGGGTATGAAAACGTTGGATTTGGACAAAGCTTGTGAAATACAAAGTTGTAGAGAATTGAATTATCTTTCTAACAAGACCAATTTCATCAAATTCTGACTTTGGATGAAAAAGTTATGATTAAAATACGACTGCTGGTTTTCAGAAAATCTGCTGCTGAATTATGACGAATTTCACTCCCTCCAAACCCTCTTCTCCTTTTCCTTGTTTAAAGACATTAAGAGAGTATTTATAGCTGAAATCTGGAGTTTCCCTTTCCTTCCTGGACTAGGTTTCTTTGGAGAATAATCAAAAGGTATTTTATAATGATAAAAGACTTCTAATCTGAATAGGAAAAGGAAATTGTCTTTTATAAAAATTGGGAGACTGACCGCTAACACGCATGCACATGTATCGAATGTGCGTACACACACTCATCACATACGTACACGTGTTAGTGTCATGATAAAAATGGCTAATTTAATAAAATAATTTTCTTTTCATTTTAACCAAAAATCTCATGCTGTGATTCGCACTAATTCTTCAAGGATAATCCGTAAATAACCACACTAAAATCATCATCAGGGCCACGGGACTTAAGATGACAACCGGTACAAAATGATGACTAATGAAAGTCAATTTGAAAAGATTTGGTTGGTAATTGTGAGTCAATTAGAGCTAACCCAAGGAAGGGTCAATTAACCAACTTGAACTACATCGAGCCATTTTAATCCCGAGCCATTGACTTACCAAATTGACACTAAAAATACCTCTTATGCATCCATATGAACTCCAATTGACAATTTGGAGATCATTCCAAGGTCAAATGAAAAGTTTGGGACTTAAAAGACGATTATGCCCCTCAAGTCACAAAAGCTCTTATTATCCCTCAAGATCAACTCCAATTTGAACCAAAATTCATATCCATTGTCCTTGTGACTCTAGAAAACTAATGCAAGTGACTAGACTCAAAAACAAAACAAAAACATGCATGAAATGATGAGCCCTAGTAAGGTGGTGCAAAAATGGGGTGTGACACCTTGGATGAATTCTTAAGAGGGTTTTTGGCAGTCATGGCTGTCAAAGACAAAACTGAGTTTAGGCGCTTCGGTTTAGAACCATTGCTCTCTATAAGGTATATGAAGCTTGAGACGACTCTCCTCACTGCTGCTACATATTTCTAGGATCCTTAAATCCATGTCTTTCAATCCAATTATGAAGAACTATGCCCAACCATGGAAGAATTCTGTGCTTTGTTTGGAGTTTCACCCGCAGGGCAATTTGTCCTTCCTACACCTCGCTCGGATTACCTTGATTCTTTCTCAGACTTTCTTGGCATTCCTCAGAGGGATGTAACAATCTTTGTAAAGGATCATATAGTGGACTTAATGAAGTTAGCAACCTCATTCTTGGCTCATGATAGCGAAGGTACTCTGACTTTCACCCCTTAGATTCAGCGTACACTCGCTTTTTGTTTAATTGGTCGCTTTCTCATCTCCACTGGCACTCTTCAAGCCCCTATTCAAATATGTGAGTTGATTGCCCCTCTTCTCAAGCGACATAACATCATTCCCTTGGTATTAGCTGAAACCTTGAATGGTTTAGATGAGGTTCATGGCAACCTTAAAGTGCCTTTAGGAGGTAACCCCTTTTTATTGCAAATGTGGCTGCTCGAGCACTTGAATTTTCTATCTCCTACTACCATTAATCTATACAAGCCCCAGCACTTCTGTCTGTGCTGAGTTGAACTCCCTGGGCCATTCTCTTTAAGAGATTGGTTGGGTTATTTCCAAACACTGTCGTGGCAGATGTCACACCCCATTTTTGTCACCTTAGCTAGGGTTTGTCATTGCATGTGTCTTTTTGAGTCTAGTCTTTTGCATTGAGTTTCCAGGGTCCTAAGGATGGTGTGTATGAATTTTGGTTCGATTTGGAGTTGATCTTGAAGGTTAATAAGAACTTTTGTGACTTGAGGGGCATAATCGTCTTTTTGATCACAAACTTTCCATTTGACCTTGAAATGATCTCCAAGTTGCCAACTGGAGTTCATATGGTTGTATTTGAGGTATTTGTGGGTTCGATTCGATGAATTGAAGGTTCGGGATTAGAATGGCTCAGCAAGGCTCAGGTTGGCTAAGAGACCTACTTCGGGATAGCCCGAATTGGTTCATGATTTTCACTCTATGACTACTCATTTGACCTTGATTGGTCTTAATTTCATCCCCAAATGTGTTTAGGGAGGTTGAATTTCAAATTAGAGAGCATTCGGTGCGACCCTATGTGCATACCTAAGCTAAGCGATGGTGAGGCATAGCGGTTAACCACCTTTGTAGGGCCCAACCATGCAGCCATGGCTAGGGTTTCTTTCCCTCAAGTGACTCAAATTACATTCCCCTTCGAAACACGGTCGTTTTGGCTTTCGTTTCGTCAAAATCGGAGTTGATTTGGGCCCTGAAACACATTTGGAAGTCGAAGGGGTCAAATTTGGGCTGAAGCTGACATGGCCTCGGGTGACCACCCAGGCCTGGATGGCTAGCCGCCTGGGCCCAGGCTGCTAGCCGCCCAGCCCCAGGTGGTCACCCGAGCCACTTTCCTATTTTGAGCCTTGACGCGGCTCCCATCCTATTTTCTCGGATTTGCTCGCCTTTAGCCGCCATTTAACCCTAATTTCAGCCTTATTTGACCTACTTGAGCCCCAAGGGAACCTCTAAGAGCCCTTGGATCAATCCCTAGGGTTTTAATCCCAACCATTGAGGGTTTTCCCTCAATCCCTATAAATACCCCCTTATACTTCAGCAATAGGGGAGGCACTTGGAGGCACTTGGAGGCACTTAGAGGCACTTAGGAGGCAATTTCTGAAGTGTGAGGCATGTGTGACACTTGGAGGCTATGGCAGCCATCCTTAGGGTAGTTTAACCTAAACTTTGAGTGAGAGAGTGTGAGAGAAAGCTTGAAGGAGGGCTGGAGTTGGGCTTGAAGGCTTGAAGGAAGGAATTTTCAGCAGTACAATAGGAAGAGGAGGACTCTCTACAGCAGCCACCATAGGTAAACCTCTTCCCCTTTCTCTCTTTCATTCAAACTAGGGTTTTTTACATAGCTTTGCATTATTTCATGTTTAAAGCTTATTGTTTTATCATGTGTGGATGATTCTAATGCTTAGAATGTATGATTAGGATATTGTCTATGGCAGGTTTTGCATGATATAATGTCATTCTATGAGTCTTTGTGTTTTTAGGGTTTTTTAGAGTCTTTTCTAGGGTTTTACATGGAATAGTCATTATTTCATGTTAAAGCTTGTATTTTTATTGTGTTTTGCTACTTCTATTAGTTAGTATGCATGTTTAGGATCATATTCATGGGCTGTTTAGTATGCTAGGATGATATTCCATGTGATTTACTGCATGTTTGGGACTTTAGGGTTTCGTTAGTGCTGAAAATGGTTTTCTGCATGAAATAACTCTTTTGCATATTAAAGCTTGTGTTTTTATTGTGTTTTGCTACTTCTATTAGTTAGTATGCATGTTTAGGATAATGTTTGTGGGCTGTTTAGTATGCTAGGATGCTATTCCATGTGATTTACTGCATGTTTGGGACTTTAGGGTTTCCTTAGTGCTGAAATTGGTTTTCTACATGAAATAACACTTTTGCATATTGAAGCTTGTGTTTTTATTGTGTTTTGCTACTTCTATTAGTTAGTATGCATGGTTAGGATAATGTTTATGGGCTGTTTAGTATGCTAGGATGCTGTTCCATGTGATTTAATGCATGTTTGCAATTCTAGGGTTTCTCTTGTGCTGAAATTAGGTTTTTACTTAGAATAGCTATATTTCATGTGCAAGCTTGTGTTTTTATCATGTGTTGATGCTTCTATTGATTAATATGCATGATTAGAATGATGTCCACAATGAGTTTTGCATGATTTAGAGTTATTTTATGTGATTTTGAGCACAATTGTGATTCTAGGGTTTCATTCATCCTTGTGTTAGGAAAGTTGCATATAGCATGATAGCTTAGGGTTTTTCTTTGTGTTTTCTTCATAGTTGATATATATGTGCTGCATATTTGATAACTATGATATTTCTAGCATTCATATAGTTGATTTTAGGGTTTTTTGCATGTCATTGCATGTAGGGTTGAATTAGGGTTTTAGTTAGCTTATGATTCATGTTGTTGCATGACTTGGGGTTGATTTTAAACCTTGTTTCAATTCTGTCCAGATCTGTTAGTTGTCCTTGATATGATATTTTGAGCATGTGTTAGCCCATGTTTGGGCATGATAATGGCTTGATTTGGAATCTAGCTTGTTTGGTTGGTATTTTGGTATGTTTTGCATGGAAATTGCAGGTGCTTTGACAGGTACAACAGGTGCAACTACCCCACCAATGTGGGGTGGTTATTTTGGCTATTGTGAGATGAAATCTTACAAATAAGGTAATTACCCTATGCAATAGGGTGGTTACTTTGACAGGTTGCTTTTGCTTAAGGTAAGTAGGGTGTGAGGGTGCCCCAATTCACCCTTCTTTCCTTCCTTTGAAACTTTCCCTTTCTCCCCCCCCCTAGGGTTGTTTCCTAATAGAGGGGTATGGTAGATTCTATAGTTTCCTTTCAATAAAGAATACCTTTTAAATCAAAGTTTCCATCTTTTATCAAAATTCCATATTTTACTAAAGACCTTTTGAGAATCATTCATTTTTTGGAAAATTACCATGTTTTACTTGAAAGGAAACTTAGGGTTTACCATAGGCCTTGATTAGGTTATAACCCTATTCCCTTTCGAACTACGTGGACTTTGATCCATGTATTTCCATACATGGTACGTAGGCGCTCTTCGTGATGTTCAAGTCCGCCCTAGGATACTAAGTATCCTAGGTTTTCTCCTCTCCCCCTTTCTTTTTTCTATTTTTCTTTGATTTACTAGATTGTATGGATGAATGAATGAATGATATGCATGCTGTCTTGTGATGATAACTGTTGATTTGTGTGTGATTAAGACTTTGATTTAGCCCAATTAAATTAAGAGACCGTTTAGGGCGATATGGGTGCCTATAGGCTTTGCCTAGAACCTTCCCATATCGTAACTTAGCCTCCGAATCCCCGAATTCTCTGGTTTCCAAAAGACTTTTTTGCCTTACCATTTTAAACATGGAGTCAATCTTTTGTTTTCCTAAAACAAAACTGTTTTTTAGGGTTTTCCTTGTTTCCTTTAAAAAATAAGGTGGCGACTCCTTTCTTTACATTTAAACCCTCCTGTGGGCCTCGTGACCGTTTTTGGGGTCCACAGCAGAACATCAAATGGTACGTCTTCATATGGGAGTGTAGAGAGCAAGTACTTTTTCGAACCTCGGGGTGTGCTTTTGTCAAACTCATAGGGCTGAGGTCGACTTCCTTCTATTGGACTTTGAGAATTCTTCGCCAGATGGGCGCCATGCAAACCATACCGTCCTTAACAGGACCTTGTTGCACTGTGGAACTTGTCGGTCTTATCATAATCAAGTGGGCGAGGACTCGCTGGCCTACAGACCTGAAATTGACTCGAATTGCCAACATTGAAGGACCTTTCAAGATGAGTCAAGAATACAAGCAATGGTTGAAAGATGATTTGGGCGAAAGAGAGACTTCCCGACGAGAAAGAATTTATGACTTTATCAAGGACACGAGACTTGGGCTTTGCAGAAAAGACATTCTTGAGGCAATAGAAGCAGCACACGACCACAACTTACGAAAGAAAAGAAGACTCGATAGAGAAAGAAAGAAGACAGACAAGACGACTCTAAAGAAACTCAAGAGAACTTAAAGACTAAAGGAATAGAATATCTATGGCATGTCAATAGTTCTTTTACTTAACACCAATAAATTGCTATGTCAAACAATTAGTTTCAAATGAATTGCCAATAATAATTTACTTTTGAGAATTTGTTGTATTGTTTGGACCACACCCAAAGTAGCTTTATGGGTTGCCTAAGTATCCCCATTTTCTTTCTTTTTTTTCTTTTTCTTTTCTTTCACTCTTTTTTTTTTTCTTTTCTTTTTCTTTTCTTTTTTCTTTTTTCTTCTTCTTTTTTTTCTTTTTGGGGAATCAGGTCCTCATAGTTCAAATGCCTTAACTTTTGCCTAGGCTGCCCTTACAAGTTTTCAACCTAGCAGGCCTTATACATAATACTTCTTTAATTGATCCAAATTGGTAGGACAAGCGAACTTGATCCCATCCAAATCCATAAGTCGAACAGCACCTACTGGCAATATTTCCTTGATGACGTACGGTCCCCCCCAACTTGGTTTGAACTTTCCGCGTGGATCGAAAATTGGAGCTTGGATCTCCTTCAATACCAAATCCCCTTTCTTCAAGCCTCTGTCTTTGACATGTTTGTTGAATGCCCTTGCGATTCTTCTCTGGTACCCTTGCACATGGTATAGAGCCCTCAATCGTCTTTCATCTAGCAATGCCAACTCATCATAATGGCCTTTGATCCAGTCTACCTCTGCCAGCTGACTTTCCATAGCAACTCTTAACGAAGGAACTTCCAATTCGACTGGTAGAACAGCCTCCATCCCATACACTAAAGCATACAGTGTAGCCCCTGTTGACGATCTGACTGACGTTCTGTAACCCTATAATGCCAATGGTAGTTTCTCATGCCAATCAGTGTACGTGTTAGCCGTTTTCTGTAGTATCTTCTTGATGTTCTTGTTGGCGGCTTCCACTGCGCCGTTTGTCTGTGGGCGATACGGGGATGACAAGTGATGAACGATCTTGTATTTCTGCAAGAGTTCTTTAGTTTCCTTCTGAAAGTGCTGACTGTTGTCCGAAATGACCTCATGCGGTACCCCATATCGGTAGATAATGTTAAGCTGTATGAACTGTGCCACCTTTTTAGCATTCAAGACTTTGAAGGAAGCTGCTTCCACCCACTTGGTGAAATAATCGATGACTACCAAGATATATTCGTGTCCGTTGGATGCCTTCAGCTTGATCTGCCCGATGATATCTATTCTCCACATTACAAATAGCCAAGGAGTTAACATACTTGTTAAGGGCATGGAGGGTAAGTGTTGTCCGTTGGCGAAGAGCAAACACTTATGGCATTTCTTGACATGGGCATAGCAATCCCTTTCCATTGTAGACCAGTAGTACCCTAGCCTCATGATTTTCTTAGCCAGCATGTATCCATTCATGTGTGGAGCCTCCACTCCTTCATGAATTTCTTCGATGAGTTTTCTAGCTTCTTCCTCCGTGACACATAGCAAATGAATCCCGTCGTAAGATCTCTGATACAGTTTCCCTCCGCATACCACATAATGGCTTGCCATTCTTCTCAGTGTTCGTCTGTCCACACGAGATGCTTCCTCTGGATATTCCCTTTCTTCTATGAGCCTTCTTATGTCATAAAACCAAGGGTGATTATCTGTTATCTCCCCTTCTCGGATAGAATAGCAATAAACAGGTTTCTCTCTACATTCGATCACGAGCGGCTTCACATTTCCTCCTTCTAGTATCTCCACCATTGAAGCTAGAGTTGCTAGGGCATCGGCAAACTGATTCTTGTTTCTGGACAGGTAATTAAACTCGATCTCTGCAAACTCTTTGGTCAATACTTCCAAATAGGCGTGATATAGCAACAGCTTCTCGTTGCTAGTTTTCCACTTCCCTTTTATCTGACAGATGATCAACGCTAAATCCTCGAACACTTCTAGTTCCTTTATTCCCAGCTCTAATGCAGCTTCCAACGTTAGGATGTAGGCCTTATATTCCGCAATGTTATTGGTAGCTTCGAACCCCAACTTAACTGCTAAAGGCGTGAAAGCTTCTTCGGGCGAAACTAATAGCACTCCTATTCCATATCCCCTTCTGTTCGCTGCTCCGTCGAAGTAAACTCTCCAAACCTTCTTCCCGATTTCAGGTATATCTTCGTCGGGGAACTCGTCGTTGAATTGGGTTGATGATGACACAGGGCAACTTGCCAAGTGGTCTGCAATAACACTTCCTTTAATGGACTTCTGCGCCAGGTACTTTATGTCGAACTGATTGAGGAGAAGCGACCAACGAACCGTCCTATATGATAGGACTGGTTTTTCTAGCAAATACTTCAAGGGATCCAAGCGGCTTATCAGCAGGACTTCAAAAGACATCATGTAATGACGGAGTTTCTAGGTGGCCCATACCAACGCTACGCAATCCTTTTCTAGCGCATTGTACTTTACCTCATAATCTATCATTTTCTTACTCAAGTAGTAGATGGCATTTTCCTTTTTCGACCCTTCAAGGTATTGAGCTAACATGGCTCCCATCGCGATTTCAGTAACCGTTAAGTATAACAGTAACGGTTCACCTTGCCGTGGGGGAACCAAGATTGGGGGGTTGCTCAGATACCTTTTAATGGTCTCAAAGGCTTCTTGACAGTCCTCATTCCATTCCTTGGAAACGCCCTTCTTAAGCAGCTTGAAAATTGGCTCGCACACTATAGTCAGATTGGCGATAAACCGACTTATGTATTGAATTCTCCCTAGAAAACCCCAGATCTGCTTTTCCGTTCTTGGTGGCTCCATCTCCGTGATGGCTTTTATCTTCCCTAGATTAACTTCGATTCCCCTCTAAGCAATCATGAAGCCCAACAGCTTCCCTGCGGTGACTCCAAAGGCACACTTCTAAGGATTCAATCGAAGGTTGTACTTCTTTGCCCGTTCTAGGAACTTCTCTAATGCCGCAAAATGTCCTTCTCGGTCTACAGATTTGACTATCATGTCATCTACATACACCTCTACCTCTTTATGGATCATATCATGCAATAAGGTCGTAGCAGCTCTTTGGTAAGTAGCCCCGGCGTTTCTCAAGCCAAAAGGCATTACCTTGTAGCAATACATGCCCCACTGCGTGATAAAAGCTGTCTTTTCCATGTCTCGAGGTGCCATCTTTATCTAGTTGTAACCGGAGAACCCATCCATGAAGGAGAGAAGAGTATGGCCTGCTGTACTGTCCACCAACACATCGATATGCGGTAAAGGGAAATCGTCCTTTGGGCTTGCAGCATTAAGGTCGCGGAAGTCCACACACATTCGCACTTTCCCATCTTTTTTAGGCACAGGCACTATGTTGGATAACCATTTAGGGTACTCCACAACTTAGAGAAACCCAGCATCTAATTGCTTAGTTACCTCTTCTTTTACTTTCAAAGCCCATTCTGGTTTTAATCTTCTTAATTTCTGCTTTACAAGTTTTTTAGTGGGATTAGTGGGGATGTAATGTTGCATAATATCTGGATCAATGCTAGGCATATCTTCATAAGACCATGCGAAAGCCTCTATGTTGGCTTTTAGAGGTATTATCAGTTTTTCTTTTTCAGTAGGCGAGAGAGTTATCCCAATTTTAATTATCCTTAGCAATTCATCTGTCCCTAGATTGATTGATTCCAATTCATCCATGTTAGGTTCGGTAACACCCCTTTTCCTTTGCTCGACGAGCTCCGGAGGGACGTCATTCCTAGGATCTATATCCATGCCATAGATATCCATAGAAGAGAGAAAGGAAACACTGCAAATAACGAAAAGAAACACACTTTATTGACTGAACTAACAAAAACAAAGAAAAGAAAACACATGTGCCACAACTAGGGAACGACTCCTAACTCCACAAGGTGGGCTACGCAGACACACTTTATTTGGAAAGGAAACTAAACAAGACTACTAAAGGAACCTACAAGCTACTATTAGGTAAGTCGAGATCCTTGCCCTGAAGAATTTCTGTAATGGTACCCTCTTCAAGATACCAATTAAGGAGCGGCATGGCTGCATGGTGAATCGAAGAACACTCGAGATCCGATTCCTCCACAGCAAGAACTGTATCTTCAAACATTGTAACCATGGCTTCCGAATCCATCTGTTCTGCCCAGTCCTCGCTCTTCTCTTCCCAATAGTCATCATCGATTGCTTCATCATCAACCATTGTTGCAGTGATAGGATACCACTCAGTGAAAAATATCTCGAACCCTGGAATTCTTGCCTTGGTTGCTTTGTCAATGGATGGTTCGGGGAATCCACAGAACAAAAAGTCCTCCCCCTCCTTAATAAAGTAGCCATTCAAGGTAGGTCGGTATGGCGGGATTCTAATATCTGGCACCCTCCCCTCTGCTTTTGCCTTGACCCTTTCTCTGTTTCTTTGCAGTATCTCCATACGGTCCTTCTTGGAAGGCTCATACCCCAATCCGAAGGTATAAGTGACAATGCGGCTCTGAATGGATAGCAGTATGCCTTGCTGACGACGTCCTAGTCCCATGCCTGGGAAGAAACTCATTTTCTTCATTTTGTTCCCAACATGTAAATTGCCATGAGGGTAAAAGTTGAGAGGTATCAACTCTCTCTGTTCTGGCTCTTTCTCTATACATTAAACATACTCGAACCCAGACAATGGTGCTCCAACGGGTTCGGGCTTGATCTCGCAAATGGGTACCCCTGACAACTTCAAGTCATAATTACCTTGGAGTGTGACGATGGCCCCTTCATAAGGGAACTTGACTTTTTGGTGCAATGAAGAAGGGACAGCCCCTGCGAGGTGTATCCAAGGCCTCCCCAACAAGAGATTGAACATGACGAGACATCCAACACTTGGAATTCCACTCTAAATTCTGTAGGCCCCGTAATCAGCGGCAAAGTGACCACTCCAATCACTTCTCTATGGGTGTTATCATAGGTTCTCACTTTTTGTTCAGATGGCATGAAGTTGGTACAATCCAATCCCAAGACGGTGGCAGTTCTAAGAGGGCACACATTAAGGGTGGAACCATTGTCAATTAGGACTGTTGGAACTCTCTTTCCCATGGTATCGACAATGATGTACATAGCCTGTGAATGGCTAGGTCCACTTTTAGGTAGGTCTACTTGTGAGAACATAATGGTTGAGTTCTTCGAGGTTGGATTCACCAAGTTCACCAAATTTTCTGGAGATGTGTCAACGGGAACCTGTATCTGGTTAAGCAATTTCAAGATTGTTTGCCTATGCTTGTAAGAGGCCATGAGCAAACCCCATATGGTGATGTTTGCATTAGTCTTTTTCAATTGCCTAAGCACTTCATCCTCCTCTTCTTGCAAGTCAAGGTGGAGATTACCTTCCAAGTCTCCTAACGGGTTGTCAGATTCTAAATGCGGAGGCTTGAAATGGCGACCCCCTCTAGTTATGTGCTCTACCTCATCATCGCTCATCCACATATCATCAATCTCACCTACGTCACCCATGAGATCATCCCATGTGATCATGTTAATCTCCTCCATTTGAACTTCCTCTGGTAACTCATCCCAACCTGTGGGGATTATAGGCTCATCAGGGGTGGGATCGGGGTAAAGTACATAGTAATCAAACATTCCGGATGACTCTCCCAGTAAACCCACTTTAGGATCTCCTGCCTCGAACCTTTCTTTCAACTGTTATTAAATGGACTTCTTTGGCAATACCAAAACCTTTTAGTCAATAAGGTCTTGAACTACCTTTTTCAATATAACACAGTCCTCCGTATCATGCCCGGTGCCTGATGATACAAGCAGAATTGGTGAGGAGTTGAAGGTCTCGCCTTTGGATGGTGTGGCAATATAAGCCCTTTATCACAACATTGGTGGAAAACTTGAGTCAAGGTCATAGGAAGTGGCGTGTATTGCCTTATGGGTTGATGGGATTGAGATGAGTCAAGCTCGATGGCATTTATATTGTTGGGAGGAGGCACATTGTGAGTGGGGAGGGGATTTCGAGTGACATTTGGGTGATTTGGTGAGAAAATATTGAATCTCATGATGGAGGCGATAGCAACAGTTAGTCGGATGGCCTTTGGTTTGGTGGAACTTGCAATATTCATTTTTATTGTAGTTCTTGGGCAATGGGTTTGGTGGAGGCCTTGGGTCGAGGGGTTTCAAGAGGTCACAGCTTCTCAGCTTATTAAAAACTCTTTCGAGTGACATGTATAGCTCAGTGAATTGGCGAGGTGAGGTGGAGTCATTTAGGGAGAAAGGGCGAGCGGGTTGGGTAATGGTATTGACCTCAGCGTTGGGTTTTCCTCCAAAGTTTGTCCTTCGACTCATTTAGACCTCCTCCGTTTTGATTGTTCCATTAGCGATTGTATCTTCAACCTGTGTGCCAGCCCCAACAAGAGCCTTGAAGTTCGGAAAGTAGTGGGCAAAGAGGTGATTATGATATACGGGCAATAAATTCTTCACCACCAACTGAATCTGGTCTTCCTCATTCGGTCTGTCTGTCATTTTAGAAGCCTTTTGTCTCCACCTAGTGATAAAGGCGGAGAAAGTCTCGTTAACCCCTTGCTTAATGGTTTCTAGGTCCCTTCGCGTGACATCCACTTTGGTGTTATACTTGTAATGGTCCGTGAATGCATTGCACATATCCTCCTAAGTCTTGGTTTTGTTCTCCTCCAATGACAAAAACCATTTCAAGGCAGAACTCACTAATGACTCGTGAAACATTTGAGCCAATAACTCATCGTTCGCCCTTTGCAGGTGCATAGCTCGCACATACATCTTGAGGTGGGTCTTAGGACAGCCTATCCCATCGAATTTTTCCAATTCTGGCATCTTGAACTGTAGCGGAATGCGAGCCTTTGGGAACAAGGACAAAATACGGATGTCCACCATATCAACAGATCTGCGGATTCCCTTCAGAGTTCGTTCTAAGGCCTCGACCTTCTTTGCCAGGATGGTTGAGTTCTCTCTTGATGTGGCTTTGGTTTCCCCTTCCTTGGTCTTGGGTGGTTCTCCCCCCTCTCCTAATGGTTCCTCAGCAGATTCGGAATCATTGGATCCTTGATTGTTGTTAGTGGCATGGGCCCTAGATTCAGGTTCAGAGTTCTTTTGTTGAATGTCTTGATCCATCTTGAGTACGGTCTCGGATACCTGGGCAGTGTGGTCAAGCTTTTCCATGATAGCTTTCAAAGTGGCCTCAAGGTTGAAACCCCAGTTGCTAGTTCTTTCCTCGGCCATATCCGACTCGGTGATAGAATTAGTACTGACTAAGCGCCCTTGTTAATTATGGATCCAAGCCAGCACGTCTCTCCCTCTAACATAGGGCAAACACTCAATTTTTCAGCCTAAAGGTCCATCCTAAGCTTCCATAATTATCTCAAAACTTTTACAACGTACACCTTTAATTAGTTCTCTTAACCAATTACCCTTGCGGGGATCATGGGGAAGGTACGTATTAAGGATGTAAGATGTAAAGTCTCCTTTAATTACTCACTCAATTAGCAAAGCATGGCAACACATCACAAACACGGTAGCATATCATCACAACAATGTGTGTGCATATAGGTGATCCAACGGTGTCCTAGAAGGCCCATTACATGCAATTCTTTCTTTTAAAAGGGTAGGCTAGGGTCCTTAACTTTGCTTGTACCAATCTTTATACCTAACCACATGTGACATCAGGAATGTCGCATGGGTCCAACAGTACGTGATTGATCCATTTAATATACCCAAGGGTAAGCCCCAGGGTACTTGGCAAGAGAGGTTTGATAGCTTCGCCCAACACATGGAATCAGGAAAACCAAGGTCGAACTAGGCTATCAGTTGGCAAGGATATATCGAGGGACAATCGAGTGATCATGCAACAATTGCACACACAATGCAATAAATGAAAGCACACAATCAAGCGGATGCAAGTGATTGATTTTATTAAACAATAAAGAAATTAATTTAGCCCAATCAAATTAAATGAGTCTAGCCCTCGACATCCCTAGTGGAGTCACCAAACTGTGAACCCACGAAAGTGCGCAGTGCCCACAAGGGGTGTTTGGTAAAAAAGATAAGGAGGTTTAAAAGACAACAAACAAAAAGAAGTCGCCACCTCATTTTTTAAGGAAAAGAGGAAAACTACAAAAATGTTTTATTTTCAAAACCACATGACTCCATTAAAGGAAAAGCAAAGTCTTTAAAACCAGAAAATTGGATTCAGGGGCTAAGTTACGACGTGGGAGGGTTCTGGGCAAAGCCTATAGGCACCCACATCGCCCGAGTTGGTCTCTTAATTTGATTGGGCTAACTTAATATCTTTTTCACTCAAATATCAACATATATCATCACAAGGCAGCATGCATATCATGTTTTCATCCAATCATCTCATCTATAATCAAACAAGTAAAACAAAACAGAAAAAAGAAGAAAAGAAAAGAAAAGCCTAGGATACTTGGATCCTAGGATGGACTTGAGCCTCACGAAGAGCGCCTACGTACCATGCAGTGAAATACACGGATCAAAGTCCACGTAGTTCGAAAAGAATAGGGTTACAACCTAATACAAACCTACACTACAAGAAAAATGAGTATTAACGGCGTCATATTAACGGCGTGCGCAAATGGCATGCCGTTAATAAGGTTATTTACGGCATGTCCAAATTAAATGCCGTGAAAGTTGGGAGATGAGACAATATTAACGGCGTTCATTTATAACACGCCGTGGATAAGCTATTTTACGGCATTTCTTAGCACGCCGTTAATGTTGTCAATTTTCACGGCCTCCTTAATTCCTTTTCACGGCTTCACCACACAAGCGCTCGTGACTGGGAAAATTAAGCAGTCGTGAGTGGGAAAGTTACGCGGGGGATTTTTTTTTGCCACATTTTTTGCCCTTTTGTTTCCTAGTCACTGTAGGTACTTGCCCCTTTTCACTTTGTCTGAACTCCATAGTCACGATAGAAAGAAGGAACTAGGGCTCGCCACCAGAGAAGGGAAATAACTAGGGCTCGTTACTGTAGAAAGAAGGGAAAGAGTTAGGGCTCTTGCTCGGCTGAAGATTTGGGGAGATTTTGGTGTTGAATCTTTGGGGCGATTCGGTGCGATTCGGTGCTGAGGCTTTGGGGCAGTTTGGGACGATTTGGAGCGGAAGCTTTGGGGCGATTTCTCACGGTACTCTCTTTCTCTTTCTCTCTCTGCTGGTTTATGTTTTCTTGTTTATAGAAATGGCTAGGCTGTGTAAATCGATGAGAGGGCGTGAATGGTTGGGCTATCGTCTCTCTTCTCAAAGTCGGGGCTGCTGTTGGTGTCTTTCTTCCTCTTTTTCTGTGGGCTGTTGGTCCCTTTGGGTGGATTTGTGGGTTTTTCATACACACACACACACACACACACATATATATATAGCCCCATTTGATCAGTGCACAATCAGCACACTATATATTTAGGTGCTCCTGATATGTATGGTCTGAATAATATGAGTTCTCTGTTATGGTCCTGTGGACCATTCTAGGAATCTGAATTTAGGATTGATGACTGTGACTGCGTAAGTGGTATTTTTGAAAGCAATTTCAAGGAGACATTAACTTCTAATAGCCTACAAGAAAGGTTTATAAGTTATAACGGCCCGTAGTTTGAGCACATTTTGAATTGTCTATCGTAGCTCTGTTTTTATAGAAAAGATTTCTCCTATTATGAAGAAGATTCTTCTCTAACGGTCCTTTATCTTGGTTTACATGTTGTGAACAACAAACAATAACCTAGATTTGTGTCCTTCTTAAGGGGATAAAAGTGAAAGCAAGTGCATAGGCATTTAGCGTCCAGATGAATACTTCTCTTCAACCTGCAAAATGACTCACTTTTGCTTTACAAATGAAGCCAGAGTCTTTTAGGAAGTACTTTGACTGTCATATTGCTTGAAGTTAATAAAATGAAACATTATTTAGGGTGCATTTGGTTGCAACTTAAAAGAAAAATGACTTGAAGGTTATTGTAATGATCTCTAATGGCCCTAGACAGAGCTACTTCTTTTGTAATTTTGTAATTGACATCGTAGTATGCTACTTTAATTTTGGACTGTTTAATCATCCATCATCTCTGTTCCCAATTAAGAGATAGTTAAGATATCTCTACATGGTTTAAACTCAATGGGAATGGTGTATCTCCAGCAACCCTTTACCCTTTTGTAGTTAAGCCTTTAGTACAGTTTTCAGGGACTAATGGTGTACTGACAGTGTTTTTGGGGTTTTTTTTTTTTTTAAATGGCAAACATCTTTACTGTTCAAATGCCTTAACTAAACCTTACATGAGATTTGAATAGTGCAGTTAATATTGGACGCATGACCATTGCTGGCTTGGACTTTGAAGCAGACGAGGCCGACCATATATGATACAATGAGTGTACTTTTTCTTTGTTTATACCTTTTACTATTTTGCATTGGCCTGTCATATTTAAAATCAGTCTAATGCGTGCCGCTGTCTTGCATTTTCTGGTATTTAGTTGTAATCAATTTTGATGTTTTCAAGCTTCTATACCACCTTAATTATTCACATGGCAAGACGAATTAATACATCAACCATGTGCACCTTGCAGCATAGCTTACTTTGTGAATAATTTCAGATTATTTGTTTTTTTCAGTGATCAGGATGACTATGAGGTTGTTCAAAAAGTTTGAAGGGGAAAATACAGTGAGGTTTTTGAAGGCGTAAATGTCAATAGTAATGAACGGTGCATTATCAAGATCCTCAAGCCTGTGAAGAAAAAAAAGGTGAGCTCTAATTGTCTACTATGAGGTTTGGTATTTTGTATAAAATCTTGGTCTCCTTTAACCATTAGAAAAATTATTGAAGGGGTTTTGGCCCTATTAGATCAGAAAAAAAGGGGTACTTTGTAGAGATTCATGTACGAAAAATATGAAAGCATGACAACACAGATAGGGCCATGCACGAGTACAAACAATATATATGCAATCATTTAGCCATAAAAGCATATACGGTCCCGATCAATGCTGTGGCTCAAAATGATGCCTTAAAATGGTAGCGACTTACTTTGCCCTGTATTTTTGCTTAGCTTGGGCGCCAAATCAACACCAAAACAAGAAATTTACATTATTGCTTAGGAGAATCCAAAAGGAAAGCACAATTAGAATAATATAAAAGACAGAATATGATCGATGTTTGGTGAATGATGGGCAAGTGCTGTTCATATTTTTTTAGAAAGGGTCTCATCCCCTTTTTTTGTTTCCTTTCTTTTTCCCCAGCTGTTCATTTTCAAAGCTGGAATCTGGAAGCATCAGATTGTTTTTTTTTTGAAACTCACTTTCTTGTTGCTTCTTCGAACTTAATGATGTCCAAAGCCGGCCACCCAATCCACACGGGTCTGTGATGTGGCTATTTGCATTGTTTTAATGGTAAATTATAATTAATATATATTGAGATTGAGTTTCACTATGCATGTAATTTACCACACAATGGTATGGCAGTGATTGAGTTTTATGTTAGGATTTTGTTCAAGAACATACGCACACACAGGTTATCCTGTAAAACGATATAAATTAAGGTCTATATTTATATACGGAATGATTCGCATATGGGTCATCTAGCATTTTCATTTATTTTATTTTTCTTGTGCTAGACCTCCTAGGCAAAGATTTCATTTTTTTTTTTTTTATAATTTTTTTATTGGGGGGGGGGGGTTAACGAACAAATATATGGAGTAAAGAATTTTGACACATAGAAGAGAGTATCCTTAATTCGTACGAGACACTTGAAATGATTGTATGACTTTTGCCTTCTCTTTGATTTTTCAGTAGGTATTGCTATGGGAGTAAAAATATATATATAAATATATATATAATATATATAATAATATGTTAATAACCATAAAGCCCAATTTGTCGGGATTAAGAAACACGAATTATCTTAAATTATCAACTCTACGTGGGGAGTTGGGGCCTTGGGGGACTGATAATTTATTTAATTATGTAGCCTCGTAGGTCATAATGTTGCTAATTTTACCTCTTTGCCTATTATATTTTTCTACCTTTCTTATGTTCCCGCAGTGTTTTCAACCTAAATATCAAACCTCTCCTCCTCATTGGCACATAATTTAAATTTTCTTGCATGTTTTTAAATCATGAGCATGATATTGGGCAATGTTGAAGGAATGCACCATGATTAATTGATTATATGTGACTAAAAGTGTTACTATCAAAATGATGTGTAATTTGTAGAATCTCTTGTGACACTTTTGTCAGAATTTTACCGTAAATCTGTTATATTTTATGAGAGTGTTATTATACTCATCATTTATTTTCACCGACTTCATTATCCTACTTATGTGGCATGCATTATCCTTCTTTATGTTCAATACATAAATGTCAATAGTAATTGTCTACTATGAGGTTTGGTGCTTCTTTTGTTTTATTTATGATATCTGGTTCAATACATCCATTTCTCCTACAAGGGAAAGGAAGAATTTATTGTACTAAAAAATAAAAATAAAAATAAAGTTGTACTGAATGTGTTTGAGTCGACCCTTGCAAGTGCATTAAGAAGTCATTCACCATTTGATGACCCTAAATGTTTCATTGTATAGTTTGATATTCTATAGCATTCATGTGAATTTGTTGCCCTTTTAAAATGGAGGGAAGGATTTTCCACCATAGCCCACCAAAATATTTTCTCCCAAAAGTAGTAGGAAAGGTGATTGTTACATCTTGTGACAAAATTACCTTTTTCTTTATTTTCTTTCTTTTTATTTGTAAGGGTAATATGGTAAAATAATATTTTTATTTCTTTTTCTTCCTTTCCATCTTCCTTGCTTACCAAGATGAAGATGCTGACTCCATTATTTATAAAAATGATTTTCTGTTGTGATTTTCAGTTGTTGCTTTGGGCTTGCATTTGGGTCTTGTTTTCATGTGTTGAAGCTCTGAAGGAAACATAGTGCACTTTTGGGTTTTGTTCACTTCAATTTCTGCTCAAATCTCGGTGAGTTTTGACTTTGATTATGTGTTTATTGTTTAATAACACTGATTTTTCTTATTAATCTCAATTTATGAGCTATTTGGGTGTGAATGATATGTGATTACTAGCTGAGCTAATGCCATTTTCATCTTTATATAGTTGTTATATGCATGAAACATACAATATTCTTCATATTATAACAGAACTTGAAGTTCAAGAAACTTAATATCTATTATTTATTTAAGCTAAATTCAATTATTTATTTAGCTTGACCAACTTATTCATATTAATTTGACATGGACTTAATTTGTGAGGACTCTAGCTTAGGTTTTGTTTTTCCTTTTCAAAAGAGATCTCTACTTTTAGAGGGTTGTTTTAGAAGTTATTATTACTTATGGGAAAATCTATATATTACACATTCAAGAAATTAGAAGACCAATTTCTGGCATGTTTGGAATTGACATTCTGTTCAATGTTGTCATTTGTATCATTGTTTTGTCTTTAAAGATGATAACTTTAGTTGAGTTGTATATAGTAAAGGTATCTTGGCTATCATTCCTGTTTTGTTATCATGTCTTTATCATGCAAATGTATTTTAATCCAAAAATCTAACATCTCAGTAAGTGTAGGTACTTATTGGTGCTAGCAATCAGGCCAATCCCAATGGATAAAGAATGGATTAAATTTCCAAGGTCTCTCTTTTTTCTTTTTTTTTCTTTTTTCCCCCTTTTTAATGTGCGTCATAAATAGAAGTTTAGATATTACATACTTACATAATCGACATAATGAATTTATGAGTTATAATTTGTAGAAATTCAGAGGAGTACAAAGATGGAGCTGGGAAATTTGCCAAAATGGCTCATGAAAGGGCAGGCAGCCCAGAGAAGATCATATGCCCTTGTTTAGTTTGTCGAAACTTACGTCACCAACATTATAAGAAAGTGCATGAGCACTTAGTAACAAAAGGAATGGATCCTACATATACTACTTGGGTCTTTCATGGGGAATCTCCTATTGTATCTACACGGCATGAAGATGTTGAAATGCCAGACACTTATAGAATGTACAGAGATGTGTTTATGCAAGAGGATGATGTTACACAACCTACAAATGAAAGAAGAGAGCCAGAGTTCACACCTTTGTTGGATGATGCTGAAACTCCTTTGTATCCGGGTTGTTCAAAGTACACAAAGTTGTCAGCAACTGTAGTTTTATACAAGCATAAAGCTATGAATGGTCTATCTGACAAGAGTTTCAATGAACTTCTTGAGATCCTTCGTGACATGCTACCTCAAGATAACACGCTTCCTGATTCTATTTATTCAACAAAAAAGTTACTAAAGGCATTTGATCTAGGTTATGAGAAGATCCATGCCTGTGTAAACGATTGTTGTTTATTTAGAAATGAGAGAGAGCTTATGGAGACATGTCCGAAATGTAATTCTTCAAGATGGAAAGTAGACCCACGAACTAATAAGATGCAAAAAGGAGTTCCTGCAAAGGTCTTGCGTTATTTTCCCATAATACCAAGACTTAGGAGGATGTTTATGTCACCTGAAAAGGCAGAACAATTAACATGGCATTCAACTCACAAAAGTCAAGATGGCAAGATGCGACATCCGGTTGATTCATTGGCATGGGATATAGTTAGTAAAAAGTGGCCTTCTTTCGCTTCAGATTCGCGAAATCTTAGACTTGGTCTTGCAACTGATGGGTTTAATCCCTTTGCAGATCTTAGTTCTAGATATAGTTGTTGGCCAGTGATAATGGTTACTTATAACCTCCCTCCATGGATATGCATGGGGAAAGAAAACTTGATGTTGACATTACTTATCCCAGGGCCAAAGCAACCAGGGAATGACATAGATGTATATTTGGAGCCACTTGTAGAGGATTTGAAAGAATTGTGGAATAATGGCGTGGAGGTCTATGATGCTTTTAGTAAATCTATGTTCAATTTAAAGGCGATTTTGATGTGGACAATAAATGATTTTCCAGCTTATGGAAACTTAGCTGGATGTCCCACAAAAGGAAAATTAGCTTGTCCCATATGCAGTGTTGAAACATGTTCAGAATGGTTGAAATGGAGTCATAAGTTTGCATACATGTGCCATAGGCGGTATTTAGCACCCAATCATCCATTTCGAAAGAAAAAAAGTTGGTTTGATGGAAAGCATGAAAATCGGGGAAAGCCTAAAGTATTGACTGGTTTAGAAGTTTTAAATGCAGTCAAAGATATTGACAATGATTGGGGAAAGAAAAGAAAACAGGTGGCTCCAAATGATTTGGGAAAGAACAAAAAGAAGAGAACTAGGAGAAGGGTGGTGAAGATAAAACCGACTACTGGGCAAAAGCCATGGAAAAAGAAATCTATATTTTTTAACTTGCCATATTGGGATGTAAGTTAATTCATTCAAAGTAAATCTATTTTTTCTTCATCAATTTCTAATATATATAGTTCATTATTTTTATATTTAAATGTAATATATCTTATGTTGTTGATTTTTTAGGCATTACTTTTGCGTCATAACTTGGACGTAATGCACATTGAGAAGAATGTTTGTGATAGCATTATTGGCACACTTCTGCATCTCAAGAACAAGTCAAAGGATGGGCTTAATTCTCGTAGAGATTTGAAAGAAATGTCCATTAGGCATGAATTGCATGCCGAGGATAAAGGAAATGATAGGCATCTCTTGCCGGCAGCACCACACACACTATCAAAGAAAGAGAAATATGTTTTTTGTAAAAGGTTGCGGGACTTAAAGTTACCAGATGGTTATAGTTCCAATATTGGTAATTGTATTTCATTAGAAGAATACAAGATATTAGGTCTCAAGTCTCATGATTGTCACGTCTTAATGCAACAATTGTTGCCAGTAGCATTAAGAGGACTTTTGCCAAAGGGACCAAGGATTGCAATATTTCGACTCTGTGCATTTTTCAATGAAATTTGTCAAAGGGTTATTGATAGAAATAGATTGGAAACCCTCGAAGATGATGTTGCTGAAACTTTATGCATGTTGGAAAGGTTTTTCCCTCCATCTTTCTTCGACATTATGGTTCACTTAACAGTTCACATAGGACGAGAAGCTCGTTTATGTGGACCGGTTCAATTTCGTTGGATGTATCCATTTGAGAGGTAATATAATACACTAATATATTACATTATTTGTGCTAGTGTATTATTCAACAGTTGTTAATGCAATTAACATTGAAAATTATCATTTATTTTGTATTATTATTTAGATTTATGAAGGTACTCAAAGGATATGTTCGAAATCGTGCACGGCCTGAAGGATGCATAGCAGAATGTTATTTAGCTGAAGAGTGCATGCGGTTTTGTAGTGGGTACATGAAACAAGCAGTTGAAATAGGCACCCGTCATCATCGTAATGAAGATTTTGAACATGAAACAATAGTAGAAGGGCATCCAATTTCGAAAGGGCATGAACTGACCATGACTGATGATGTGCTACGAAGTGCTCATCTTTATGTGTTAAGAAATAGCGCAGAAGTCGAACCATATATAGAGTATGTATGATGATAATAATATTTTTGTAATTTACTTACCCAAAAAATATATATTTTAGTAGTTTTTAATTACTAACATCATACACTTGGTTAACTGTTTTACTTTCTTATTAGAATGCATGTGGAGGAGCTTAAGCGTTCGAATTGGCGTCTTGCAAAGGATGAAACTCTTGCACAAAAGAGACATACCGAGACTTTCTGTGAATGGTTAGCAGAAAAGGTCCAAATGAGTGCTAATAATGTGTCAAGCACATTACCATGGCTTGCACGTGGGCCTAGAAAGCATGCGATGTCATATTCAGGCTATGTCATCAATAGACATCGATTTCACACATTGGATGTCCAGAGGTCCACACAAAATAGTGGTGTTTCTATTGAAGCAGAAACTATTTGTCGATCAAGTGCAAGAGACACTACACAAGTTGTTGAAAAGATTGCATACTATGGGCGTATAAGAGACATTATTTTGTTAGATTACAATAAGTTTCAAGTCCCTCTATTTAAATGTGATTGGGCTAATATTGGAAATGATGTCAAAGTTGAAGATGGATTTCCATTGGTTAACTTCCGCCAAGGGCATAACCAATTTGAAAAGGATCCATTCATTCTAGCATCACAAGCAAAACAAGTGTTTTATTCTAAAGATAGTGATACATCAACTTGGTATGTTGTACTAAGAGCACCGCCTAGAGGATTTAATGAGTTGGAGATGTATGACGAGACAGCTTATATGCCATCCACACCACTTGATGTATCTAGACTTGACTTGAACATTGTTAATGAAGATGAACCTTATGTAAGGCAGGATTGTGAGAGCATAGAGGTGTTTGATGTGTAATAATTAAGTTGTTTTTGAACATTACTCAATGGATAAGTTTTTTATGATATTAGTATGATATAAATATTGTCTTTTTATGGTTTTGTTTAAAGGATTAACATGTTGTTAGAATGAAATTGCATTATATATATATTTTGTAATAGGCCACTAATTGTATTATCTATGTCCTTCTCTCTTCTCTTTCTCTCTCTCTCTATCTATATATATATATATATATATATATATATATATATGTTTATTTGTGTATTATTTTCAACTCTAATTCGATTTTTTGTGCATCACAGGTTGTGACAAATACTTTAAACTACATCTGAAGAAGCAATATGGCTAAGAAACGAAAGGTTTTTGAATCTGGCGAAGTATGGTCAAACTTCTTCTTCTTATTATTATTACTTCATTTAGGTTTTTACTATTTTGATGTTCATGGCATTCTTTTCATCAACATATTCAATTAGTGGGCTACAAAGTATATAGGTAATGGGGAAAATGTTTTGGACCTAATAGACACTCACTAGAAACCATTATGAGGAAGCTGACAGTAAAGAGACAACTAAGAATATATGTATATAATATATTCTGGGCATGTTTGATTGGTTGGGATTTCTTCATCGTTTATATATATATATATATATATATATATATATATATATATATATGCAATCATTGAACTATACTTGTAGTTTGAGTTGGACTATTGAACTTGCAATAATGCATATAGCACATTTTTTTAGAGATAATGAACTATAAAACTTTTTGTATGAATAGATTAATTTCAAATGGTATAACGTACATTCTCTAATATTTTAATTTCTTTCTTCTGCGTACCTCACTGATCTTTTTAGCCAAGTTTCATTATTGACAACTTATTATTATTGATTGATTGTTAAGCTTCTAATTGTATTTAATTACATAGAGCTCTAAAAAGGGAGAGAAAAGATCAAAGAAGCAGCAAGAAGCTACTATTGCAGCCACTGTTAATGAGGGAAGGAGTGGTAGCATTAGGATATCAGCTGAGAGTTCTGATTCTCCTTCAAATGATGCTCCTAGTGCAAGTACTCCATCAAATGCATCTCCTAATTCTCCATCAAATGCAGCTCCTAATACAGAAGGAGAATCCAATGACTCCCAAAAGCCAAAGAAGAAAGGTAGAGGCCCAAACAAATTGAGACAAAAAGACAAAGGAAAAGCGATTGAAGTTGAGTTTAATCAACGGTCTCAACCAATAGGTGAAGGATCTATAAAAATGTCTACTTTTCTTGGGGCATTGGTAAGGGAGAATGTTAAAGTTACACTAAAAAGTTGGTCAAGCCTCCCAGATGCCATTGAGCAAGCTTTATGGGCTTGTCTTCAGGTATGTGTGTATATTATTTTGTTTATGCATGCAATTATTTTGTTTACACTAAAATGTCTACCCAAAATTGTTGTAGTTTAAAGCTTGCATTAGAGACTTTGCTTATAAGGTCTGTCCTCTTAGCTAGACAATCCAGTAACTTGATTATCTTGTTGGAATATATAGTATGGTGTTGCGTAACTGAATGGTTCAATGTAGGATTGTAAAATGGCCTTGTCCATTTGTGAGTAGATCGAGCTCAGCTCAATGAACCTTAGAATGGGTATTTGGGGGAAGGAGGGGTCTAATTCTTTGATATGTTTAATAGTTTTTATGGAGATGGCATTATTGTTTTGTTTATGCATGCAATCATAGTTTTTGTGGACTTGTGTGTATATTATTTTTTTTACTTTATGTTTTCATTTTCACAGTTTAACTTTCAATGTTATGCAACTTATGTGTATGCAGCAAAAATTTTGTGTAGAGGAATGCCGTAGGAAATCACTTGTTCAAAAGATGGGCAAACACTTAAGGGACTACAAATCCCTATTAACAAAAATGATTAGAAATCTTGCCCAATGTGAGGATGGGACAAGTCAACTTGCACTTGCCAAACCCGATAACTTAACATCGGATGAGTGGGCATCTTTCATAAAGCAAAGATTATCAAAAGACTTTGAGGTAAGTAAAATATGATATCAAGTACATTCTTTCGAAAATTTTTGTTTCATATAATTAACATTATGAAACTTGTTTGTTTTATAGGCAAAGAGTAAAAATTTCAAAGAAATGAGGAAGAAGCAAGACCTTCCTCATACCATGAGTCGACACGGATATGCTCGCTTAGAAGATGACATGGTAATACATTAAAAATTCATAGGATGAAATTTCTAGAATTGGAAGTACGAATATGGGGAAAAAAAAGAAGTAGTTTGAAATCTTTATTGTTTATGTTTTTGTAGAAAAGAGAAGCTGAAAATCCTGAAGAGGTGTCACGAATGGATGTTTGGATACGTGGCCATTCAAAGGATGGTGGAAAAGGGAAGCCTATAAATGACATAGTTGCTGAAATTGTGGTAAAAAATTGCATCCTTTTTGTTTTTTTAACTAAAAAAACAGTTTGAACACTTAATGCATGTGTATATGATTTCAGCAAAAAATGAAAGAAGTCCCTCGTGAGCCTACAAACAATATAAAGAATGATGCACTTGCTAAGGTAATCGGCCCCGAACGTCGAGGTTGGGTTCGAGGGATGGGGTTTGGGGCCACACCATCTAAAGTGAATGCAGAAATTGAAAAATGTGGAACTATGAGACAACTTCAAAATAGGGTAATTCAACTTGAACAATTGGTGGAGAAGTTGATAGCTAGACCAAGTGGCAGCAGCCCAATTGAGGTAAAAGATGTTTATTTGTATATATCTCATATGAATAAATATTGCATTCTTTTTAATGTAAAAGTTATCAAGTGTTAGTGTGTCTGTGCATGTGTGTATATATGTTTGCCTTGAATTTATTAAAAATCTCAGTTGCATCTTTTATAGAGTGAGCGATCCAATGCTGAGAACATAGGCAATGTTGATAACACAAGCAATGCTAATGTATCAGCTACTAAGGTAAATTTGTATAATTATTCAAATAGAAATTTTGTACTTATGGAGATGGAGTTGGTTTTCTTACTTATCATATTTTTTATTCATTTTTGTGATAGCTACATAGTGTTAGTGTGGGATTAGAAGGATGCTCACGAGAAGCCCTACCCCAAATTGATGCGAAATGCAAGTTATTGCATTGGGTGGGTTCAGGACAAGAAGTGGCAGAAGCTTCAATTGCATCGACAGACCCTCAATCAAATGTCCATCATGTGCCATTGGGACCTGATTGTTGGAAAGTCTGGGTTAATCACTGTCTAGTAGATGTGCCCCTATTTCGATCCACCAAAGAGTTGTATACAACTAAAGAAGCAGAAGGTAGTACAACAGCTTGGCCAACAAAATACATTGTCATGGAAGGTTGACATATATTAGAGGTAATAGTTCTATCTTTCATTAAGTATTGATTGAATTACTCAAGTAGGTAATTGGATGGAATTTTGGAAATGCATATAGATTGTTTAGTTTAATGTATCTTGTAAAAGGATTATTTAGTTTAATGTGTCATATCCATAGTCGTAGAATGGGCCTGTGTCATATCCATAGTTTAATGTGTCACATCCATATCCATAGTACGATTGTATAAGGAACACAAACATCCATAGAAATGGAGAGAGTACATTAAAACTCTACTATATACAATAAAAATAGAAACATATTTTATCAAATTAGTAATCATGAAAGATTAAGGCAGTGGTGTCGAACACATAGAAGACACGTGTTTGCTACCAAAACTCAACAAATTCTTGTACAAGAAATTTGAGTTTTCTTTGTTTATTTAAACATTAATTACTCTTTCATTAACATCGAGTTTGCAATATGCCTGTACCTACACAAAGTTTGTAGGGGAATAGTAGTATTAAGCTCGTCAAACCTTTGCTCCTACAGATACAATGCAATTCATAATTGTATGCACAAATAGAAACACATGTGGTTGTATGTTAATACCTATTGCTATGTTAAGGAGGAAAAAACAAAGTAACAAATAAGGATTATGGGTCTTGAGCTGTGATCCAAATGGTTGCATACAGCACAATGTGTCTTTAAGACCAGCTTACACAATACAGTTGAGGAAAATAAAAGGCAAAGCAACCCCCAAGAAAATAGAAAAGAAAAAGGCCAACAAAATAAAAATATGGAACCTCATAAGCCAGCTTCAAAGATTTAACCCAGTAAAGATAGGCACCAATTACACATGGTCCAAAAGAATACCACAAGAGAAGATGCAGTAAACAAATTAGATGGAGTTTTATTTCATTCCTCATAGTTCTTGTGCAGTTAATTATAAGGTGGTTTTCCATTTTTGTATAAGGTAACTTTTATATTGATTTTCCAATGGTTATAAAAAGCACACCTGAGGCATGCCTAGGCTCCTGGCTAAGGTGGCGCAGCCCTTGCGCATTAGGTGCCACTTATTGCACCTAATACACCTTTTAGCCAAGCTCAAGGTGCTGAAAAACCAGACCTGATACAAATGAAGCTTCACTATATGAGTAGGAAGTGATGGATGATGAGTGTCATACGATGGAGAAGATTATGGGGACATGCTTCTTGATGACGACGATATTTAGGATTTATGTCCTTTAGGATTAGGATTACATATTTTCTATTTTGACATTTATGCTTTAACATCCTTATCTTAGCTCTCTTATTTTTTAAATGTTTGGACTTGGGATTTATTTAATGTGGCCATGTGGTTAACTTGTTGAATTAAATATTCCATGTGCTTGGGTCAGAAAATTTTAGTAATTTTTGATTCCTTGATTCCTTCAAAGTCCTTGATTGTGGGCCTATGTGGACATGTTTTTTGGCACTTGTTTGTGGGCCTATGGACTAAAATCTGTGTCACTTCTTGTTTGTGATCCCATCATTGTAGTCATCATAAATAAAAGTAGTAAAATGTTTTAAGTGAAGTATAATTTTATCCATCTTGTGTACTCTTGGTGTGCCTTCCTATCTTGATTGACAAACAGTTTCTATATAGTTAGTGTAACATTTTGGGGAAATTGCTGACATTTAATTAATAAAAATAGCATCAAATCACATTTCCCAGTAAGTATTGGTAAGATATGAATGTCGATTCTTTTTTTTTTTTTTTTTTTACTTGTAATAAAGGTGGCTTAAGGTTGCTTAGAATAATGATTTCCATTGTTAGATATACTTGCAAGAATCACTAAATTCTTCAGGTTCAAGCTGGGATTACATTGTGCTAGATTGTCTAATCTATTTTACATATTTATTATTTATCTGAGTTTTTTGCTGTTGAGTGATTAGTTTGTGATAAAACTTTTAAAAATATGTAACTAACAACTAGAAATATATAGTTTCAGATGGTTTGAACATGCTGGACACTCATTTGTCAAAGTACCCTTCTTTGGAGCTGTTTCATATCTTACATTGGCTGTTTCTCCATTCTACATAGCATTTGGAGTTGTTTGGGTAGCTTTTTGCAGCAAATCCTTTGCGTGGATAGGTCAAGACATCCTTGTAAGAATTTTTAATGTATTTTTTTGGGGTATTGTTCTTTTCTTCATAGTTTACAGGAATACTGCAAATTCCCAACCTATTTCCTTTGTGTGTTTTGATGGAATCATTGGTTTTAGTGGGACCTATCTAAGTACATGTGAAGGTTGTCAAGAAAGAAAGGTACCTCATCCTAATTTTTGGATGCATTGGAATGAAAGAAATAGTAGAATTCTTGATGATTTGAACTATCTATTACGGAGTTAAAGATAAGGATGGTTAGAAAACTTTTTTGCTTGTAAAGTTTCTAATTGTTTAGGAAATGGAGTATCATTTGTAAATTTTCTGAATCTACCCTTATTGTACGTAGGTCTTGTATGGTGCTCTTTCATGAATATGGAGATCTAGGAATTTATAAGCATTGTGTTCTCTTTACTAGTGACAAATTCATTAGTTTTAGTGGGACCTATTTAAGTACATGTGAAGGTTGTCAAGAAAGAAAATAATAAAGCTCTAACATCTTATATTCCACTAATAGAAACTTTTTTTTTTTTTTTTTTCCCAATGAGGTTGTCAAGACAGATTTTTATTTATTATTATTAATAAGGTCAAGAAAGCATTTTTTTGATGCTATCACTTAATTAACATATATTGTCATCAAGGGTTTGAAGGAAAAAATGAAAAATCCCCAATGCGGCTCCCAAATTCTGGGATGCCTCTTTTTATATATTCATTTGTTTTATTAAACAAGGTTTGCATCCCTTAGTCCTTTATAGCTTTTATGATATTGCAAAATGGCAAATTACTTGTAATTAACTACTGTGTGGGTGTAGACTTCAATGTTATTAGGTACAGGTGTACTGAATGCCAGCTATTTAAGAAATAAACAATAATAAAATTAACGGCGTGCAAACCATCTGCCATGAAAAGTCAATTATGGCCTGTAAAATGCCGTGGATAGCATTATTCACGTTTTTTTTGCATGTCATTAAACGGCATTTACGGCGTGCCCAAAAATGCCATTAAAACGTATTTACGGCGTGCTCAAATTTGCTGTTAAAGTATATTCACGGCATTTCTTTGTATGTTGTTAAAAGGTATTTATGGCGTGCATAAACATGTCGTTAAAAGGTATTTATGGCGTGCATTAAAATGCCGTTACACAGTATTTACGGCGTGCCCCCAAATGTCGTTAAAATGTATTTACGGCATGAACAAAAATGCCGTTACACGGTATTTACGGCTTGCACAAAAATGCCATTTAAATATATTCACGGCATGCCTCGGTATGTCGTTCAAAGGTATTTACGGCGTGTCTCCAAATGCCGTGGATAATCATTTACGGCGCGCAAACAAATGCCGTCAATAAGCTTATTTACGGCGTAAAATGCACGCCGTGGATAATGTAGACTTTCCACGGCGTTGCACCTAACGGCGTACCAAGGTACGCCGTGGAAAGTCATTAACGGCGTTTTTTGCGCGCCGTGGAAACTCATTTTTCTTGTAGTGCTATGGTAAAAACCCTAGGTTTCCTTATTCGAGAATGTATTGAATAGTCCAAAATTGAAAACTTCCACAAGAGGAAAACCTTGATAGATAACCAGAATTTTATTAATGAAGGAAACCCTTGATAATTACCATGTGTTCGTATTAAGAAATAACCCTGGGAGGGAGAAGAGAAAAGAAAGAGAAAGAAAGGTGAATTAGGGCACCTTCAAACCCATTTACCTGAGCACAAAAGCTCCTAGCATTAGCAATTTCAAGCAATAGCGGCCCTATTTGCAATAGGACAAGCATTGTACCTGTTTGCACCCTTACAAGTGCTCAAAACCATGGAAAGAGAGCAATATACTAATCTGGACAAAACATGACAAGGCATAAAATTATCCATTTATCATGCAAACAACAAGAATAATGAATAACTAAGGACCCTTACTTAATCCTACATGCAATGACCTGACTAACATGCATGAAAAACCTACCAAAGACATACTAACAATCATAAGACACTCCAATAATATCAATAAACATGACAACTAAGTCTATTCTAACCAAAAAGATGATATCTTATGTAAAATATGAAAATAGGCCTTCCTACTGCGAGCTTTCTTAAGCAAAACTATCCTAAGATAATTTTACGTAAAAAAATCGTTATGGGGAGGTGCAATTATCATATCCTATGTAAAATATATATATTAGAACACCATAGAAGTGATTTCATGCTTAAACACATCACAGAAACCTCTCATGCAAAACCCCACTTAACAAAAAGGATAATTATCCTTAGAGAAGGATAATATCTCCAAAAACCCTATAAAACCTACTACATGAATGCAAACCTAGCATGATTCAACTATATGCAGCATATATAGAATGACTATGATGAGAAACTACTCACAGAGTTAAGCTAAGCATGCTGTATGAAACTTATGTGATTTTAGGGTTATCGAAACCCTAATCTCACAACTATGCATAAAAACCAATGAAAAGACTCCAACACATGCTCAAATCATCATGAATATCATGAATATTATATATATTAACTAACAGGAGCATCAACTCATGATAATAATCACAGCAACCTAGACATATGAACTATGCATGATTTAAGAGGATAAAAAGAATAATACTATCCAATCCTTAGTAAACCAGGGATTATCAAGCATATAAAGCCATAAAGCATCTCAAAATCATTCATAATACATCCTAAAAACATTGGACTATCCTAACATGGGGAGTTATATCATGCACTAGAACTATCATAGAAGAAGAAGGAGAAAGAGAAGGAGAAAGAGAAGGAGAAGGAGAGAACTCATGTTCAGCATTAAAGAGAAGTGCTTACCTCTTGTAGAACCTTCCTTGCCTTCAAATTCCTTGTTTCCTTGCTTGCTTGGGGTTGAAGAGCCTCCTCTTGATGTCCTTCTAGCTCTCCAAACTCGTAGCTCCCTCTCTCTCTAAGTGTAAAGTGCAATTAATCTCCCTTTATGTGCTGAATATCATGTCCTTTATATAGAGAACTAACCTCCTAAACCAATGGCTAAGATTAATTCATTAAACAATGATCCTAGGGCTATTAGAGACTCTTTTGATGCTCAAACAACTCAAACTTACACACTCCTAAGAGAAAACAAGTTGTAATGGCGAAGGAAACCGTCAAAAGAGGGAGAGAGAGTCAGAATTTGAGTTGAGGACGGACTCTCTCGGATGACCAACTAGCCCCGGAAGGTTAGCCATCTGGGCTTGGATGGCTAACCGTCCAGCCCCGGACGGTTACCCGAGGGCTCTCTTTATTCCGCTCCGGTTTTGACTCCTTCTTGCTTCAGAAGTCCTAAAATGTTCAAATTAAGTCCGATTTTGATGAAATAAAAGCCAAAACGACCGTGTTTCAAAGGGGAACACATTTTTAAGCATTTTAGGACAAAAATCCTTAACCATGGGTGCATGGTTAGGTTTTACAAAGGTGGTTAACCATGGTGCCTCACCGTCACTAAGCTGGGTTTGTACATAAGGTCTACCCAAATGCTTTCCCAATCGAAATTCGATCTTTCTAAACATATCTAGGATGTAAATAAAGCCCAATTGAAGTTAAATGAGAGAAAATTGGTTGGGTCTTATGAGTCAATTTGAGCAAACCAAGAAAGGGTCTTTTAGCCAACCCGAACCATTATGAGCCGAATTGATCTTAAACCATTAGTACATGAAATTGAACCTATATATAGACTCTATATAACCATATGAACTCGAGGAAATGACTCGGGATTCATTTCAAGGTCAAATGGAAAATATACGGCTTAAAAGACGATTATGCCCTTAAAGTCACAAAAGTTCTTATTGACTATCGAAATGAACTCCAAATCACTTCGAAATTCATACACATGATAGTCAATGCCATAGAGGCTCAATGCAAAAGACTAGACTCAAAAAGGACTCAAAATCCTATATAAAATGATATATCCTAACTAAGGTGACAAAAATGGGGTGCGACACAATGTGATTGTATGGTTATGAATGGATGATGATTATGGACTATACCTTTTAAACCAATTGTGATTGACCGTCTTATGAATTGGTTGCATTAATTTTTCAAGAGTTGTTAATTTTGGTGATGTGTTATTTATCTAGGGCTTGCATGCCACCTTCTTCTCTCTCTATCATTCTCTTATGTACCCCTGTCACACCCCATTTTTGTCACCTTAGCTAGGACGTATCATTTCATGTAGGATTTTGAGTCCTTTTTGAGTCTAGTCTTTTGCATTGAGTTTCTATGGCGTTGAATATCATGTGTATGAATTTTGAAGTGATTTGGAGTTCATCTCGATGGTCAATAAGAACTTTTGCGACTTTAAGGGCATAATCGTCTTTTAAGCCGTATATTTTCCATTTGACCTTGGAATGAATCCCGAGTCATCCCATCAAGTTCATATGGTTATATAGAGTCCATATATAGGTTCAATTTCATGAATTAATGGTTTAAGATCAATTCGGCTCGTAATGGTTCGGGTTGGCTAAAAGACCCTTTCTTGGTTTGCTCAAATTGACTCATAAGACCCAATCAATTTTCTCTCAATTAACTTCAATTGGGCTTTATTTATGTCCTAAACATGTTTAGAAAGATCAATTTTCGATTGGGAAAGCATTCGGTTCGACCTTGTGTACAAACCCAACTTGGCGACGGTGAAGCACCATGGTTAACCACCTTTATAAAACCTAACCATGCACCCATGGTTGAGGATTTTTGTCCTAAAATGCCTAAAAACGTGTTCCCCTTCGAAACACGGTTGTTTTGGCTTTTATTTCGTCAAAATCGGACTTAATTTGAAGATTTTAGGACTTCTGAAGCAAATAGAAGTCAAAACCGGAGAAAAAATAGAGGACCCTCGGGTAACCGTCCGGGGCTGGACGGTCAGCCGTCTAGGCCCAGACGGCTAACCGTCTAGGCCTAGTTGGTCACCCGAGGAGTCCTTCTTTAACTCAAACTCTGACTCTTCTATCCCTCTTTTGACGGTTTCCTCCGCCAAAACAACTTGTCTGAGCTTAGGAGTGTGTAGGTTTGAGTTGTTTGAGCACCAAGAGAGTCTCTAATAGCCCTAGGATCATTGTTTAATGAATTAATCTTAGCCATTGGTTTAGGGGGTCAGTTCTCTATATAAAGGACATGATATTCAGCACATAGGGGGAGGTTAATTGCACTTTACACTTAGAGAGAGAGGGAGCTACGAGTTTGGAGAGTTAGAAGGACTTCAAGAGGAGGCTCTTCAACCCCAAGCAAGCAAGGAAACAAGAGGATTGAAGGCAAGGAAGAGTCTACAAGAGGTAAGCCTATCCCTTTTATGCTGAACATGAATTCCTGCTTCTCCTTCTTCTCTTTCTTCTTCTCCTTCTAGGATAGTTGTTGTGCATGCAATTGCTCTTCTTATAGATTGACTTCAATGTTTATGTGATATTATATGAATGATTTTAGGATAGTTCATGGCTTTATATGCTTGATAATCCCTGGTTTGCTAGGGATTTGAAAGTATTACTCTTTTTATCCTCTTAAATCATGCATAGTTCACATGTTTAGGTTGCTGTGATTATTATCATGAATTAATGCTTCTGTTAGTTAGTATATGTGATATGAATGATATTCATGATAATTTGAGCATGTCTTAGAGTTGTTTCATAGGTCCTAATGCATAGTTGTGAGATTAGGGTTTCGATAACCCTAAAATCACACAAGTTTCATACAGCATGCTTAGCTTAGCTTTGTGAGTTGTTGCTCATCATAATCATTCTATATATGCTGCATATAGTTGAATCATGCTAGGATTGCATTCATATAGTATATTTTATAGGGTTTTTGGAGACATTATCCTTTTCTAAGGATAATTATCCTTTTCGTTGAGTATGGTTTTGCATAAAAGCCTTCTGTGATGTGTTTAAGCATGAAATTCTTTCTGTTGTGTTCTAGGGTATATATTTTACGTAGGATGTGTTGGTTGCACCTCCCCATAACGTCTTTTTTACGTGAAATTATCCTAGGATAGTTTTGCTTAAGAAAGCTCGCCGTAGGGAGGCCTGTTTGCATATTTTACATAAAATGATATCTTTTTTGTTAGAATATGCTTTGTTATCATGTTTATTGATGTTATTGGAGTCTCTTATGCTTGTCAGTGTGTCTTTTATAGGTTTTTATGCATGTTGGTCGAGTCATTGCATGTAGGGTTGAGTCAGAATCTTTAGTTATTCATTATTCTTGTTGTTTGCATTATGAATGGATGATTTTAGGCTTTGTCAAGGTTCTGTCCAGATTAGGATATTGTTTTCTTTGCATGATTGTGTGCACTTGTAAGGGTGCAAACAGGTACAATGCTTGTCCTATTGCAAATAGGGCTGCTATGGTCTGAAATGGCTAATGATTGGAGCTTGTGCGCTCAGGTAAGTAGGGTTTGAAGGTGCCCCAATTCACCTTTCTTTTCTTTCTTTTCTCTTCTCCCTCCTAGGGTTACTTCTTAATACAAGCTTATGGTAATTATCAAAGGTTTCCTTCAATATAAAATTCTGGTTTTTATCAAGGTTTTCCTCTTATGGAAGTTTTCTGTTTTGGATTAAACCAATATATTTTCAAATGAGGAAACCTAGGGTTTTTACCATAGGTTTGTATTAGGTTGTAACCCTATTCTTTTCGAACTACGTGGACTTTGATCCATGTATTTCGCTGCATGGTACGTAGGCGCTCTTCGTGAGGCTCAAGTCCGTTCTAGGATCCAAGTATCCTAGGCTTTTCTTTTCTTTTCTTCTTTTTTCTGTTTTGTTTTATTTGAGTGATTGTGCATGAGATGATTGGATGAAATATATGATATGCATGCTGCCTTGTGATGATATATGATGATATTTGAGTGGAAAAGATATTAAGTTAGCCCCATCAAATTAAGAGACCAACTCGGGCGATGTGGGTGCCTATGGGTTTTTGCCCAGAACCTTCCCACGTCGTAACTTAGCCCCCGGATCCAATTTTCTGGTTTCAAAGACTGTGTTTTTCCTTTAATGGAGTCATGTGGTTTTGAAAATAAAACATTTTTGTGGTTTTCCTCTTTCCCTAAAAAATGAGGTGGCGACTCCCTTTTTGTTTGTTGTCTTTAAACCCCCTATATATTTTTTGCCAAACCCTTGTGGGCGCCGCGCTTTTTCATGGGTTCACAGTTTGGCGACTCCACTGGGGATGTCGAGGGCTAGACTCATTTAATTTGATTGGGCTAAATTAATTTCTTATTGATAATTAAAATCAATCACATTGCATCCGCTTGATTGTGTGCTTTCATTTATTGCATTGTGTGCGCTACTGTTGCATGATCACTCGATTGTCCCTCGATGTATCCTTGCCAACTGATAGCCTAGTTTGACCTTGGTTTTCCTGATTCCATGTGTTGGGCGAAGCTATCAAACCTCTCTTGCCAACTACCCTTGGGCTTGCCCTTGGGTATATCAAATGGATCAATCACGTACTGCTGGACCCACGCGACATTCCTGATGTCACATGTGGTTAGGTATAAAGATTGGTACAAGCAAAGTTGAGGACCCTAGCCTACCCTCTTAAAAGAAAGAATTGCATGTAATGGACCTTCTAGGACACCGTTGGATCACCTATATGCACACACGTTGTTGTGATGATATGCTGCCGTGTTTGTGATGTGTTGCCATGCTTTGTTGATTGAGTGGGTAATTAAAGGAAACTTTACACCCTACGTCCTTAATACGTACCCTTCCCCATGACCCCTGTAAGGGTAATTGGTTAAGAGAACTAATTAAGGGTGTACGTTGTAAAGATTTCGAGATAATTATGGAAGCTTAGGATGGACCCTTAGGCTGAAAAATTGAGTATTTACCCTATGTTAGAGGGAGAGACGTGCTGGCTTGGATCCGCGATCAACAAGGGCACCTAGTCAGTGCTGATTCCATCACTGAGTCGGATATGGCTGAGGAAAGAACTAGCAACCGGGGTTTCAACCTTGAGGCCGCTTTGAAAGCTATCATGGAAAAGCTTGATCACACTACCCAGGTATCCGAGACCGCACTCAAGTTAGCTCAAGACCTTCAACAGAGGAACTCTGAACCTGAATCTAGGGCCCGTGCCACTGATAACAATCAAGGATCCAATGAGTCTGAATCCGCTGAGGAACCATTAGGAGAAGGGGGAGAACTACCCAAGACCAAGGAAGGGGAAACCAAAGCCACGTCAAGGGAGAGCTCAACCGTCCTGGCAAACAAGGTCGAGGCTTTAGAACGAACTCTGAAGGGAATCCGCCGGTCTGATGATATGGTGGACATCCGCACTTTGTCCTTGTTCCCAAAGGCTCGCATCTCGTTACAATTCAAGATGCCGGAGTTGGAAAAATTCGATGGGATTGGCTGTCCTAAAACCCACCTTAAGATGTATGTGCGAGCTATGCACCCTCGAGGGGCGAACGATGAGTTATTAGCTCAAATGTTTCATGAGTCATTAGCGAGTTCTGCCTTGAAATGGTTTTTGTCATTAGAGGAGAATAGAACCAAGACTTGGGAGGATGTGTGCAATGCATTCACGGACCATTACAAGTATAACACTGAAGTGGATGTCACACGAAGGGACTTGGAAACCACTAAGCAAGGGGTTAACGAGACTTTCTCCGCCTTCATCACCAGGTGGAGACAAAAGGCTTCCAAAATGACAGACAGACCGAATGAGGAAGAACAGATTCAGTTGGTAGTGAAGAACTTGCTGCCCGTATATCACAAGCACCTCTTTGCTCACTACTTTCCGAACTTCAAGGCTCTTGTTGGGGCTGGCACACAAGTTGAAGATGCAATCGCCGATGGAACAATCAAAACGGAGGAAATCCAAAGGAGTCGAAGGACAAACTTTGGAGGAAAACCCAATGCTGAGGTCAATACCATTACCCAACCCACTCGTCCTTTCTCCCTAAATGACTCCACCTCACCTCGCCAATTCACCGAGCTATACATGCCACTCGAAAGAGTCTTTGAAAAGCTGAGAAGCCGTGACCTCCTGAAACCCCTCGACCCAAGGCCTCCCCCAAACCCATTGCCCAAGAACTACAATGAAAATGAATATTGCAAGTTCCACCAAGCCAAAGGCCATCTAACCAACCGTTGTTACCGCCTCCGCCATGAAATCCAAGATTTGCTCGACAAGCAGATCATTTCACCACCCACCGCACCAAATCGCCCAAATGTCACTCGAAATCCCCTTCCCACTCACAATATGCCTCCTCCCAACAACATAAATGCCATCGACCTTGGCTCGTCCCAATCCCGTCAACCCATAAGGCAATACACGCCACTTCCCATGACCTTGGCTCAAGTTTTCCACCAATGCTGTGATAAAGGGCTCATATTGCCATGCCATTCAAAGCCGAGGCCCTCGACTCCTCACCAATTCTGTTTGTACCATCAGGAGCCCGGACATGATACGGAGGACTGTGTTATACTAAAAAAGGTAGTCCAAGACCTTATTGATCAAAAGGTTTTGGTATTGCCAAAGAAGTCCATGCAGCGATAATTGAAAGAAAGGTTCGAGGCAGGAGATCCTAAAGTGGGTTTGTTGAGAGAGTCGTCCGGAAAGTTTGATTACTATGTACTCTATCCTGACCCCATCCCTGATGAGCCTATAATCCCCACAGGTTGGGATGAGTTACCAGAGGAAGTCCAAATGGAAGAGATCGACACAATCACATGGGATGACCTCATGGGTGACGTAGGTGAGATTGATGATATGTGGGTGAGCGATGACGAGGTAGAGCACATAACTAGAGGAGGTCGCCATTTCAAGCCTCCGCATTTAGAATCTGACAAACCATTGGGGGACTTGGAAGGTAATCGCCACCTCGACCTGCAAGAAGAGGAGGACGAAGTGCTTAGGCAATTGAGAAAGACTAATGCCAACATCACTATATGGGGTTTGCTCATGGCCTCTTACAAGCATCGTCAGACTATCTTGAAGTTGCTGAACCAGATACAAGTTCCTGTTAACACATCTCCGGAAAATTTGGTGAACCTGGTGAATCCAACCTCGAAGAATTCAACCATTGTGTTCTCAGAAGCAGACCTACCTAAAAGTGGACCTAGCCATTCGCAAGCTATGTACATCACTGTCGACACCATGGGAAAGAGAGTTCCAACAGTCCTGATTGATAATGGTTCCGCTCTTAATGTGTGCCCTCTCAGAACTGCCACCGTTTTGGGATTGGATCCAACAGACTTCATGCCATCTGGGCAAACAGTGAGAGCCTATGATAACACCCGTAGAGAGGTGATTGGAGTGGTCACTTTGCCACTAATTATGGGGCCTACAGAATTCAGAGTGGAGTTCCAAGTGCTGGACGTCCCGTCGTGCTTCAACCTCTTGTTGGGAAGACCTTGGATTCATCCTGCAGGGGCTATCCCTTCTTCATTGCACCAAAAAGTCAAGTTCCCTTATGAAGGGGCCATTGTCACACTCCAAGGTGATTATGACTTGAAGTCGTCGGGGGTACCCATTTGCGAGATCAAGCCCGAGCCCGTTGGGGCACCATTGTCTGGGTTCGAGTATGTTCAATGCATAGAGAAAGAGCCGGAACAGAGAGAGTTGATACCTCTCGACTTTTGCCCTCATGGCAATTTGCATGTGGGGAACATAATGAAGAAAATGAGTTTCTTCCCAGGCATGGGACTAGGACGCCGTTAGCAAGGCATACCGGTATCCGTTCAGAGCCGCTTTGTCACCTATACCTTCAGATTGGGGTATGAGCCTTCCAAAAAGGACCGTATGGAGATGTTGCAGAGAAGCAGAGAAAGAATCAAAGCAAAAGCAGAAGGAAGGGCGCCAGATATCCGAATCTCGCCATACCGACCTACCTTGAATGGTTACTTTGTTAAGGAAGGGGAGGACTTCCTATTCTGTGGATTCCCCGAACCATCCATTGACAAGGCAACTAAGGCGAGAGTTCCGGGGTTTGAAATATTCTTTACTGAGTGGTATCCCATTACTGCTACAATGGTTGACGATGAAGCGATCAAGGATGACTATTGGGAAAAGAAGAACGAGGACTGGGCAGAACAGATGGATTCGGAAGCCATAGTTACAATGTTTCAAGATATGGTTCTTGTTGTAGAGGAATCGGATCTCGAGTGTTCTTCAATTCACCATGCAGCCATGCCGCTCCTTAATTGGTATCTTGAAAAGGGTATCATTGCAGAAGTTCTTGAGGGCGAGGATCTCGACTTACCTGATAGTAGTTTGTAGGTTCCTTAGTAGCTTGTCTTAGCTTTCCTTTAAAATAAAGTGTGTCCGCCTAGCCCACCTTGTGGAGTTAGGAGTCATTCCCTAGTTGTGGCACATGTGTTTTCTTTTCTTTGTTTTGTTTTGTTAGTTCAGTCAATAAAGTGTGTTTCTTTTCATTATTTGCAGTGTTTCCTTTCTCTCTTCTATGGATATCTATGGCATGGATATAGATCCTAGGAATGACGTCCCCCCCGAAGCTCGTCGAGCAAAGGAAAAGGGGCGTTACCGAACCTAACATGGATGAATTGGAATCAATCAATCTAGGGACAGATGAATTGCCAAGGATAATTAAAATCGGGATAACTCTCTCACCTGCTGAAAAAGAAAAGTTGATAATACTTCTAAAAGCCAATGTAGAGGCCTTCGCATGGTCTTATGAGGATATGCTTGGTATTGATCCAGATATTGTGCAACATTACATCCCCACTAATCCCACTAAAAAGCCTATAAAGCAAAAATTAAGAAGATTAAAACCAGAATGGGCTTTGAAAGTAAAAGAAGAGGTAACTAAACAATTAGATGCCGGGTTTCTCCAAGTTGTGGAGTACCCTGAGTGGCTGTCTAACATAGTGCCTGTGCCTAAAAAAGATGGGAAAGTGCGAATGTGTGTTGACTTTCGCGACCTTAATGCTGCGAGCCCAAAGGATGATTTCCCTTTACCGCATATCGATGTATTGGTAGACAGCACGGCAGGCCATGCTCTTCTCTCCTTCATGGATGGGTTCTCCGGTTACAACCAGATAAAGATGGCGCCTCGAGACATGGAAAAGACGGCTTTTATCACGCAGTGGGGCACGTATTGCTACAAGGTAATGCCTTTTGGCTTGAGAAATGCCGGGGCTACTTACTAAAGAGCTGCTACGACCCTATTGCATGATATGATCCATAAAGAAGTAGAGGTGTATGTGGACGACATGATAGTCAAGTCTGTAGACCGGGAAGGACATTTCGCGGCATTGGAGAAGTTCCTAGAAAGGGCAAAGAAGTACAACCTCCGACTGAATCCTCAGAAGTGTTGCTTCGGAGTCACCGCAGGGAAGCTGTTGGGTTTCATGATCACTCAGAGGGGAATTGAAGTTGATCCAGGGAAGATAAAAGCTATCACGGAGATGGAGCCACCAAGAACGGAAAAGCAGATCCGGGGTTTTCTGGGGAGAGTTCAATACATAAGTCGCTTTATCGCCAATCTAACCATGGTATGCGAGCCAATTTTCAAGCTGCTTAAAAAGGGCGTTTCCAAGGAATGGAATGAGGATTGTCAAGAAGCCTTTGAAACCATTAAAAGGTATCTGAGTAACCCCCCAATCTTGGTTCCCCCGCGGCAAGGTGAACCATTACTGTTATATTTAACGGTTACTGAAACCGCGACGGGAGCCATATTAGCTCAATACCTTGAAGGGTCGAAAAAGGAAAATGCCATCTACTACTTGAGCAAGAAAATGACAGATTATGAAGTAAAGTACAATGCGCTAGAAAAGGCTTGCGTAGCATTGGTATGGGCTACCCAGAAACTCCGTCATTACATGATGTCTTTCGAAGTCCTGTTGATAAGTCGATTGGATCCTTTGAAGTATTTGCTAGAAAAACCAGTCCTATCATACAGGACCGCTCGTTGGTCGCTTCTTCTCAATGAGTTCGACATAAAGTACCTGGCGCAGAAGTCCGTTAAAGGAAGTGTCATCGCAGACCATTTGGCAAGCTGCCCTGTGTCGTCATCAACCCAATTCAATGATGAGTTCCCCGACGAAGATATTCTGGAAATCAAGAAAAAGGTTTGGAAAGTCTACTTCGACGGAGCTGCAAACAGAAGAGGTTATGGCATAGGAGTGCTACTAGTCTCTCCCGAGGAAGCCTTCACGCCTTTAGCAGTCAAATTGGGGTTCGAAGCCACCAACAACATAGCAGAGTATGAGGCCTGCATCCTAGCATTGGAAGCTGCGTTAGAATTGGGGATAAAAGAACTAGAGGTGTTCGGAGATTCAGCATTGATCATCTGTCAGATAAAAGGGGAGTGGAAGACTCGCGATGAGAAGCTGTTGCCCTATCATGCCTATTTGGAAGCACTGACTAAAGAGTTCGCGGAGATCGAGTTCAATTACCTGTCGAGAAACAAGAATTAGTTCGCTGATGCCTTAGCGACTCTAGCTTCAATGGTGGAAATACCAGAAGGAGGAAGCGTGAAACCGCTCGTGATCGAATGCAGAGATAAACCTATTTATTGCTGTTCCATTCGAGAAGGAGAGGTAACAGATAACCACCCTTGGTTTTATGATATAAGAAGGCTCATTGAGGAAAGAGAATATCTGGAAGAAGCATCTCGCGTGGATAGGCGAACACTGAGAAGATTGGCAAGCCATTATGTGGTATGCGGAGGAAAACTGTATCGGAGGTCTTACGACGGAATTCACTTGCTGTGTGTCATGGAGGAA
Organism: Liquidambar formosana; assembly: GCA_039720395.1. Classification (NCBI taxonomy): domain Eukaryota; kingdom Viridiplantae; phylum Streptophyta; class Magnoliopsida; order Saxifragales; family Altingiaceae; genus Liquidambar; species Liquidambar formosana. The sequence continues at coordinate 180,571 of JBBPBK010000112.1, read as the reverse complement.
GAAGCCAGAAAACTCATCGAAGAAATCCATGAAGGAGTGGGAGCTCCGTATATGAATGGATACATGTTGGCTAAGAAGATCATGAGACTAGGGTATTACTGGTCTACAATGGAAAGGGATTGCTATGCCCACGTCAAGAAGTGCCACAAGTGTCAGCTCTTCGCCAACGGACAACACTTGCCCTCCATGCCCTTAACAAGCATGTCAACTCCATGGCCGTTCGCAGTATGGGGAATAGATATCATCGGACAGATTAAGCCGAAGGCATCCAATGGTCATGAATACATTTTGGTAGCCATCGATTACTTTACCAAATGGGTGGAAGCAGCTTCCTTCAAAGTTTTGAATGCTAAAAAGGTGGCGCAGTTTATACAGCTCAACATCATCTACCGATATGGGGTACCGCAGGAGGTCATTTCAGATAACGGTCAGCATTTCCAGAAGGAGACCAAAGAACTCTTGCAGAAGTACAAGATCGTACACCACTTGTCGTCCCCGTATCGCCCGCAGACAAACGGCGCAGTGGAAGCCGCCAACAAGAACATCAAGAAGATATTACAGAAAACGACTGACACATACACTGATTGGCATGAGAAACTACCATTGGCATTATGGGGGTACAGAACGTCAGTCAGATCGTCAACAGGGGCTATGCCGTATGCGCTAGTGTATGGGATGGAGGCTGTTTTGCCAGTGGAATTGGAAGTTCCTTCGTTAAGGGTTGCTGTGGAAAGTCAGCTGGCAGAGGTGGACTGGATCAAAAGTCGTTATGATGAGTTGGCATTGCTAGATGAAAGGCGATTGAGGGCTCTCTACCATGTGCAAGGGTACCAGAGAAGAGTCGCAAGGGCGTTCAACAAACATGTCAAAGACAGAGGCTTGAAGAAAGGGGATTTAGTGTTGAAAGAGATCCGAGCTCCAATTTTCGATCCACGAGGAAAGTTCAAGCCAAGTTGGGGAGGACCGTACGTCATCAAGGAGATATTGCCAGCAGGGGCTGTTCGACTTATGGATGTGGATGGGATTGAGTTCGCTCGTCCCACCAATTTGGATCAATTAAAGAAGTATTATGTATAAGGCCTGCTAGGTTGAAAACCTGTAAAGGCGGCCTAGGCAAAAGTTAAGGCATGAGAACTACGTAGGACCTGATTCCCCAAAAGAAAAAAACAAAAAGAAAAAAAGAGAAAACGGGGATACGTAGGCAGCCCATAAAGTTACATTGGGTGCGGTCCAAACAACACAATCGCAGAAATCTCGAAAGTAGATTATTATTGGCAATTCATTTGAAACTAATTGTTTGACATAACAATTTATTGATGTTAAGTAAAAAGAACTATCGACATGCCATAGATATTCTATTCTTTGAGTCTTTAAGTCCTCTCGAGTTTCTTCAGAGTCATTCTATTTGTCTTCTGTCTTTCTCTATCAAGTCTTCTTTTCTTTCGTAAGTCATGGCCGTGGGATGCCTCCACTGCTTCAAGAATGTCTTCTCTGCAAAGTCCAAGTCTCGTGTCCTTAATAAGGTCATAAATTCTTTCTCGACGAGAAGTCTCCCTTTCGCCCAAATCATCCTTCAACCATTGCTTGTATTCTCTACTCATCTCGAAAGGCCCTTCAGTGTTGGCAATCCGAGTCAATTTCAGGTCTGTAGGCCAGCGAGTCCTCGCCCACTTGATTATGGTAGGACCGACAGGTTCCACAGAGCAACAAGGTCCTGTTAAGGACGGTATGGTTTGCATGGCGCCCATCTGGCGAAGAATTCTCGAAGCCCAATAGAAGGAAGTCGACCTCAGTCCTATGAGTTTGACAAAAGCACACCCCGAGGTTCGAAAAAGTACCTGCTCTTTACACCCCCATGTAAAGACGTACCATTTGCTGTTCCGCCATGACAGCGTGTGGAAATAACCCAACCAATCTCTTAAAGAGAACGGCCCAGGGAGTTCAACTCGGCGCAGACAGAAGTGCTGGGGCTTGTATGGAGTGATAGTGGTGGAAGAAAGAAAGTTCAAGCGCTCGAGCAGCCACATTTGCAGTAAAAAGGGGCTACCTTCTAAAGGCACTTTGGGGTTGCCATGAATTTTATTTAAACCATTCAAGGTTTCAGCTAGTACTAGAGGAATGATGTTATGTCGCTTGAGAAGAGGGGCAACCAACTCACATATTTGAACAGGGGCTTGAAGAGTGCCGGTAGATATGAGAAAGCGACCAATTAAGCAAAAAGCGAGTGCACGCTGAATTTGAAGGGTGAAAGTCAGAGTACCTTCGCTATCATGAGCCAAGAATGAGGTTGCTAACTTCATTAAGTCCACCATATGACCCTTGACGAAGATCGTTGCGTCCCTTTGAGGAATGCCAAGAAAATCCGAGAAGGAAGCAAGGTAATCCGAGCGAGGTGTAGGAAGAATGAATGGCCCTACGGGCGAAACTCCAAATAAAGCACAGAACTCCTCCGTAGTTGGGCATAATTCTTCATAATTAAATTGAAAAACATGGATTTGAGGATCCCAGAAGTATGTAGCAGCAGTGAGAAGGGTCGTCTCGAGCTTCATGTGCCTTATGGAGAGCAATGGTTCCAAACCGAAGCGCCTAAACTCAGTTTTGTCTTTGGCAGGCATGACTGCCAAAAACCCTCTTAAGAACCCATCCAAGGCTTCCATAATTATTGTCAATGAAAATAGGTGAGTTAGAAGACTCCCCTCATGTGTTTTTATAGGAAAAGGGTCACAAATTCGAGTCCTAAAGGAAGTAGAACCGTCAAAATCGCAAAATTCCTGAAAAATCGCGAAAAAGCGCGTCGACCTCGGGTGACCGTCCGGGGCTGGACGGTCAGCCGTCTAGGCCCAGACGGCTAACCGTCCGGGGCCAAATGGTCACCCGAGGCCTCCGCCTTGTTTTGCCTTGTTTCGCCCGGTTTTGCCTATTTTCGCGTTCGGATGGCCTTTTTAGGCCATTTTCACTCCTATGAACTCACATTGGCTCAAATTTACATGAGAAAGGCACCATAACATCATCATGATAGATTCAAACAAGCACAACAAGTATCCATACTAAGGGATAAAAAAGTTTGGTTTTAGGTGGCAAGTACAAAACACAAGCATGAAATGCAAAAAGATAGCCATTATCTCATTAATTCTACAAGCCCAACAAGAAAGTAAATGAACTCAGCGGTTCCCAGAGCTTCTTTTGCGGCTCGGCCCAGCTCCGTCACGACCCCCACGAGGTGCTCTAGGAGGGCGCATTGCCGGGGGTGGCTGCATATACAAAATCCATTGCAAAGAGGCTAAGTATGAATAGAGTTGGTTGAAAACCACATATGAAAACTTTGAATAGGTGGAACACTTACCATGACATCCAAACGAGCTTCCACCATGGATTTGGCTAAGCTCATCCTCACAAGGTCACGCCTCAAACCTTCACTAAGGTCAATGAACTCTTGGGCATATGTCGCAGGCACCTAGGATAATCAATAAGGGTAAAATTGAAGGTAATGTTCAAAGAAAGAAAGAAATACCCATAAAGAGAACTCACCTGTTCTCGATTTGGGTCGATCCTAGGAGATTCGTCAAATGCAGGGTGAGTGATGGCGGTCTTGACGAAGTCTGACCCACTGCACAAATCAATGAACCAATTCAGCTGAGGCAAGGGGAGTGACCTATCCCCCTCTATCTCATCTTCCTCAGAGCCAGGAACCACTCCTGAGCCCACTGTCGAGCTATTCCCTCGTGCTCGTCGACCCTGCAAATGTTCGCCTATTAAATAGAATCTCTATCAAAAAGAAAAGGCTAAGAGAATGTTAAAGACTTACCCCCTGAGGAGGGAAGCCTGTCACCCTGGGCCTCATCAGATATTGGAGACAGAAAGTGTCATATGCAATGTCAGGAGAAGTGAACTCCTCCGCATCCCAGCCTCTCAAGGCATCCCACAACTCCTCCCCCTCCATTAAGTTAGCATGCCTCATGTTAAGTGGTGGAGGCATTGGAGCCATGGTGGCATTCACATCACCCATGACTTGGCGTAGGACACGCTCTCTTAGGTACCAATACCTACCCACGGGGCCTTCCAAGAGCACCCTCTTGCCCGTTAGCATCAAGCTAGGAATGCATCGCTTGGGTAGCATTGGTACCCATATCTTCCAGGGATTCCACTCAATCTGTTCAAAAATCCAAAATGAGAAATTGGGAGTAAAAAAGAAAAGGAAAAGAATGGGGAAAGAATTTCACCATATCAGCAGTAAGGTTTGCTACGTGAGCTCTAGCAAAGGCGTAATCATGACGATTCGCCGCCCGGATGGACACATAACTAGGAGAGTAATTCTTGAGGGTAGGCCATTCAATGGTTTCCTCAGCAAGGGATGGGCGACATAGGTTGAGGTACTCATAGCACCAAACCTGTCAAAAATTGAAAAAAAAGAGTCAAAAAGAAAGATAATATAAGGAAAAAAAATAAAAAGGAATGAAAGGGAAGTAGCATTACCTCCCAAACAAAGGGCATCCCACCGAAGTCCTTAGTCACACCACGTGACATGTCACACATTGTGCGATACATGGTGGCTAGAGCAGCCCCTCCCCAGTTGAATTTCCTAATCTTGTCAACATCTTCCATGCTTGCAAGAAGACCTAAAGGGGCTAGGTCGCCCGTGCCGGCAAAGAATGTGCATGAGATCATGTACAGAAGGAATGCCCTTGTAATACAATCGGGGCTTGCGCCCTCGCTCTCCCTTTGCTTAGCAAACTTGTTGAAAAGCCAAGTGCGTCGCACTGCTTTCTTGATTACCTCGATCTCCATCCCAAGGTAAGCTAGGAGATAATCCTCATCCGTGTGAGCCTCCTCATAGAACTCCAAGCTTTTGCCTTTAATGCTTAAGCCCGTGATCATGGTGAAGTCCTTGGGGGTTAGTGTCATCTCCCCAAAGCCAAAGTGGAATGTATTGGTGGTGTCCCACCATAGCTCAGACAAGGCTAGCAAAGCTTGCCTATCACATTGGTCATTCCACAAAGAGTCTAGGAATGGACCAAAACCGGCCTTTTCAACATAGCCCTTGGTAATGGGTTGGAAGTTTTCCATGTTCCGCCACCATTCAATGAGTCCTTTGACAGAGGACCGAGTGCGCATGTCCTGAAAGTTGGGCTATAGCCATTGAAAATACCTTGAAAGTTAGTTGAAAGAACATGGAAATAATAAACCTACACTAGCAATTGGTTCCAAATTGTTTTCTAAAAGATGTCAAAAAGTTGTTTTTATTCATGAAATGAATTGCTAATGGATGTTTATGAGTTTACTTGTTCATGTGCCTTAATTTGGCAAGGATTGAACACTTTTTATCACTTGGGCATTTTATCGAACACTTGGTGGGTGACACCTCCCAAGCCTTGAAACAAAAGAATTTTGTATGATCAATCCTTGCTAAATCATAGCATATTACTCACTTGAGGGTTTACTTGTTGATATACATTGATTTGGTGAAGATTGAACATCTTTATTTCACTTGGGAATTTTATCGAACACTTGGCGGGTGCCATTTTTCAAGCTTTTAAATGAAAAGAATTTGTGTGTTCAATCCTTGCCAAATCAAGGGATATCACTCAACAACTCAAGGGGTATTCAAAAGAAGTAGAAGGGAATGCAATTTCACCAAAAGAATTGAAAGATTCAAAAGAAAAGTGTTAAGTTGGGTAAACTTACTTCTTATTGGGAATGGATGAATGAGAGATGCTTCTCGGGTTCAAGCAACACCCTAACTTGTGGGGCATCATAGAGTGGTGCCTTGTATGTGCTTTTGACCCCATAGAATGGATACTTGGTGCTTGAGTCCTTGCTTGATGACATCCTTGATGATGGAGTTGGGTTTGTGAAAAATGGGTTTGATTTGGTTTGATTTCACAAGATGATGTGAATTGGTTGTTTTGATTGCTAAATGTGCTTGATTTGTTGTTGTTTGATGTGCATTTGATGTTTGGATTGAATGGTTTTGAAGTAGGAATGAGAGAATGAGAGTTGGAAAAGATGGGATGAGAGTTTAGAGAGAGAAACTCTCTAATTTTCGGGTTGGGTGAATGTGAGAATGAGTGGGCAAACATGGGTTTAAAAACCCAGAAATTTCTCAATGGTGGCCTCGGGTAACCGTCCACCCTTGGACACTCAACCGTCTTGCCCTGGACGGTTGACCATCTGAGGGCAGATGGTCACCCTAGCCCGCTTTGCCCGTTTGCCCCGTTTCGCGCGCTTGCGACCTCTAAACTTCTCCAAATTGACTTTTTGTGCAATCCTTGAGTTATGGGATGAATATATCCCCCAAGCTTATCAAGTTTCAATGAAATTTTTGAATCTTGGGTGATTGTATTCGCCCGCATAACGAGGAATTGTAATAGCCAGGATAAATGGCTTTATCATGAAATGAGCTTAGTGTTGAATTGAATGACTTTCAAGTCTTGGAAGTCAGTTCTCTAGGAGATGATAATGATATCATATCATGTGATAAGGATAATTTCACATGAAATGACTTGCTAATCATGTGATAAAGATAACTTCACATGAAATGATGATTCATGAGCTATGCTAGTTATGAAGTAACTTGCTATCTTTGTGAAGAGGGCATGAAATGCACTTTATTTTTCAATCAATTGACTTTCAAAATCAAAGTTGTATCATGTGATAAAGATAATTTCACATGAAATGATACGAAATAAGCTTGATTTCCAATCAATTAACTCTCAATTCAATGTCATTTCATATGTTAAAGATAATTTCACATGAAATGATAAGTAATGAACTTGATTTTGAGTTGAATGACTCTCAATACATTATCATTTCATGTGATAAAGACAATTTCACATGAAATACACTTGATTTGGAGTTGAATGACTCCCAATACATTGTCATTTCATGTGATAAGGGCAATTTCACATAAAATGATAAGAAATGAGCTTGATTTTGAACCAATTGACTTGCAATTGGGTCTCATATCATGTGATAAAGACAATTTCACATGAAATGACGATCCATGAGTTATGCAATAACTCCCCGTCTTTGTTACTTCCACAGAAAGTGGCACAATTCCACATGAAATGAATGATCCATGAGTTATGCAATAACTCCCCATCTTTGTTACTTCCACAGAAAGTGGCACAACTTCACATGAAATGACGATTCATGAGTTATGCAATAACTCCCCGTCTTTGTTACTTCCACAGAAAGTGGCACAATTTCCCATGAAATGACGATCCATGAGTTATGCAATAACTCCCTGTCTCTGTTATTTTCACAGAAAGTGGCACAATTTCCCATGAAATAACGATTCATGAGTTATGCAATAACTCCCCATCTTTGTTACTTCCACAGAAAGTGGCATGAAATCACAATTTCACATGAAATGATACATGAGTTATGCAATAACTCCATATCTTTGTTGTTTCCACTAAAAGTGGCATGAAATCATAATTTGATGAGTCATGAGTTATGAAATAACTCACCACATTTGTTATCCCCAGTGAGACTGGCATGAAATGCCCTTGGTTTTGAATTGATGGACATTCAATTCACCAATAATTCACATAAAATGATGATTTATGAGTTATGAAATAACTCATTTTGAGAATGCCAATGAGATTGGTAGGGTACCTTGTGATGCACTAGTGCAACTAGCTTTGCATCATGAGAAGACCATGTGGATATCACTAATGCAATTAGTGCATGGTAAAGGCATTTGCATGAGCGCACCAACGAATGTTGGCATGCATAGAAATGCATTCAATTCTTTGCTTCGATGAAATCGTCGCATGCTTGGATATGACGAAGTCTATCCTTATGGTTCTATTTGAGTTTGTTGGTATTAATGAGATTAATCCATCAAGCAAGAATGCGTTGTTATATCACTAATGCAATTAGTGCATGGTAAAGGCATTTGCATGAGCGCACCAACGAATGTTGGTATGCAATCAATTATTAGCTTCGATGAAATCGTCGCATGCTTGGATATAACGAAGTCTATCCTTATGGTTCCATTTGAGTTTATTGGTATTAATGAGATTAATCCATCAAACAAAAATGGGTTGTTCTTTGATCATTGGCTCGCAAGTGAAACTTGTTCACTAATGAGGGGCTTCTGTCATACCCCATTTTTGTCACCTTAGCTAGGACGTATCATTTCATGTAGGATTTTGAGTCCTTTTTGAGTCTAGTCTTTTGCATTGAGTTTCTATGGCGTTGAATATCATGTGTATGAATTTTGAAGTGATTTGGAGTTCATCTCGATGGTCAATAAGAACTTTTGCGACTTTAAGGGCATAATCGTCTTTTAAGCCGTATATTTTCCATTTGACCTTGGAATGAATCCCGAGTCATCCCATCAAGTTCATATGGTTATATAGAGTCCATATATAGGTTCAATTTCATGAATTAATGGTTTAAGATCAATTCGGCTCGTAATGGTTTGGGTTGGCTAAAAGACCCTTTCTTGGTTTGCTCAAATTGACTCATAAGACCCAATCAATTTTCTCTCAATTAACTTCAATTGGTCTTTATTTATGTCCTAAACATGTTTAGAAAGATCAATTTTCGATTGGGAAAGCATTCGGTTCGACCTTGTGTATAAACCCAACTTAGCGACGGTGAAGCACCATGGTTAACCACCTTTGTAAAACCTAACCATGCACCCATGGTTGAGGATTTTTGTCCTAAAATGCCTAAAAACGTGTTCCCCTTCGAAACACGGTCGTTTTGGCTTTTATTTCGTCAAAATCGGACTTAATTTGAAGATTTTAGGACTTCTGAAGCAAGTAGAAGCCAAAACCGGAGAAAAAATAGAGGACCCTTGGGTAACCGTCCGGGGCTGGACGTCCAGGCCTAGTTGGTCACCCGAGGAGTCCTTCTTTAACTCAAACTCTGACTCTTCTATCCCTCTTTTGACGGTTTCCTCCGCTAAAACAACTTGTCTGAGCTTAGGAGTGTGTAGGTTTGAGTTGTTTGAGCACCAAGAGAGTCTCTAATAGCCCTAGGATCATTGTTTAATGAATTAATCTTAGCCATTGGTTTAGGGGGTCAGTTCTCTATATAAAGGACATGATATTCAGCACATAGGGGGAGGTTAATTGCACTTTACACTTAGAGAGAGAGGGAGCTACGAGTTTGGAGAGCTAGAAGGACTTCAAGAGGAGACTCTTCAACCCCAAGCAAGCAAGGAAACAAGAGGATTGAAGGCAAGGAAGAGTCTACAAGAGGTAAGCCTATCCCTTTTATGCTGAACATGAATTCCTACTTCTCCTTCTTCTCTTTCTTCTTCTCCTTCTAGGATAGTTGCTGTGCATGCAATTGCTCTTCTTATGGATTGACTTCAATGTTTATGTGATATTATATGAATGATTTTAGGATAGTTCATGGCTTTATATGCTTGATAATCCCTGGTTTGCTAGGGATTTGAAAGTATTACTCTTTTTATCCTCTTAAATCATGCATAGTTCACATGTTTAGGTTACTGTGATTATTATCATGAATTGATGCTTCTGTTAGTTAGTATATGTGATATGAATGATATTCATGATAATTTGAGCATGTCTTAGAGTTGTTTCATAGGTCCTAATGCATAGTTGTGAGATTAGGGTTTCGATAACCCTAAAATCACACAAGTTTCATACAGCATGCTTAGCTTAGCTTTGTGAGTTGTTGCTCATCATAATCATTCTATATATGCTGCATATAGTTGAATCATGCTAGGATTGCATTCATATAGTATATTTTATAGGGTTTTTGGAGACATTATCCTTTTCTAAGGATAATTATCCTTTTCGTTGAGTATGGTTTTGCATGAGAGCCTTCTGTGATGTGTTTAAGCATGAAATTCTTTCTGTTGTGTTCTAGGGTATATATTTTACGTAGGATATGTTGGTTGCACCTCCCCATAACGTCTTTTTTAAGTGAAATTATCCTAGGATAGTTTTGCTTAAAAAAGCTCGCTGTAGGGAGGCCTGTTTGCATATTTTACATAAAATGATATCTTTTTGGTTAGAATATGCTTTGTTATCATGTTTATTGATGTTATTAGAGTCTCTTATGCTTGTCAGTGTGTCTTTCATAGGTTTTTATGCATGTTGGTCGAGTCATTGCATGTAGGGTTGAGTCAGAATCTTTAGTTATTCATTATTCTTGTTGTTTGCATTATTAATGGATGATTTTAGGCTTTGTCAAGGTTCTGTCCAGATTAGGATATTGTTTTCTTTGCATGATTGTGTGCACTTGTAAGGGTGCAAACAGGTACAATGCTTGTCCTATTGCAAATAGGGCTGCTATGGTCTGAAATGGCTAATGATTGGAGCTTGTGCGCTCAGGTAAGTAGGGTTTGAAGGTGCCCCAATTCACCTTTCTTTTCTTTCTTTTCTCTTCTCCCTCCTAGGGTTACTTCTTAATACAAGCTTATGGTAATTATCAAAGGTTTCCTTCAATATAAAATTCTGGTTTTTATCAAGGTTTTCCTCTTATGGAAGTTTTCTGTTTTGGATTAAACCAATATATTTTCAAATGAGGAAACCTAGGGTTTTTACCATAGGTTTGTATTAGGTTGTAACCCTATTCTTTTCGAACTACGTGGACTTTGATCCATGTATTTCGCTGCATGGTACGTAGGCGCTCTTCGTGAGGCTCAAGTCCGTTCTAGGATCCAAGTATCCTAGGCTTTTCTTTTCTTTTCTTCTTTTTTCTGTTTTGTTTTATTTGAGTGATTGTGCATGAGATGATTGGATGAAATATATGATATGCATGCTGCCTTGTGATGATATATGATGATATTTGAGTGGAAAAGATATTAAGTTAGCCCCATCAAATTAAGAGACCAACTCGGGCGATGTGGGTGCCTATGGGTTTTTGCCCAGAACCTTCCCACGTCGTAACTTAGCCCCCGGATCCAATTTTCTGGTTTCAAAGACTGTGTTTTTCCTTTAATGGAGTCATGTGGTTTTGAAAATAAAACATTTTTGTGGTTTTCCTCTTTCCCTAAAAAATGAGGTGGCGACTCCCTTTTTGTTTGTTGTCTTTAAACCCCCTATATATTTTTTGCCAAACCCTTGTGGGCGCCGCGCTTTTTCGTGGGTTCACAACCCCAAATTCCCCTTATGTATCCCTTTCTTTAAATTATGTAAATGTTATGTAATCGAGAGCACACTAAGGAGTATGGTGGATCTAAAGGAGCATGGTGGAGCCCTACAAGCCAATGGTGGAGACCATCAAGCCTATGGAGGAGATTGAAGGACAGCTTGGAGAAGACTTTCAAGAGAGCATGCTATGTTTTGAATAAATGTTTTACAATCACTTACACCCACCTTATACCTTGGATTCAATCCATTGGCTTGGATTGAATCTTCTTAAAGTCCATAATCATTATAGTGGGAGCTTTTAATGAGATTAATAGTGATAGCTCAAAATCTAAAGATCGTTATATGTCACCTTAGAGGGACTAATATCGATAAGTGGATTTTAGATATAATGTTGTTATATTTTGTATACATGAGATGTATATTAAATATATTAATTTGATGAGACCCTTAAACCCCTCTATTCTAATATTAAGTTGGAAATGGAGAATACATTAGGGAATGGATTCTTCATTGCCTTCCATTATTATAGGATCATCTAATGTCCCTTAATGTGGGTACTTGGCTGCAGACATGTAGGAGCTACCCATGTTAAAGACATTACTTGAAACTATCACATATGAGATATCATGGGGTGCCTAAGCTGGTATATACCAAGAAACTAACATGTGAGGTATATATTTAGTGAAATATACTTGTGTAAATGATGGGCTTAACTTAACTAGGGAAATATTCCAAGAAACTAACATGTGAAGAGTATGTACCCTAGAGGCAAAACGATTGGAATTTGCTCATGAAGCAATAGACAAAGAGTTGTCTTCTTATTATGGGTTAGAAGACAAGAAACCAACATGTGAGGCTTCTAAGTTACAGTGGGACCCCAATCCCCATTAGGAATGAGATTCCTGAATTCCTCTAGAAGGTGTATGGAATTTGATAAAATAATGGGAGGTACCATATGATTAAAGACCCGATCATTATGGATTAAAAATGAAATCTAATTCTCTATTTTAATTTTTTATATGTAGTTCATGGAAATGGCTCACCTCAACCTGCTATCCAAAATATTGGACATCAACCGTTTGACTGGATCAAATTATCTTGATTGGCTGAGGAATTTAAAAATTGTTTTAACTTTTGAAAAGATTACCTACACACTTGATGGCTAACTTCCTGAGGCTCCAGCTGAGGCTGCAACTCAACAGGAGAAAGACGCTTATCAGAAACGCATAGACAACGACTTAAAGGCAAGATGCTATATAATGGCATCCATGAGCCCTGAGCTTCAGAAGCAACATGAGTCCATGAAAAGTGCTTGTGACATCTTTTTCCACTTATAAGAGTTGTATAAGGAGCAGAGCAGGACTGCTAAGCATAATGTTGTCAAGAATCTATTCAAGGCAAGGATAAATAAGGGTTCATCTGTGACTGATCACACGTTGAAGATGATTAACTATATCGAGCAGCTTGAAAAGCTTGATGTGATCATTGAAGCTGATATGTGTTTAGACATCATTTTGTAGTCCCTACCTGATTCATTTGGGATGTTCATTATGAATTTCCATATGAACAAGCTTGATCCCACTCTCCCCGAACTACACAATCTGCTTAAAATTATTAAAGAGACGATAAAAAAGGGGAAAGGTTCTTTGCTTGCGTTTGATGGAGCTTCTACTTCCAAAGCCAAGCCCAAGCCCAAGGGCAAGGGCAAAGGCAAGGGTAAGAGTACCCAAGGGAAGAAGAAGAAGAACTTAAAGCCGAAGGGAGGCGTCAAAAAAGGTAATATCGACAAGGCTAAAGGAACCTGTTTTCACTGCGGCAAGGATGGGCATTGGAAACGTAACTGCTGGGAGTATCTGGATACTCTAAAGAACCAACCTTCGGAAGGTATGGATCATGCTCTAAACTAAATGTTAGTTTTTACTTTCACTTGGGTACTTAATTCTGATGTGAATTTTGAATTCCATGCGGGATCTAGTGAGAAGCAAAAGGCTGAGTAGAGGCAGAGTAACCCTACGAGTAGAGAATGGAGCAAAGTGTTGCTGCATTAGCTGTGGGGCTTGCTGCTTGACTCTACCTGATGGATTAGTTTAGAATTAATAAGCTATCTTTAGATTCCATAAGTTTTTAGAAATATTATCTTTATTTCAGTTTTATCTGAACAATGTTTTAGCTTGATTTAATAAATGTTTTCTATTTAAATATGAAGAGTTCATTACTTCTGGAGTTTGTAGCTTTTATTTTCTAAACCATATTGCAATTATGAATTACATGGAACATGATAGTTCTAAAATTGAATGCTAATAAACCCAAAAGAACAAGAGATGAGAATTATACATAGTGATGTATGTAGGTTTCTTTTACTTTATAACCTTTACCAATGTTCATTCAAGGTATGGGTACATGTACTTAAAGAAGTAAAAATCTGAAGCATTTGAAAGGTTCAAAGAATTCAGATATGAAGTAGAGAAACAAATCGGTAAAAGTATTAAAGCTCATCGATTGGATCGAGGAGGCAAATATTTAACCAGGTGATTTTTCAAATCAACTTATTCAAACAGGCATTCTATTACAATGGACACCTCTTAAAACACCATAACTTAATGGTGTATCAGAAAGGAGGAAGAGGACCTTATTGGATATGGTCCGATCCATGATAAGTTACACCAACCTAATAATATCCTTTTAAAGATATGCCCTAGAAACTGCCACGTACCTGTGAAACAGAGTTCAAACCAAAGCTGTCTCTTAGAACCCATATGAGATATGGAAAGGGAAGCACCAGACCCTAAGCATGTTAAGGTATAGGGTTGCATTGAATATGTAGAAACATATAATGAAACCAAATTGAAAATCAAGATAACTTAAATGTAGGTTTGTGGATTATCCTAAAGAGAGTTTAGGATACTAAGTCTATTATCCTGATGGACAAAAGGTGTTTTGTTTGTAAGTTTGCAATCTGTCACTACCCCAAAAAAGAGGATGGGATGTTTCCTTTCCCAAATGTTTTTGGGACAACCCCGGGGCATCCATTTTCTGGTGGGTGTGCCAAGTTCATTTCAAGGGCGCCTTGACCTGTCCTAGGCATGCGAGTATATCTAGAATTATCAAGGCTATGGAGTCACCACCAATCATGAGTTTGAGGACGTGACTAGGGCATCCTATAGTTGATTAGAAAATGGGGTCATCCGAGATCCCAAAATAAGTCCATCTGAGGTCTTATCATCAAACGGGTCCATTTGAGGTCCATTTGGAAATTGATTGATTCCTAGTGGTCTGTGAGACTAAAGATTGTGGGTAAGGGGGTTTAGGTTATGAGTGGAGAAGGTGTGAGGCACCCCACATCGTCCGTTGGAATCCAACAGGTTCCCGATTTCAACGATGTTTTCTGATTAAAATTCCATTTGGTATTGTTGATTTCCTATACGAATGATTTGACATAGAATACCTTTTTGAAGGATGGTGAATTTGTTATTTTGAAAAGAGATCCTTAAAGGCATTAGAATAAAGTCTCTTTGAAAGCGTTGGTTTTTGAAAAAGTATGCCTTAAGGTTGTGTGAATGAAAATGGTTTTGAAAGGACCATAAATTCGCCTTCCTTCTCTTGGATATCTTAGGTCAAATTGATTAACCCTAAAGCATTCTATCTTACAGCAGTAAAATCAATCCTTTATGAAATGATGGAAATGGAAATGATGTGAATCCATTTTTAAAGAATTAATATCAAGTGCGAACCTCTTTTAGGAATCCAGAGAAAGCTCGAGACTTTTGAAGTCGAGGAATGGATCAAGAAAAAGGATGCTTTTTGAAAGCTATTGAAATGAAGAGGATGTTCCCTTTTGAAAGGAAAAGATTGTCTTTTGAAGACAGGGGTTCCTTTTGAAGGAAGAAAATGTGTATTCATTTGAGGAAAGAACACTTTTGAAGTGTAAAGGAATTTTGTTTAAACAAAGTGAAAGTGAAACTTTATGATTTCTCAATCCATAGTAGAAGGGAAATCCTACACGGGGTGATAGTTTTGAAGAATTGATTTGAGTAAGATAAAGCCCCTTTTTTATTGAAGAGCATGCGCTTCTTTAATGAAAAGAATTTGTTTAATTCATTCTTGGAATGAACTCGTCAATTGAAAACAATATGAGTGTCAACAGTTTGCTTGTTGGCAAATAGTCCTTTATGAATCAAAAATCCTTTATTTGATAAAGTTGGTAATATTGTCAAAAATGATTTGAGGACAATGGTCCTATGCAGGTATGAATCTTTTAACAAGGATTTGGAATATAAAGAATCACTTTCAACTTTAGAAGACCTTTTGAGAAAGTCCTTAGAGCTTTTAGAGCTTAAGGATGGTTTTGGGAGGAATTTCATCTAAACTTAGTGTGCACTTGAAGTAATCGAATAAAAAGTGTAATCAACTAAACCTCCTAAGGATTGAGATTTTACTACGTGACATAGGGACACACAAGAGTTCCTGAACTCAGGGTGAGGTGATTTATTGGAATCTGGCGGGTCGATTGATTAAATCCATTTGATGGTGATAAGCTATTATGTTATGGATGAGTTTTTAAACATATGATGCTGTAAACTCTCTATCCATAGCATGATAGACTATCTCAAGACATTAGTTGAATCTTATTCACATGGGAATAGAATTGAAATATCAACATAGCATGAAATTTCAAGATAAGCACATCGAAAATGTCAAAAGATGTATAAGCATAATCAACCTTGGCAAGGCTTGGAATTCATGAATGCGATGTTTATTGCTTTAAAAAGCACAAGTATATGTACATAAAATAAAAAAAAGAAGGGTCAAATGACCACGAAATGAAAAGTATATGCACAAGTATTGGGGCAAAAGGTCGCAACGACCACAACCCGGAGGGTAGCGAAAAGCCATAGCCTCTAAATAAAGCGGTAAATAGTTAGAATTTTTAAGGGAAAGAGTCACAACGACCACAACCCGGAGGATTCAACCTCAGTAGTAAATATTTAGAATTTTTAGGGGCAAGAGTCGCAACGACCACAACCCTGAAGGATTCAACCTCAAAAGTAAAAGAAAGAAGAAAAGAGGCCTTATATCATGAGCATGCTGGGGCCGTAGCTCAAGGAAACAAGAAGAGGTTAGTGTAAACAATATGCATGCATGCATGAACCTAACCTTGCCAAATTTGATTTTGTTTAAACATCCTCTCAACCTTTGGACATGCTTAAATTTCCATTTCACACATCATATATGCAAGCTCACATGCAATGAAAGAAAATGAAAAATGGGTGCTAGCAACCTATTGGAATGGTTTGCAAGCATTGGATGTTTTAGGGTTTCCCTGCCTTTAACCCACCATACAAAGGTTGATCCCTTCACAACACGTGTTAGGAGACCTAGGTACGTACTCGGGTTAAGGTAGGGAGGGTGACAATCACATATTAAGGCTGCAAGAATAACGGTAAGCTTAATAGGAAATTAAACTAAAAGCTTAGGAATGAATTTAAAAAGAAAGAAGCTCACCTAGTGTAGGTAATTTCACCTTAGCTTTGACCAAGTTAGGCTTGAGTGCTCCTCTCCTAGGCTTGAAAATCTTCTTTGAGATGCTCCTTTGGTGATTCCAAGTGTGCTTGGAAGGTGGTGGAGTGAAATAGGGAAGGAAAGTGGGCTAACAGTGGAGTTACCAGTCAGAAGACGTGAAATTTCCACTCAACAGACACGAAATTGACAGTCTTTCTGTAGTAAAACTGCAGCAGAATTTGTCTCTTTTATGCTATCCAAATGGAACTTGGATGGTCCAACCTTTGGATTTTCCTTCAAGAACAGCCCCTAGACTTGTGGGAAAGGGTCTGTGAAAAGATATATGGTAGGCTCTTTATGGTGGATGAGATTCTTTGGATCAAAATGGGGTGATTTTGTGTATATGTGAAATAGGGTAAGGTTTTTAGGCAAGGATGGAGGGTGGATGTATAGGATTTGGGTTGAGTGTTTGTGTGTGTGAGAGATAGGATTAAGGGAGTTGGCTTAGAGGTTGGGGATTGGGATTGGGATCCTTTTTTTGGATGGAATGTGGGCTATTTATAGGGGAACGTGGACTTTTAGGGGTAAAATGGTCATTCGGAGGGGCATTTTGGTCACATGGGACGTAGATGGCATTTAGGCTTTGTTTGATAAAGGAAATACCAGATTTGATGAGGGTAAAGTGGTCCAAAATGGCAAAAGGGTAGGCTGCCTTACCCACGCTGGCATGGCAGGCATGGGTAACGCTGGCATGGCTAGTGTGGGCTGATGTCCCATCCCCCAGTTGGATTTCGGCTACAGAGGGTCTGCGAGATACTGCAGATGTAATACCCCGAATTTTTCTTAGGTTTAATTAATTAACTATAAAATTGATTGCCTTTAATTAGATTTAAACGTATGAGTTAATTTAGGATTGACCTCAAACACGTTCAACTTTGTAACCAAACAAGGTGATTGTTTTCTAATCAATGAGAGATAGTGTTCGTATCCTAATCAAACACTCACTTTGAAGGTAATCCTAGTTAGGTTAGGATTAACTTGCACCCTATATAAGAAATCTTTATGGAGGATTAATATTCTTTTGACTGAAAACATTATAAAGAGAGAAAAAAAGAAAAGAAAGCAAGAGAGAAGGAAAAAGAAGGAGCTGTTGCTGTTTTGTACGAATCGACTGCCAACTTCATGTCTGTTTACAGGTAACTTACCATCTGTTGACTGGTAACTTTACTGTGTTATCAATATTTTCTTCTCTAATCCAATCCTCCATCTCTATCACTTCTAAAACTACTAAACCATCATCACCACCACTCAAAAAACCCCTTCATAGCTACTACACAAGATCATCCAACCACCAAAAATCTCTTTCTTTGGGTTTGGGTGACAAGGAAAGCCAAAAATGGTGGTTTCCACCACTTCCCATGTCTAACACTACAAATTTTCTCAAACCCTACCATAGACCCTTCCACAAACATCTTTCCCACAGATTTAGGGACTGATGTTGAGGGAAAATCAGTAGCTGAACCTCTGCTTTTGCCTTGGGTAGCATAGGAAGTTAATACAAAATCTGCTGCTGTTTTACTACATTATGACTGTCAACTTCACATCTGTTGACAGTCAACTTATCTCGGATTGACTGGTAACTTTTCTGTGTTAAAAAGTAATTCAAACCTATTAATTTATAATTTAACATGAGTCTATTTTAATGCCGCGTTAGTGTATTTATTAATTATATTAAATATAGTAAGCATTATAAGGCCATGAGAATGAGACGTTGAATCCTTAACACACCACTTAGCTGGAGAGACTTTTTAGCTTAAGTATGATTTATTGATAAATAATATTATTGATTTTAGGTTCTGAGTAGCGTTGGGATTGTTAGGAGTTTGATCGCTTGGATTGTTGAAAGTTTGGCTTGAGGTAAGGGAATTTGCACAATGTATCGCCCTCTTTGATTAAATAAAAATAAATCTGATTTTTATTCCTCTTTTGTGAGCCAATAATTTATGGACAATTGTTTTCCAAATCGTTTCATTATCAAAGTATTTATTTCTTATGTACTGTAGGTCAAGCAAAAATAGTCATTTATTGAAATTGTTTTACATACGTGTTTGAATCTATTTTACTTGTGAAAGATATTTGCCAAATGTTTTTATTGTATAAGTGTGAACTCTGGTTAGATTATTGGTCCGTCCCAGCAGGGGATTTTAATACTGTTGGAAAATTGGTCCGTGCTAGCAGGGGATTCTAATACTGTTGGTCATCAGTACTAATGTAGTGTAAAGTCCCACGATGATGGGCACCTATTGAATGTGAGTCTAGCCTAGAGGAAGTACTTGTATGAACTAATGTTTTATTGATTCGTATTATCGATCAGTGATTTTAAAGTGATTTATCGAATGAATTGTTATCGAAAGTGTTTCAGTGTCATTGTTTATTGAATTGAAAGTAAGAGAAGTACTTCTAAAAGTTTATATGCCCTATTAAATTGAAAGAAATGATTTATTGTAAAACTCTATCGTTTTGTACTCATGTTTTTTTTCAAAATCAATCGTGCGAATATGCTTGACCTCTTCCTGTATATATTGTGTAATGTTTTCTTGCTGAGCGTTATACTCACCCCTTATATTTTTCCCCACAGATGAATAGCTTGATGTGAGTGGCTTCCGTGTGCGAAGAGCTAGGATGTCGATAGCTTGATCTGCTAGTTTGATTAGAACTTATATTTTAGTAGTTAGAAGAATTAGTTTATTATTTCAATGGACAGTTGTAGTAGGTTATTGGAGGTGACAATTTACCTTGATGGATATGAATTTATCTAATTATTTCAATTAATTGTTGAGATTTTAGTTATGCTATGTCTTGAATTTTATTGTGGATGGATTATTGGAAACAGATTTATTACAGATTGATATTTTTAAGTGGTCTAGCCTATGTGGGACATAGTCCTATGTGGGTTATGACAATTATGTCGCCAAATCCAGTCTTTTGGGTTTGGGGTGTGACAGCAGAGCTGAAAGTAAGATCCTCAAAGCTAGTTTGGCCAGCGTGGGCACAGTTTTCTCACATTTGTGATGATTTCTCATCATCACACATGGGAACTTGTGTTTCTAGGGCAGTGTGCCCTTCTAAAAGGTGTGGGGCCGTTGTGGTGGACCTATGGTGGTGGTTCGCCTTACTGTGGGGCCGTACGATTACGTGATCGCGTTCGATCGATGATCAGGGTGAAATCTAACCATTGATCTTGAATGGAGATTGAAACTTTGGGTTCCCAAACTTGGTTTGGGACCAAAGGGTGGAGAGTGCACTCTCTAGGGTGGGATTGAATGGCCCGGATGCGAGCATGATGCCCGTAGGACTCTGCAATTAGGGTTTTGTTTATCGTGAGCTGAATGAGGCCCGATCTTCGATCAAATGGTCCTGTATTGATTTTAAGGGGTTGAATTGAAGATCCAACAATCGGTTTGACCATTGGATGAGAAATTGTGAGGAATTGAACCATCTAGTGTTGAATTAAGGGTTCGATTGGGGGTGGATTGGGGATTGGAGGGCTCGTGCCTTCTGATTCCTAATCAAATGGTCCTAGATCGCTCTAGGGATATTGAATTGAAGATTCTACGGTTGAATTGACCGTTGGATCAAAGATTGTTGGAGATTGAACTACCTAGTACCGATTTAGTGGTTCGATTGGGGGTAAATTGGGGATCGGAGGGTTCATGCCTTCTGATTCCCAATCAAATGATCCTAGAACGCTCTAGAGAAGTTGAATTGAAGATCCTATGGTTGCATTGGCTGTGGGATCAAGGATAGTTGGAGATTGAACCACCTAGTACCGATTTAGGGGTTCAATTTGGGGGAAATTAGGGATCGGAGGGCTCGTGCCTTCTGATTCCTAATCACATGGTCCTAGACCACTCTAGGGATGTTGAATTGAAGATCCTATGGTTGAATTGAACCAGTCAGATCAAAAAATTTTGGGGATTGAACCACCTAGTGCTGAATTAGGGGTCCAATTTGGGGGAAATTGGGGATCGGAGGGCTCGTACCTTATGATTCCCAATCAAACGGTCCTAGACCACTCTAGGGATGTTGAATTGAAGATCCTACTGGTTGAATTAACCGTCGGATCAAAGATTGTTGGAGATTGAACCACCTAGTACCGATTTAGGGGTTCAATTTGGGGGAAATTGGGGATCGGAGGGCTCGTGCCTTCTGATTCCCAATCAAATAGTCCTAGACTGCTCTAGAGATGTTGAATTAAAGATCCTACGATTGAATTGACCATCGGATCAAAGATTGTTGGGAATTGAACCACCTAGTGCTGAATTAGGGGTTCAATTTGGGGTAAATTGGGGATCGGAGGGCTCGTGCCTTCTGATTCCCAACCAAATGGTCCTAGACCGCTCTAGGGATGTTGAATTGATGATCCTATGGTTGAATGGACCGTTGGATTAAGGATTGTTGGGGATTGAACCACCTAGTGCTGAATTAGGGATTCAATTTGGGGTAAATAGGGGATCGGAGGGCTCGTGCCTTCTGATTCACAATCAAATGGTTCTAGACTACTCTAGGGATGTTGAATTGAAGATCCTACGATTGAATTGACCATTGGATTAAGGATTGTTGGGGATTGAACCACCTAGTGCTGAATTAGGGGTTCAATTTGGGGGAAATTGGGGATCAGAGGGCTCGTGCCTTCTGATTCCCAATCAAATGGTCCTAGACCACTCTAGGGATGTTGAATTGAAGATCCTACGGTTGAATTGACTGTTGGATCAAGGATTGTTTGGGATTAAACCACCTAGTCTTGAATTTGGGGTTCAATTTGGGGGAAATTGGAGATCGGAGGGCTCGTGCCTTCTGATTCCCAATCAAATTGTCCTAGACCGCTCTAGGGATATTGAATTGAAGATCCTACGGTTGAATTGACTGTTGGATCAAGGATTGTTGGGGATTGAACCACCTAGTGCTGTATTAGGGGTTCAATTTGGGGGAAATTGGGGATCGGAGGGCTCGTGCCTTCTGATTCCCAATCAAATGCTCCTAGACCGCTCTAGGGATGTTGAATCAAAGATCCTACGATTTAATTGACCATTGGATCAAGGATTGTTGGGGATTGAACCACCTAGTGCTGAATTAGGGGTTCAATTTGGGGTTTGCGGGTATCGTGCCTTCTGCTGGCTCTTGGGCTTCAAATGCCGAGGGTAGAATCGGGGAAAGGCTTTATCCTAGCGGGTAGGACAGGGTGAGTAAAGTTAGGTACGGAGTGTGTCCGACCTAATTGTACTATTGACGGGTTAATCAATTTTGTCTAGAGGCGGCCGGGCAAAATTTGGGTGTCTACACAATCTTTCTTGAAAAAGAGTTTATTCAAGAAGGAGGCAACAACAGGAAAATAGAACTCAAAGAGCTGTCTAATGAGACACAAACCGACATTGATGCAACCCCTGTCCCTGTTGAGATAGAACCCATTATTGTACCATGATTGTAGAAAGGGTTAGTGGGAGTGTGATCACATTTATGGTCCTATAAGTAGATGACATTCTACCTATTAGGAATAAAGTAGAAATGTTGTCATAAGTAAAAGATTGGCTTTCACAGAATTTCTCCATGAAAGATTTAGGAGAAGTGTCCTATATTCTAGGAATAAAGGACTATAGTGATAGATCTTAAAGAATGTTAAGTCTCTCCCAATCGATGTACATAGATAAGATTTTGAAAGGGTTTAAAATGCATGATTTCAAAAGAGTTCTAATTCCTGTCAGACATGAAATCAAGTTGTCTAAAAGCATATGCTATGCTATGTACATGACCAGATATCAGTTTTGCTGTAAATGCTACGAGCAAATATCAGGCAGACCTAGATAAGGAACACTGGGAAGAAGTCAAGGCTATCCTCAAGTACTTGAAAAGAACTAAGGACCCATGCCTTGTCTATGGAGAAAGAAACTTGAAAATGGTTGGTATTACGGAATATGTTTTTACTTTGTAAAATGGAAATGTAAGATGGAGAAGCTGTAAGTGGGGTATTACAGCAGACTCCATTACAGAGGTTGAGCGCATTGCTGTATGTTTGGATGAGTAAGTTCATTACAGAACTAGGAGTGGTTCTTGACATTGAGAAGCCTTTACTATTGTTTTTGTGACAACAATGGGGCTATTGCTCAAGACTAGGATCCACGGTCTCATCAAAAGTCCAAACTTTAAGCGGCGATTCCAAGTGATTAGAGAGATCATTGGAAGAGATGACATATACATATAGAAGTTTAATACAACAGAGAATAAAGAAGACCCCTTCACTAAGGCTATGACCCAAGTGTATTGGATCACCACCGACAGGATATGGGTATGAGATACATAGTGGATTGGCTATAGTGCAAGTGGGAGATTGTTAGGATTATGCCCTAAGCCAATCATAGAGATGATTGTTTAGGGATTAGGAACAATCAATTGATTTCATTTATGCATGTCACATTTATTATTGATTTAATAAAAGGCTTATTATATTATGTTTATATGCATCATTTATATTTACATAATATGTCCATGGAGTTAGAGTTGAGAATATGAAATTATAAAGTGTTGTAATTTTGAGACTGTAAATATATCTCTGTACTAAACTCTTAAAGCATTCCTAACTGAAAGTTCACTATGATGGACAGTAATGAACCATAAGACTAGCACTTGTCAGGTTGACTCTATAGGAGGATAGTTAGTCTCAAGCTATTTGTGTATAGACACTACAACCAACAAGTGGGTGCCTATTATAGAATAGGTACACTGAATGTAACCAAAGATATGAGATAAACTGAATGGAGTTTTAACCTACCTGTCAATCAGTTTCTCATTGTTATAGTGGTACAAGTAATCCTTAGACCTAAAACACCATAGTTACCTTATACATGTAGCTTTAGAAGTTTGATAACACTAAATGAAAATCCTTATAGGGGTCTGTAAAGGTGTTCATTGGCCCTACTGTTATGTGCGTGAAGGCATGTGAGTGATCAACAAGGAATCCATCACTCTCAGGAAAAAGAAAGTGAATGTCTCATATAACATTCATTGAATATAACTCATTAAATCCATGGGCCCATGGTAGAATGAATATGGAAAGGAGTTTCCATAAGTTCATCATTGAGTTGATATTAATGAATGAGTATAAAGTAATTAAACTAGGGACTTGACAGACTTCTATGTCCTATTAGTTCAATTGGAGACATTGTATTGATGGAAGGATGTAATTGTAACCTATAAACTATAACAGAAGAGTTCTTTGTAAATGATTATTCACCTCATTAAGGACCACACCATGAGTCATATGCTAGGTGTTACTCATGGTTAGTAGAAGCCCTAATTGATATAAATAAGTTATAATCAATTATGGAATTGAAAAGAGTTTCAATTAGACTCTCTAATGGAAAGTGTTCCATTGTGCACAACATGTGCTATACCTACTACTTGATGAGCAGAACCTAATAGGTCGCACACTGATCATGCTAAGAAGGCTTTAAAGTCTATGAGAGAAAGGGTATAAGTGATTAAAGAAAAGTTCTTTAAAGGCCAAGTTTGTATTTGATATAAATTAGAGGAGTTATAATGCAATTTAGAGAAATTGCATTAAAATCCTAAAGGGATTTCTCCCCATGGCTGGCCCCTTTAGTGAGGATATATATATCATGTTATGATGTGTGACATCATAACTTGAGGCACTCCTAAGCCCTAGCCGTCCAGCCATTTGGAGGCTTCTCTCTCTCTCTCTCTCTCTTCTCCACTTCTAGCAACAATAAGGAAGAAGAAGGAAAGGACTTCAAGTTCAAGCTAAGTACGGATACCATTGGAGGCAGTACACTTGGACTGCTCGTTCTTCATTGTCAGAATTAAAGCTTGGAGCATAAAGGAGAAGACTCTGTGAAACTGTAAGTATCCTAACTCTCTTTGTAGTTAGGGTTTTGTTTTGTATTAAACATAATTGGATTCATGGGATTGGGAATCATAGGAAAATTTTACATTCCGCATTTTGTTTTCCTTCTAGTTCGATTCCCAACACCCCCAACCCCCCTCTCTTTTCCTAGGTTGTAGGAAATAAAAGAAGGAAAACTAACTAGGATCTGAACACAAGTAAACCAACAAGGTCAACCATAATCAGAGAGAAAGAGACCACTGGTAGGGTCATTGAGGATATCAATTAGCCAAGAAATTAGTGTAAGCATTTCCTAAGTGGAGAATGTGGTAAACTTTATCTGCACTTCCATTGCTTTCTCATTATCATATCCAAGTCTGTTTGCTGCACAAACTAAAATCTAATGTCTTTAACAAACTAGCAACTCAAATGGTATTCAGGCCTGTTTTCGACAATTTATAATGCAGATTGTTATTTGTGCAAAACTAGACTTCACTCTATCTTGAACGCATGTTGCTAATAAGTTTTTCTTTTTTTTTTTTGGGGGACAATTTACAAAATTAACCTATAACCCAAACTCCCAATATCAACAAATGGGTATTAAGGTTTTTCCATAAGCTTGAAAATGAAATTTCTCACTCAACAAGCTATTGCAGAGAATGCCAACTGACGTTACATAACGGAAAGCGTATTGAAGAAAAAGGGCACCACATTCTTCTTAGAAAATACTCGAATCCACGAGTAATAGAATAACAACGACTCGAATCCACAAGCAATAGAGAGTATAAAAAAAACTCAGGAATAATAATCTTTATTAATGAAAAGTTCAATTGAATGGCAGGCATACAACCTAATTTATAGGAATCCTAATTCTTACAAAATAAGGAATCAAAAAATTTAAATTAAAAAAAAAAAAAAACTACCACAATTGGCAAAATCCAGTTTTTGGACTTTGTAGCCTTTTTAATGGTTTCATAAAACCCTTAAAACACTTGGATTCCTTCTAAAATTGTCCCTAATTAATTTAGTAACTTATAAGGACTCCATTTTGACTAAGGGTGGTGCTATATGAAGCACCCAGGCCGACAACACCCAGTGCAGCATCCAACTTATATCAGTAAAATTAAATAAATTGAAAGAGTTTTAGTCAATACACATAGTACCACATATGGTGCTGTACATATCATTTCCATTTGAAGAATAAAACCTTAAAAACTACCATAAATAAATAAATAAAACCCTAAACTAAATAAAAATGAAAATTACAAAATTAATAATAAAAAATATCAGACAGCTGTAATTTGTTTTGATTCTTTGTCATACATCAGAATGCCACTAGCTCTACATTTGCTATTAAGTTAATTAGTGTGCACATTAATTAACAAAATTAGTGAGGGAAAACATTATCTTAAAGAAAGCGAAGTTATAATGCGCTTTGAAACATTATTTTCATCTTTTCTTCTACCGTAGATCGAATTTTTACACCAACATAGCCCGTTGGCTAAAATGTCAACATACACAAACCTTTTCTTATAATAACCTTCTGATCTAAGTGGCGTAAGGATAATACATTGTCCCTTATGCATAGTGGATTTGTTAATTTTTTTAATTAATTGGCGTAAGGATAAACCATTTTTACAGCAATACTATCAATGAATATTAAATTATTTAAAGTTACTATTAATTCAAATGGTTTTGATTTGTTAATGTTATTGTCAATTATAATATATGAATTTTATAAAATACAAAAATTAACTAATTTATTTTATTTCATTTAATCTAACCTAAAGAGGTGCACTTGTGATTTTTGAGATGTAAGTCTTAAGAAGCAAAAGACTTTGGATTCGACTTTTCATTTTCTATTGAAGCCAGCAACCAATTAGGTTTATTTTCAGCGTTCACTAATGTGGAGTAGGTAAGGGGCTTACCTATGTTCCAAGGATTAGTTAGGCACTCAGGTTAAAGGTTTAGAACTCTTATTGGCCAAAACAACAACAATAATTTATTAATTTATAGAATTAAGATTAATTTCTAACTCACTAAAAGGATCTCAATAGAGTGAGTTCCTGGCTCTCCCTAGGGGTGCTTACGGGTTGGTTTAGGTCAAGTTTATAGTTTATCCGTAATCCACCTACAACTTATTGGGTGAACTAAATTCTCACCCACATCATATGATTGGCCGGTTTTAACCCACACACCATATCGGATTAGCAGGTGGGTTGCGGATGGGTTGACAGATTGGACTTTTACTAGGAGCAATTTTTTTTAAAATTTTTATTTGGCCATACTCTGAATCTTTATCATAGCAAACTCCTCACAAAATAACAATTATTAATTTAAACAAACATACAAATTAGCACATATGAAACTATGAAAGCAAATTCTGTTTTTTATTATTTTTATTTTTATTTTATTTTATTTTGTAACAGGCTAAGAACTTCACTCAAATTGAAACCCCATGAAATATGTATCTTCTGACAACTTAATAGTTTATACACACTTACATAGTAAAAAAATTAAAAGCTCAGTCCCTATTTTAACAAACGTAGCTCATTGCCTTGTATATTTTATCATAATAAACTTAGTCCATGTACATTAAATATAATTCTTTTCATGATATTTATATGTTGAAATATATTTACGACACTACTTTGCTAAAGTCAAACCTCAAGCTTGGACAATCACAAAGCAAATTAAAACCATGGGTTCAATTTTATATTAAAAGCTTTCCATGAAAAGCTTTATACACATTATAGACGTCACATATGTATAGTGTATACTTTTTCTAATCACTAATGCGGGTGGGCGGATTATAGTCGGATTCTCACTAATCTTAATCCACTAACCGCCCAAATTATCATTTGAAACCGCCCATATAGCTACGGATCGGTTCAAATTAATCGGATTTTGCGGGTGGTTGACAAGTGGGGTACGTTATTAATTGAAAAGAAAATGAATATGAAGTATGAAGAAAATTAATAAGCTAGTACAATGCTCTCATATTTATTCATACTCTTTCAACTTTAAAGTTTGCATTTTTCTCTTTGGACAAAAAAAATATATTGAAAATTAATAAGTACAAGAAGATAAAACTACACACGTTTATTTGGCTAGAATCAAAAGGAATTAGAATGGAATAGAATAAGATTTTCAATGGTGAATTATCGTAACGAGAATGTTGAAAGCATTCCATTCTATTTCTATTCCCTTTATTCTTGCCAAATAAATGATGCATAAATAGTTTTCTACAAAACAAAAATATTAGAAAATAAAAAAGATATTTAACTGTCAACTCATTATTCTAAGGGACAACTGAAAAATCGGAGTATTTTACAAATTCAAGGATTACCTCTATTATTCCCTCAAAGTTTGACCGGAAAATATGATTGAATGTGACAGGTTCCAATTGATCCGAATAACAAGTTATGAGTCATTGGATTTTGACATGAAATTTCTTGGTGTGTGTGAGGAGTTAGGCACTTCCTATTATCATACCGTTGGATCTTTTTTGGACAGTTCAGATAAAAAATTTAATAAATTACCCATTAGTATCATTTTGATCATTTCAACAACTTTTTAAACATTTGATCTAAGCCGTTTAAATCAAAATCTAACAATGGTGAAGACCTTAGTACGGTACCAAGTTTTCCCCATTTTGACACTGAATTCAATCTCGTATGTGAGATAAAAGGTTGCATTTGCTTAAAAGATTAGTCATACAAGGCATGAAGCCTCTTGATATTAAACAACAATAAAATGTAAAAAATAAAAAATATTGCTGGGTCACCACCCTGACTTGTTCATGGGTTGGTATAGAACCATTCGTTGGGCCAAGCATTCCGCAAATTCGCTTCTTCTCACCTCACCACCCCTCAATGGCTTCGTAAGTTCGCTCCGCACCCCTCAACGGTCAGTATGGCTTTGTCTTCTACATCCCTCAACAGTCAGTACGGCTTTGTGTAGTTGAAATCCAGATCTCACATAAGGTTAGGGCACAAACTTTAACATATTTGATTTGGTCCCAGACGAAATGTTTTGAGTAATTCTGAATGTCTTTGCCTTTTTTATTCTTCTGTTGTGCTTGAATTTGATACAAATGTGCTAAATAAATAAGGTTGTGTAGTGATTTGTTCCAGTTGAAAGTTTTGAATAATTCTGGCTTTATTTATTTATTATTTTGTTTCATTTTGATAGGTTTCTAATGTCTCACATCGATTATGTATGAGTTTAAGCATTTGTATGTTAGCTTTTAGGTACCCACCCTTGCAAACCAGTTTTCAAAAGTGCGTTTTACACACGGGTTTGTATCACATTTGGATATAGATTATAGAATATTAAACCTAGATCTTTTGCTTGGTATACATTTCTCACTTCCCCTCAACCCCAATCCCTTTTTTACCCAAAGGTTTCCCTGGTGATGATGAATTATTACTACCATTGGTAACATTGCACTTTCAGTGACATTGTCTATTAGGTCCACGGAATTAATTTATGAAACAAGAACTGAACCACACTGAAGCAACATTGGAAGCAGGTTTAGATAATGCTTTCAAACTGAGAACTGATGGTTCGGTTTCTTCTGAGGGTTGGTTCGGCACTAGTTCACATTTGGGTGGGTTCTAGTTCACATTTGGTAGAACAGAAGTCGGGTTTGTTCCAATTTGGGCCCAAACCGATCTGAGTTGCAGCTCTAGATTTAACACTAGATTGCAAAAATGGTACATGCGGTGTGGGTGCATTTTAATCTGCCTCACAAAACGGTGTATTTCGATACATCACACTGGATGACCAAAACGCTAAATCGTCTTGCAAGAATGGTGCAAATTCGCTGCATTTGGTTTTGTTTCATAGTTCTCTCTCTCCCTCTCTCTCTCCCTATATATATAAGTCTATATATTTATATATATATACTAGCTATTGCACACGTGCGTTGCACGTGGAATTTTTGTTAATAATAAAATGATTTAATTTTTAATAAATTCACATATGTGGTGATATGTTTTAAAGGATACGGTAATTCCTAGGCCATCATCAATTAATCAATTAACAACATATGGTGCTAGTAGAGTAAAAAAAGAAAATGAAGAAATAACTAATATCACATCAATGGCATGATAGCTTAGTGACAATCTTCTCATTTTGTGCGTAACTAATCTGAAGTTCAAGTTGTTGGAGGACAAATGAAATCCCATATTAATTGTTATTAAGGGGTTCCATTGATTGGGAAAAATAAATTATTATTTTTTAAAAAAGTAATTAATACCACACTTCTTGCAATATAACAATCCAAATCGAAATTAATAGCAACAACAATAGAATCATCAATTATTAAAGATAACCATTGACCTTAATGTTTGATCCATGTCATGTATAAAAGTTTGAGACATTAAGAAAATATTTACTCGATATTACCAAAGTTTAATCCATATGTATACATCAAATGATCCTTTAAAAAATGTTGATCCCATTTTGATAAGTAACTTCGAAGAATCTTTTTAACATCTACCATCAATCCGCTACACATCACAATAAGAAAATCTAGAGTATCAAATCAAGGGGTAAAAAGTGAAAATAAATAGAACCAAAATAAATGGAGAACATGATTTTTTTTTTTTTTTTTTTGATAAGCAGAAATAAATGGAGGAATTGCAAGTAGGGCTCAAATAAGTTGAGTCATAGCCTGACTTCATCCCCACCAAGACTTAAAAAATGAAAGACTTGAATATTAATTGCAAACTATTTTATTAAAATATATTGTTTTCTCCTTTCTAAACAAAGCCCAAATTCAAATCAAACCAGAAATATTAATTGCAAACTATTTTATTAAAATATATTTGTTGAATATGTGAAGTATATATATAGAAATCTTGAGAAACAAAGCCTTGAATCAAAACAAAGGAAATTTTAAAAAATAAAACTAATAAACAATTGGGGCTGTTTGCCCTTTATGTACGTCATTCTTCTTTAACTTATCACTTGGGCCGCCGAACAGAATGAAGCGCCAACCGCTTGAAGAAAGGGTCTGAGGGTTGTTTCTACATAGTCTTAGCCTTGAGCCCTTGAAACTTGAAAACATTGGCTGTGCAACAAAAAAAAAAAAAAGAAAAAAGAAAAAGAAAAAAAGAAAAAAGAAAAGAAAAAGTATGTATTAGTATTTGGAAGTTTAAAGGATGAGGACAGAGAAGAAAGAAGAAAATTTAGCGAGAGAGTTCAAACTTTAATTAGTTTATTAATTTGTACCGAATAGTTATAAATTACTACAATTTAATTTTTTAGATCATCAAAAATATGATAAAGCAACTAAAATTCTAAGCAACTTGAAAGACTATATACCTTAAAAAATTTTGGAGGTACATCAAAACGAAGAAAACTAAAAATATGATGACAAATCTTAGGAAAAGGCCTTTTTTTTCATCTTTTAAGAGTTTTGTGCAAAAAATAAATAAATAAATAAATAAAATAAAAAACTGATGCAAAGAATAATAACCTGAAGGCAAAAAGTAGGTTGGCAATTTGTTGAAGTTCGTTAGCTATTAGGGTCATTTCCATGTTGCTTGAGAAGGGCCTAAGTGGAGCCGGCAGGCATAGAGTAAGCCTAGGGTTGAGAGGCATTATGATCGATTACATTTAAAAAGTATTTAAGGGAAGGGTTTTACAGTTAATAGACGTGGAGCTCTATGAAAGGTATTGTGTATAGAAATTGAAAGAAGGGGTAAAAAAGTATTTGAGATTTAAAATAAGGGTGTAAAGGTCAATCAAAAGTTTTTTTCACATTTAACTTTTTATAGATAGTATAGATGTAGATATAGATATAGATATAGTCATATAGATATATATGAGGGAGGGATCTATTTACACCTGGTATAAGTGGAGAACTCTTACACTTTTTTTTTTACCATTGATCTCTTTTGATCAAGGGCTGTGTATCTTTCAAAATGTTTAATATTAATAATACATGCGGGTCGGTTTAAAGATAAAACCCAGACCCATCTTACCCATTTTTACAAAACTCTCCCCTTCACCTCTCACTCTCTCAGCCTCCCCTTGCCTTTTAACTACGGCACCTGACCAATATACATTTATACCTATAAATCCATCCTTAACAATTTCACAATCTGAAGCAATTAATTCATTCATCTCAGGCAATTTCACAATCTGATGGGGTAGTATACTATAGTAGTAAATATGGGATTGAAGAAGGCTAATCTAGTTATGGAATGATGAATTTCTCATCAAGAACTCCTTCACTTTTGGGTACAACCGTACTAGTGTTTCTCCTCCACAAGATCTCCTGCTTTTCTCATGGCGTTTTTTTTTCTTCACTTTGCTGGTAAGAGTAATCACTTGGACCCAAAAAGGTTGTGAGAAAATATCCTAGATGTGTATACGCTTATATCTCAGATCTAACATTAATCTCTTATATCTCATTATCTCATATTTGACTTTAATTTCAGATCTGATATTAATCTCTTCTAAGTTATATCTTTGATTAATGGCTCCATGACCCCAAAAAAAAAGGAAAAAATGGAAAAAAGGAGGATAAATGGGTAAAGAATGAAGAGGGGAAGGAAAATGGTGAATGCGACCTCAACATTGTCAATAAATAGAGAAGGAATGAGTAGAAGATGCAGCAACAATGATTGTGACTTTAGCAGCCATGAGTGCATTGGTGGCGGAATGGGGTAGGAAGAAGTGAGGAGAGTCATTGGAAAGTCTGCCTCATAACCCGAGTGGCTCCTCTGACCCGACTAAAACCCATAACAACATTAAAAGATACAAAAGATAAGGGAACCGAACCGGTTGGATCTGAAGTGCATCTAGGGCTGGTTCTGAATTTTTTGGGACCCTAGGCAAACTCTTAAAATAGGACCTTCCATACTCTTTTTTTTTTCTTAGCACCAACATAAAATTTGTTTGTACATTCCACTTATTTTAATTTCTTAAGGTTTTAGAAAAATACAAAAGATTTTTAAGAAAATTAACTGCAAAATCCATTAGAAAACATCATTTTGAACAATCATTTTGAACAACTTGTAGAAGAAAGTTTTTCCAAAATCTTTCGTTTAAGTGGATTTTTTGGCTAAAAATTAAATAGAGACGGTAAATGATCAAAAAATCTATTTAAACGATAGATTTTGGAAAAAATTTCTTTGGCAAAGTTGTTCAAAATGATATTTTCTAGTAAATTACGTAACAAATTTTCATAAAAACCTTTTATATTTTTTATAAATCATTGATAAATAAAAATTAATGGGGTGTGCAAATAAAATTAAGGGGTTGCAATAACCATTCTCTTTGGAAAAAAAGTAAAAAAAAAAAAATTAAGCCTACTACAAGGGTTAGTTTTAAAATGGGGCCCTAATTTTTTAGCCAAAATGTGGGGCCCAAGGCAACCGCCTTGCTCGCCTACCCTCAGAACCGGCCTTGAGTGCATCAATAGATATAAATAGATGTAAGAGTTTCCACTTGCACCAAGTGTAAACGGATCGCTCCCCTCTATATATATATATATATATATATAAGGATCAACAAACACAATTTTTTACACAAATTTTTACATAAGTTTTTAGATAACTTATCTCCGATTCATATTTTGAGAAACCCATTGTTAAATTAGATAATCTTCCCACATAGGCCATGCATGCAAAAAATCAAGTTGATCCAGGACTTGTTGCCACTCAATCCAAAAATTTATCTTTTTAATGACTAAAAATCTCACATTTATGGATGAAGTGGCTCTTAATCTTGGATCAACTTGATTTTTTGTGTGCATGACCTATGTAGAAACAAAATCCAACAGTAGGTTTCGTCAAAATATAAATTGGAGATAAGTTATCTAAAAACTTGTGTAAAAAATTGTGTATGTTGATCCTAACCCTATATATATAGAGAGAGAGAGTCCTAATATCAAGTGCACTTCAATACTCTTACCCGTGGCATCAAGTGCACTTCAATACTCTTACCCGTGACTTGTATTTTGCAAAACTAGTCATTGGATTAAATTTGATTCATACGTAGGTGATTCATGCCAAAAATCAAGTTGATTCGAGATTAAGAGTTGCTTCATCTAAAAGTTACATTTTTTAATCAATAGCATTCGCTCATTTATGGATACTTATGGATGAAGAAGTTCTAAATTTCGAATCAACTTGATTTTTTGGCATGGATTGCACATATGATTCAAGTTTAATCCAATGGTTGGTTTCAAAAAATGCAAATCATGGGTATATATATATATATTGGCTTCTGTAACTAAAACCCTAGTTGGTACCCTATTTCAATTTTACTGCCAATCATTTCAATTTCATTTATTCTATGAGATTGAGTTTAGACATATATTAAGACAAGTAACTGATTATATGATAAGTTTAGAACACTTTTGTGATTCATGTCATGTTTAGGACAATAGATTTCCTAAAAATCTTTAGAATATTTGTATGGAAGATAGATATAGTTTACCTTTTCCTCGTTGTACTCATTAATTTAATCAATAATATTTTATTTTTATATATTAAAAACAGTAAAGGTGTAACAAGAATCGAGTATAAAAGCAATACGTAACTGGAATGGGTGACCGCGAATGTAAAATTTTTTATTTTTTATTTTACTAATCTTGCACAACATAGCCCAAACTTATTGATACTAATGCTTTCACTTTAGAATACCACATATTACTGTTTTTAAGGAGTCTTTGTGAATTTTATTTAACATGGAACCTTTTTTAAGTACTAGATATAGCACACGTGCATTGCACGTGAATATTTTTAAATACAAAATAATAAATACATAAAGATTTTATATTTTTTCATAAAAGATAAAGTTTATAATTCAAAAGTATATACATATATTTTTTATAATCAAAATTGTCAATGAAAGATTAAAAACTTTTAGATATACATTCAGAATTTTTTTCTTCATAAAATGGAATATTTAAAGAGTTTATATTCATATATATTATCATGAAACTTGATAGTTGCTCTAGGAAAAAGAATTTGAGTAAGAATCTAACTTTAATTTGTTAAGAGTTTGAGTTAAAATCTAACTTTCATTTGTTACCAAATGATAAGAATGTTTACTATGTGTTTCAATTAAAAGAATGGTAGATATGTATTTTTTTTTTAATTTAAAAAATAAGGGTATATTGGCAATTCAAAAGTTTTTCTGAGATTTAGCCTTTTATAGGTAGTATAGGTAGATGAATAGGGCATTTTATGAAGTTTAAAGTCTTTTTAATTTGCTTATAATTAGTATGCATGTTATGCTATCTTCAACATGATAAACATGATTATAACAAGTAAAAAAGGATTAGAGTTAAACTATGTAAGTCAAACTTAACATTTAATAATGTTCAATTGTAATAAGCTAATTACAAATGATAATAAAATAAATTTAAAGAAAAAAGGAAAAAAAATTAAAATTTTTTTTTCCTAATATTAAGGTTAGATAAGATTTAGTGTGTGTGTGTTTTTTTTTTTTTTTTTTTTTTTTTTTTTTTTTTTTTTTTTTTTTGATAAGCAACAAAACCAGTATTATTGATGTAAAAAGAAAGATACAAAGAAGGGAGGACAAAAAGTCCACCTAATGCTATTTACTATTTATTATAATAAATTATGAATTATAATAAACGAATTTATAAAAATAAAAAATAAAAACAGAAAGTTAAAGTTTATAATCTTGAATTTGTTGGCCTAACATTGAGGACGACGAGATAGTAATTATTAAGAAAGTAGTATTTATTAAATAACAATTAACAAATCACAAAAGATAATAAAAAAAATTATAAAAAATTCAAAAAATCATGATTCATGGTTAAACATCATCAATCTAACATTGTAGATATGGTGTTTTGATGCTTAAAAATGGTTTCTTTTATGATGTTTCTTGTGAAAAAAAATGGGTGGAATGGCTGGAAAAGTGGAAAAAACTTGAGTAGAAGTGATTTTTATAGAGTATCAGGGGTGTATTGGTCCATTACGTGCTAATATTATGTTGAAGCAGTCATACACATGCGTATCACCCCGTAAAGGCGTATCAGTGCCTTCAAATTCCTATATGTAACGTACATATTTGAAATGTTGATGGAGACTAGCTTGATAAATTCTCGTTTTATTGTGATGAAACATTTGTTGAACACATAAAACTTAACTTCCATCTAAGAGTACATTAGGAAGTTTCATGGTAGAGGATTATTGTAATGGGATGCTTTGCCCTTGTGTCCCCCAAACCCTTACCTTGTAATTACCACGATTTATATCTATGCAACCTGTAGGGAAGTTCCACGTCCCACATTAATTAAATATATATTGAGTTTAATATGGCTTCATATACTTGTTTGGGCCCTCCACCTAATAGCTTAGGCTTTTAGGTTGGAAACTTAACATGGTATTAGAGCCCGTTATTGTATTGTTGTTGTTGTCTGGTCTATTTCGTTTGTGAGCTCGTTGTTATTGTCCACACGACAAGCCCGTTGTTGTCTTGTAAGGCTTGCATGTGAGGGGGAGTGTTATGAAGTCCCACGTCTCACATTGATTAAATATTCAATTTAATATGGCTTCATATACTTGTTTGGGCCCTCCACCTAATAGCTTAGGCTTTTAGGTTGGAAACTTAACACCACTACTTAAAAGTTCAAGTCCCTTTCTAACTCACATCACA
This sequence comes from Liquidambar formosana, assembly GCA_039720395.1. Lineage (NCBI taxonomy): Eukaryota > Viridiplantae > Streptophyta > Magnoliopsida > Saxifragales > Altingiaceae > Liquidambar > Liquidambar formosana. The sequence continues at coordinate 144,439 of JBBPBK010000112.1, read as the reverse complement.
ACACCTTTGTTTCATACATCTTGCATTTAGCTTTGTCCCTCAGGCTAGTGATTACATATTGGTATTGGTATTGTTTCTTTACTATAGAGATGGTAATTCTTGTAGGTGCTTCCCTATAGTTCTACCCATATTTGAGATTTACTCTATAAGCATTAATTCTTGGAAAAGGATTCTAAATATTGTTCCGTGCATGATCCATTGTTTTTATGTGTGTGTATATGTATATATATATATATATATACACACACACATTTACATATATTTCAAAATGACCAGTATGATATGCATGTATGTAATCTAATATCGATCTTCATTGATTGTTTTTAATAAGATGTCTGGGGTGGATCGAGAAGGGTTAATTTCTATTTTGGGGTGCAAATTTGGGACTTTACCTATCTTCTTACCTCGGTCTCCCCTAGGGGCCTCCTTTTAGGACGAAAGAGATCTAGAATCTAGCAATGGAAAGGTTTGAGAAGAGGCTCAGTGGTTGGAAAAGAAGTCATATTCCCAGAGGAAGTTAGTTAACTCTCATCAAAAGCACCTTATCTAGCATTCCCACCTACTTTATGCCTATGTTCCAAATCCCGACATTTATTACTAAGAGTTTGGAGAAGATCCAAAGGGACTTCTTATGGGCAAGGTAGGATGATGAGTGGAAAATCCATCTAGTTAACTGAGACTGTTTTCTTTGTAAAGTTTGAAGGAGGATTAGGGTTAAGCCCTTTTACCAAGGTAAACCAAGCATTGTCAGGGAAGTGGTTATGGAGGTTTGTTGTTGAGAGACGTGATTAAGTGGAATTATGGCGGTAAGTAGGGGGAGTGCAGATTTAGTGGAGTCATACTTCTGTATGGGGTGCATGTTTGGAAAGTAATCATGAAAGGGATGGAGGCCTTCTGGGAGAGAGTTAGTTTCAAGGTCGGGGAGGTGCGGGTTAAGTTCTAAAAGGACGCTTAATGTGGTGATAGGCCCTAACCGAGATTTTCCCTTTATTGTTCCTCCTTGTAGAAGAAAAAAAATAAGGGTCAGTGATTTTTTTTCTAGGGTCAGAAGAGGAGGTGTTGTGGGATGTCGGGTTTGTGAAAAGGCTTAATGATTGAGAATTGGAGGTGGTGGGGTGTCTTTTTGGGGGTCTAAGAGGAAAATGAGTATTATTAAGGATTTTTTGAGGAAAATCAATTCAGATGTTTTAATGCTTTAGGAAACCAAGTTAGAGTCTATAGATAGGAATTTAGGTGAAGAGTTTTTGGGGATCAAGACAAAAAGGATTACCCTCGTGTGGTAGATCAGGTGGTATTCTGATTTCTTGGAACTATATGATCTGGAGTTGGTATATGGGACTTTTTCAATTTCATCTAAGTTAAAAGGTTTGAATGGAGTTAAGTTGTGGTTGTTAGGTATTTATGGGCTAGGCCCAGGGATAAGAAGTAGTTTTGGGATGAGCTCTATAGTCTTTTTGGGTTGTGGAGTCTGAATTGCGTGTTGGGTGGTGATTTTAATGTTGTTAGGTCTTTATTTGAGAAGATTAATGGATCAAGGTTTACTAGAAGCATGAAAGATTTTGATTCTTTTGTTAGTGATTGCTTGTTGAGAGATCCTCCTTTCATTAATACTAAACACACATGGTCTAATTTGCAAGATTACCTGGTTTGTAATAGGCTTGATCGTTTTCTTTTTCTATGGATTGGGAGGAATTATTCTCAAATGTAAGAGGCTTTACTTAGAGTTAATTCCATTGGATCATTGCCCTATTCAGTTCACTATGTTACATGGATACGGCACCTTACCACAAGGTACTCGTGTAAACACTATATGATACGATTATAGATATAGGATCCGTGCTAGATAGCTCATCTACAGATCGGATGCATCACAACAACAACAATGGCATCATTGAGGGGCTAGAAGAAGGAAAGAAGAGAGAGAGAGAGAAGAGAGAGAGAGAGAGAGAGAGGGAGGAGGAAAGAGATAGGGGCTTTACTTAGAATTCCATTGAATCATTATCCTATTCAGTTAGCTATGTTACATGGATACGGCACCTTACCGCAAGGTACTCGTGTCAACACGACATAACACGATACATATATAGGATCCATACTAGATAGCTCATCTACAAATCGGATGCATCACAATAACAACAATGGCATCATCAAGAGGCTGGAAGAAGGAAAGACTTCGCCTTTCAGGTTGAGAATATATGGTTAGAGGATCACTTGTTTTGTAAATCATGGTGGATGCTGTTCATGGATGGAAGGGTTTTAAATTTATGCAGAAATTGAAATTAGTCAAAGAGAAGATTAAGACTTAGAATAAAGAGGTGTTTGGTGATCTTAGAATTTTGAAAAATTCTATTTCTAGGACGATTGAGGAATTAGATCATTTAGAGGAGGGTGGAGCTTTAAATGAGCATTAGAGATTAGAGAAGAATGAGTTAAAGGAAAATTTGGAAGAAATTACATTTAAAGAGGAAATTTTGTGGTCTCAAAAGGCTAAGGTGAAGGGGTTGAAAGGAGATAACAATATTAGATTTTTTCATAGGGTAGCTAATGGTAGTAGGAAAAAGAAGTTGATCAATAAGCTGCAACTGGAAGATATATAGCTCTGTAATTGAGAATGGAGGGAGGATTATTAGTGACATTTATATATTTTTTTTCTCCTCTCTTTATAGCTCAGTTGGTGGGGATAGGCCTACATTACAGTGTTTATTTTTGTCACCTACTAGTGAGCCACTACCAAAAAAATTAGAGAGACCTTTTGATTTAGATGAGATTAAGTTTATACTTTTTTTATTGTGGTAGGGATAAGTCTGTGGGTTTGAATGGGTTTACATTGTCTTTGTTTCAATATTGTTGGATTGTTATTAAAGATAATCTCTTGAAAGGGCTTTTTTTTTTTTTTTTTTTTCTTTTGAAGTTCTGGGATAATGAGGTTGTTAATGTAAGGACTAATGCTTCATTTATTTGTTTGATTCCTAAGAAAAGTGATTCCTTAAAGATTAAGGATTTTAGGCCAATTAGTTCGACTTCATCCTTGTATAAGATTATGGATAAAGTTCTATCTATTATACTGAGAGAGGTTTTAGGTGAGACTATTTTGGAGGCTCAGGGTGTGTTTGTAAAGGGATCGTTAAATTCTAGATTTGGTTTTAATTTCCAATGAAGTAGTGATCAAATATAGGATAGATAAGAAGGAAGGTCTGTTATTTAAAATTGATTTTGAAAAAGCTTACGACATGTGGAATGGGATTTTTGGGATTTTGTTTTGAAAAAAAAAAAGGGTTGTGAAGTGAACTAATGGTTATTTGTTCTCTACTAATTTAACTGTGATTATTATGGGAAGCCGAGTAATACATTCAAGGTGTTATGGGGGTTGAGACGGGGAGATCCTTTCTCCCTTTTTTTGTTTACCTTAGTGGAACATGTTTTCGGTAGAAATACAGATAGAGCTAAGGTGGTAGGTCTGGGTGAGGAATTTGAGGTGGGTTGAGATAGAGTTTCGGTTTCTCATTTGCAATTTGTGGATGACACTTTGTTTTTTTCCTCTAGGATAAGCTAAAATTTTTAAATTTTCAATTAATCTTGTAGGTTTTTGAAATAGTTTCAAGGCTTAAAGTCAATATGGGTAAGAGTGCTATTCTCAAGATTAACTGTGAGGGTTATAAAATTTAGGGGTTATATAGTATATGAGTTAGGTTGTTCTATGGGAGAGTAGCCCTTAACCTATTTAGGTCTTCCTTTGCGTGGGAACGCTTATTTTTAGACATTTTGGAATCTAGTGATTGAAAGGGTTAGGAAAAGATTGGATGGTTAGAAGAGAGCTTTAAGTTCTAAGGGCGCGAGATTAGTTTTGATATAGTTAGTTTTGTCTAGTATTCCCACCTATTATTTGTTTCTTTTTAGAATTTCTTCTAAGGTTGATCGATTACTAGAAAATTTAATGAGAGACTTTTGTGGGAAGGTAGTGGTGAGGCTAAGAGAGATCATTTTGTCCGTTGAGATGTTGTGTCTAGACCAAAAAACTCAAAGGGTTTATCACTGGGTAAGATTGTAGAAAGAAATGTTGCCCTTATTATCAAGTGCTTGCATAGGTTCCCTTGATTGTGGAGGTTCCCTTTAGAGAGAGATTCTTTATGGCATGCTATTATTAAAAGTAAGTATGGATTGCGTGATAATGGACGGGATGCTCAAGCGTGTCCTAGGACTTTTGCTAAGTGTCCTTGGAAATCTATTTCTTTAGGTTTGGACAATTTCGTAGTATTTACTTCTTTGTTAATTTGTTAGGAATTGGGACAAAGTCTACTTTTGGGAGGATCATTGGAGAGGGAAAGCTTATTCTCCTTCTTTATTTCCCCATCTATATAGATTTTCTTTGTCTTATAATGTTTCTATTTTTTCCATGGTTTCATCTAAATCTCTTCACTTCAGTTGGCATTTCATGTTCTTCCAAAATCTTAATGACAAGGAAATTTTAGAGATTTTGGCCTTGCTATTATTATTGGTCAGTTTTTTGTTAAGAGAGTTTATTCTAGATGGAGGATTTGGAATGCTGATTCTTATGGAGTTTTTTTCTTGTAAATCATTTTTTGAGAAATTGGTTAAGAATCCCAATATTCCTTTTTTTCCTCCCTCAGTCATGATTTGGAAAGGAAGTGTGCTTCTCAAAGTTTGGGCTTTTGCTTGGTCTATTGGACACGAGAATTAACATTAATGAGTTGCTTCAAAGGAGGAGGCCTTTTCTTTATTTATGCCCTCAGTGGTGTATTATGTGCAAAGAAAAGATGGCGAGCATTGATCATCTCTTCCTATATGGCTCCTATGGCTAGGTGGTTGTGGTTTAGACTTTGTAGTCTTGGCAGTGAATCTTGGGTATTTCTGGGTTGTGTCTCAAAGGTGTTTGAGATCCATTTTTGGGGTCTTGGGAGAGGTAAGAAAGCTGGGGTTATTTGGAGCTATGCTATTTTGGTGGTATTTTAGGTTATTTAGCTCGAAAGGAATGCAAACATATTTGAGGATAGGATGTCTTCTTTGGATGGGTTGTAGAACAAGGTGCATTTTTTTGGTTGTCTTTGGGTTTATTCTTCAAAGGAGTTTGGTGACATTCCATTGTTTGTGTTAAATTCAGATTGGAAGGCTGTGTATTGTTAGTTTTATTTATTATTGTACTTTTCTTTTGGTCGTATTACAACTAGAGAAAAAGATAATGAGAGAGAGTGTGCGTGTAAAGGAGGAGAAATCCTTGTATTTCAGTGTGTATAATACATGTACAAAGGAACCTATATATAGGTATAAAGGAGAGAATAATGCTGGCATATTCTAGGAATAATATTGGCATATTCTATGAATATGCTGAGAATATTCCTGGGTATAGTTGTGCAATACATGGAAGAATCCTACGCTATACAGTACATGATAACACCCCCCCTTAAACTCAAGTAGGGGTTGTAAAGACCAACTTGAGTTTGGACACTAAATTGATATGGCGTCTTGGGGGATGAGCTTTAGTGAAGATGTCTGCAGGCTGATATATGGAGGAGACGGAGAGGAGACGCATAGTGCCACAGTTAATGTGTTGACGAACGAAGTGATAATCAATTTCGATATGTTTGGTGCATTCATGGAAGACATCATTGTGAGCAATCTGAATAGCACTGCTATTGTCACAGTAAAGAACCCTAACAGTCAGAAGGGGAAGCCCAAGAGTAGCAATAAGCTAACGAAGCCAAAGAAGTTCTTGGGTAGTATTGGCGAGAGCGCGATATTCAGCTTCAGTACTAAAGCAGGTAGTGATAGTTTACTACTTGCTATGCCAAGAAATAAGGGAGGTGCCAAAAAAGAAATAGTAGCCAGTGGTAGAACGTCAGTTAGTCGGATCACCTGCCCAATCAGCATCGGAGTAGGTGCGCAGCTCAAGGGAAGAGTTAGTAGAAAAATGAAGACCATAAAATAAGGTACCTTTAATATACCGAAGGATCCGGAGAACAGCTGCATAATGAGAAGATCGAGGGGCAGACATAGACTGACTGAATAACAGTGAGATAAACAAGGCTACCAACTAACTATCGGTATAAGATAGCATCACGAAGGGGTGTACCATCGAGAGGAGTGAGATGAACATTGGGCTCAAGAGGAGTTGAAGCAGTCTTGCTATTAGTAAGACAAGCACGCGTGAAGAAATCAGAAGCATACTTAGCCTAAGAGAGATAGTATCCACAAGAATCAAAGAAAATCTCAAGACCCCAAAAGTAGCTAAGGGAACTAAGATCCTTCATCTCAAAGTGCTAGCTAAGAAACTGTTTCAGGGTGGAGATGCCAGCAGAGTCATCACCAGTGATAATCATGTCATCATTATAGTGGAGGAGAAGAGTGGTGCCATGATCAGTCTAACGAACAAAGAGAGTAGAGTCATATGGACTAGATTTAAAGCCGAAATCTCCAATAACATAATTGAATTTGGCAAACCAGGCTCGAGGAGCTTGCTTGAGACCATACAAGGCGCGATGGAGTTTACAGACTTGGTTAGGGGAATGATTATACCCAGGAGGTGGTTGTATGTAGACTTCTTCATGAAGATCACCGTTAAGAAGGCATTCTTAATATCCATCTGAAATAACCCCTATTGGCGAACAACAGCAACAGACAAGAGATTCCTGATAGAAGTAAGACGGGCAATAGGAGTAAAGGTCTCTTCATAGTCAATCCCATATTCCTAAGTAAAGCCTTTGGCAATGAGGCGAGCCTTGTAGCTTTTAATAGAGCCGTCAGAGCAGGTCTTGATCTTGTAAACCCATTTGCAACCAATGGTATATTTGGCCAAAGGAAGATCAACCAAGTCCTAGGTATGAGTTTTGTGTAAAGCCTACAATTCATCATCTATTGCTTGCTGCCAAAGAGGGTTAGTACGAACCTCTCAAAAAGATTGAGGGTCATGCTGAGAAAGAATAGTGGAAAAGTAATGAAAATCACGAAGATAGACTGGCAGTTCTCTTACCTGAGTAGAATGACGAAGGTATGGATCGAGAGCAATAAGAGATAGGAGAGGATTTGGAGTGGGATCGTCAGACGGGACGGGTATTGTAGGAAGGGCCATAGTTGGTGTCTCTGAGCCTGTGTCAACATCATCAGAAAATAAAGGAATAGAGGGGTTAGTGAATAAAGAAAGGGTAGAAGAGGTAGGGAGATGAAATTTGGACAAGGATGAGAACATTTTGTGTTCCCAAAAGACCATATGACGTGAAATACGAAAACGTTTAGAGATAGGATCCCAACACCTATAGCCTTTGTGTTCTATCGTATAACCCAAGAAGCAGCAAAGACGAGCACAAGGTTAGAGCTTGGTATGCTCATAAAGTTGAAGTAACACAAAGTAGGCACAACCAAAGACACGGAGAGTACTATAGGTAGGAGGTGTACCATAAAGCTATTCATAGGGAGATTGATTGGCAATGATAGGAGAAGGGATGTGATTGATAGTGTAAACAGTTGTGAGTGCAGCTTCTCCCTAAAAATGCTTAGGACAGTAGGAAGATAGAAGAAGAGAACGAACAGAGTCCAAAATGTGACGATGTTTGCGTTCAGCATGACCATTTTGCTGAGAGGTGCCTGCGTAAGAACGATGAAGAAGGGTGCCTTGCTGCTGAAGAAATTTGAGAAAGTCAATATCGCGATACTCCATAGCATTATCTGCACGAAAGATTTTAGTAGTATGTGAAAACTGAGTGTTAATCATGTGGGCAAAGTTATAGTAAAGCTGTTTCAGTTCAGAGCGATGCTGCATAAGATAAATCCAAGTAAAACGAGAATAATCATCAACAAAGATAACAAAATACTTAGACCCACCCATGGTGGTGGTAGGAGAGGACCCCAAATATCAAAATAAACTAAGTCAAAAGGGGCATCAGAAACAGAATCACTATTAAAAAAAGGTAATGCAGGTTGTTTACCAAGCTAACAAGATAAATAATCATCATGTTTTTTTATTACAGGACCCAAAATACCATTAGAAGCTAGTTTTTGTAAACGACTAAAAGAAACATGTCCTAAGCATGCATACCAAAGAGTTAAAGATGGAGGAGTAAAGGCAGCAGCGGAGTGAGCTAGAGGGGTAAGGTGAGATGGAGTGTGGAGGTTGGCTAGTTCAAATAAACATCCAACTTTACGGTCAGTCCTAAGCGTTTGTCCCGTCTTTGGATCCTGCACAAGACAACCAATGGAAGAAAAAGTAACATTAAGACCAAGTTCACAAAGTTAACCCACAGAAATAAGGTTTAAAGTAAGTTAAGGAAAGAAATAAGTATCAGGAAGAGACACTTTTGAGTTAGAGATTTGGCCAATGTGATTAACATGCATGTGGGAGCCATCAGTAGTATGAATAGTAGGAAGATGGAAGGTAAGAACTTTAGTGGTGAAAATAGAGTTATCAGAGGTCATATGATTACAGCAAGCAGAATCAAAATACCAAGAGGAAGTACTTGGTGTGACGAAGAGAGCAATAGAAGGAGGATTACTAGAAGTAGAGAGGACCTGTTTGAGAAGAGTGGTAAAATCGGCATTAAAAAGAGAAGAAGTTGGAGAGGTAGGTGGAAAAGAATCCTCAATAGCAGTAGCAACAGTGGAGCGATGGTAAGGCTTGAACCTATTAGACTTGGATGAATTGCCTCTGGAACAGTTATTTCAAGGTTGTGGGTTTGGATTGCAGGGACAGTCATTTAAGAAATGGCTTGGTCCGTTCTTGTGACAGTACTTGCAGACTCGAGTAGGACAGTGAATTAGAGTATGGTTAGGCTCATTACAAAACTTGCAACCTGATAGAGAGGGAACGCCAGAAGGAGGAGTAGCCAGAGCAGTGTGGGTCAGTGCTAAGGAGGGAGTTGCAAGAGTAGATTCAGTAAAGGGAGGAAGGCGAGTGCAGCGGCGAGTCTCATATGCAACAAGTTCAGAAATAGCACTTTCCAGGATTGGTAATGGAATGCGATGAAGCAAAATGGCACGAGTAGGTTCGAAGACATCATCTAAGGCCATCAGAAAATGGATCAAACACTGCTGATTTCAGTAGCTAAGAAACTTTGTGGCATCCTAAGAACAGCTCCAAGTAGGTTCTGAAGCTGCCAATTGATCCCAAAGGGCCTGCATGTAGGAGTAGAAACTATCAATTGCTTCTCCAGGTTCTTAATGCATACGGTGGAGTTGGTCTAGGAGTTGGTATTGATGAGAGAGACCAGTAGTGGTGTAGCGGTCGGCAAGGAAATCCCAAGCAGCCTTGGCGGTTTCAAAACGGCCAAATTGCATATCGATGGATGGAATAGAGGTACTGCGAAAAACGGAGATGATCTTCTGATTCTTACTGTCCCATTCTTCAAGACGATCCACAAATTTTGTGTTAAGTTCTTCTAGCCCTTTCTTTGGTTCAATGATATCGCCCGTGACAATTCGCTAGAGTTTGTGACCTCAAAAGTAGCCATACATGGCTTATGCCCAAAGAACATAATTCTAGCCATTTAAGACCAGAGGGATATTGATAGCAAGCTCTAAGTTACTCATAACTACATAGTCGGAGTGGAATTAGACGAAAAGGATCTCAAAAATGAATTCAGAGGGCCAAAAATACCTAAGAATGACTGTCTGTTTGCTAAAAATAGCCTAGAAATGGGAAAATGGAGAAAAAACAGCAAACGGGTGCAGTAGAGCTGACGTGGCAGAATGACATAGCAGGATGACGTGGCACTGATGAGGCGCATGTGTGAGGCTGGCGTGGTGCGTGCATGGTGCTGATGTAGCGCTGCTGATGTGGGGTTAACAGAAGTGGAGCGAGGCTAAGGATGGCGTGTAGCAGCGCATGTGAGGTGCGCTGGGAGTGGATTTGATGCCTGCAAAGGGGTAGCACATGAGGGTGAGTAGGGCCTTGGCTGGGGACCGGGTTGATGGTGTTTAGTAGAGCAGAGAAGGCCGAGGCGATATGAGGTGGGGCAAGGGTTAGGTGATGTGCAGAAGGCACGTGAAAAAGGGAAACAAGCTTCAGTGCTTGGTCGTCATTGAAAACAGTGAAAAAAAAAAAATTCAGACCAAATGTGTCTTTGAGACCATATTACAATAGAGAAAGAGAGAGAGAAAGTGTAAAAGAAGAGAAATCCTTGTATTTCAGTGTGTATACTACATGTACAAAAGGGCCTATATATAGGTATAAAGGAGAGAATAATACTGGCATATTCTAAGAATAATACTAGCATATTCTATGAATATGCTGAGAATATTCCTAGGTATAGCTGTACAATACATGGAGGAATCCTACGCTATATAATACATGATAACAGGTCGGTTGGCTTTGGGTGGACTTCTTGTCCTCCTACTGTATCTCTCTTTTATTATTAATAAATTTATCCTTTGTTGCTGATCAAAAAAAAAGAAAAAAGTGTTGCAACTTATGGGTGAAGATTGAGGTTTAAAACCCTCTCCATCTGTGTACTATCATTTTAGCTCTATTGAACATGAGAAACATCTCCTAAAATAGGATTTTCCATCTCTAAAGGATATTTTATGACACTAGACAAAACAAAGTCTTCCCAAATTTCAAGGACTAATGTTAAATTATTTATATGCTTTATAATAGAGTCCTATGTTGCCTCTCTATATTTTTATGTGTGTCAAAATTGTCAGTATGATATGTTTATATGTAATCTAATATGTTTATATGTTGTGGATGTATAGGGTATTCTCGGTCAAATCCTACTACAAGGCTTTAGCTGGTGCTCAACGTATTTGTTGGAAATTTACCACATCCTACATCGATTAAATATCGAATCTAACATATTTTCATATACTTGTTTGGGCCCTCCCCGTATAAGCTTAGGCTTTTAAGTTGGAAACTTAATATGGTATCAGAGGATGTCATTTCTGGGCCCGTTTCACTCATAAGCCCGTCTTTATTGCCCACGTGATAGACCCATTTCTATGTTGTTAGGCCTACATATGAGGGGGAGTGTTGAAAGTCTACCACATCCCACATCGATTAAATATCAAATCTAACATGTTTTCATATACTTGTTTGGGCCCTCCCTTATAAGTTTAGGCTTTTAAGTTGGAAACTTAATAGTATTATCTTCCCAGTGCCCAAGATTTGGGTCCCAAGAGTTCCGTCTAGGGTTGTGTTCTTTACTTGGGTCGAAATATGGCATGTTAGGGAAAATGCTCTATGCTGGATAATTTGTAGAATAGTGGGTTTAATCTGGTGAATTGGTGTGCTTTATGTAAGTCAAAGAAAGAGTAAGCGAATCATCTCCTTATTCATTGCTCCATAGCTAGGGAGGCGTGGGACTCGTGCTTAAAGTTATTTCAATTCCATTGGGGGATGCCAAGGATAATATTACAAGTGGTAGAGTCATGGTGTTGTAGTAGCTCCCACGAAGAGGTTCAGAAAGTGTGGAAGATAGTGCTACATGCTATATTTTGGTCCCTTGGGACAGAGAGGAACAAGAGAAATTTTGAGAATATTGAGAAGAATATTAATTCAGTAAAGATGCATGTATTTTGGTCCCTTGGGACAAAGAGGAACAAGAGAAATTTTGAGAATATTGAGAAGAATATTAATTCAGTAAAGATGCATGTATTTGAATGTATTTTTGTCATACTTATGCAAAAAGAAAAAAAAAATGTCTTCTCGCTTTGGGTAAGTTTGAGAATATTTTTAATAGGAACCCTACAGGAGTTTTTGGACTCCATACACTGTTAGGTTTTCTTGTATACTTCTTATATACATGATCTTTTTCCCTTTTGTTAATAATACTTTCTTTACTTCAATGGAAAAAAAATGTAATCTAATTTTGGTATGGATTCTTTTGGTAAAGTAGCTTTAATAAGCCGTATGGCCCTATCCTAGACATGTTTGACTTTATTGATGTTCGTTATAATGCTTATCTTGTGGCGCATCTTTCAGAAGTTGAAATCAAGAAGGATTAAGAAACAAAGGAGCATAAATTTTGAAGAGAATGGAGGGAATGTATTACTTTGGTCTTTAAAAGCTAGGCCTTTACTTAAAGTTCCTAATCCATTCTTGTTTTCTAGTCCAAATGAAATGAAAAAGGCTACTAAATTTTTGCTTTGAATTTCTTGTTGGTCAAGGGCTCAGGGCTGAGCTAGGCTTTACAAATGCAAGTTAGAAGATGGATGAGTAGTAGCCATCAAAATAATCATAGTTAATGACAAAGAAAGGGTCCCGCAAAATTTATATCTGAGGTTCATATTTTAGTAGAGTTAGCTATGCATTTTTTGTGGAACACATTAGGTGTGTCATGCACAACCCCAATGGTAGTCTATGAGTATGTGGAAGATAGGAAAACCCTATTTGACCTTATTGGAAGTAAGAATGATGTATTAAAAATTTTGTGGAATCTCTAGTTCAAAATTACCTTTGATGTTGCCCAAGCAATGAATTATCTTCATTTTAAAGCCTTTGGGCCGATTCTGCACTTTGACCGCCATCAAATATACTTCTAAATCACGAAGATAGAGCAATCCTTGGAGATTTGGGAATTTCTCATCTACTGGCCAATGACAAAAGTTATCTCACAACTGACATGAAAGGGGGAACCATATATATAGAGCTTAAGGTTGTCAAAACCAATATGATAGGGCTTTTGACGTCTATAACTTTGGCATGATTGTGGTTGAGATACTTACGGGAAAAGTAGAGACTAAAAACTTGTATGAGATTCTTCAACCTAAGAATCTTGACCTTCAAAAAGAGTTGCAGTTTTGTGAAATCACTGATCTAGTTAAACATTGCTTAGATTCTATCTCATGGTAGTGGTCAACAATGCCAACGATAGTTTTTGAGCTAAAGAAAATTTAGGGACAAAAAAGGAAGATGTCATATGTTGCATCGAGTTCAATGGCATAGCATTATGCTTTTGAATTGAAGATGAAAGTCCGCTGATTTTAAATTAATCTGATATATATAGGGGTCTGTTTTTTTTTTTTGGCCAAAACAAGAGTTGAATATTTCCTTGTTTTGGTTAAAAAAAATAACGTATTTCTTTATTTATTAGCTTGATTTAAAATGAGTGGACTTTCATCTTCATATTCAAAGCATTATACTACGCCATTAAACTCGATTCAATATGTAATGTCTTCCTTCTTGATCCCTAAATTTTCTTTAACTCAAAACTATCGTTTGCATTGTTGACCTCTGCCTAGGGGTAGGATCTAAGCAATGTATGGCGAGATATGTGATTTCACGAAACTCCAACTCTTGCTCAAGATCGAGATTCTTTGGTTGAAGAATATCATACAAGTTGTAATTCTCTACTTTTCCTATCAGTATCTCAACCACAATCACGTCAAGTTGTAGACGTCAGTAGCCTTATCATATCTATTGGTTTTAACAACCTCAGGACCCGTATATTTGGTTCCTCTCTCATGTCGGTTGTAAGATGAATTTTGCCATTGGCTAGTAGAACTGAAATTCCGAAATCTCCTATTATTGCCCTGTCTTCTTGATTTATAAGTGTATGTGATGGCTTTAAATGAAAGTAAAGAATTGGCCTAGGGTCTTCCAGATGGAGATAATTCATTGCTTGGGCAACATCAAATATAATTCTGAACCAGAAGCTCTATAGAATTTCTAATACATCATTTAATTTGTATTTCTAATAAGGTTATACAAGGTTCTTCCATCTTCCAAATACTTGTTGACTACCATCAAGTGATCATTGTGCATACAACACCCAATGAATCCCATAACATATGCGTGGCTCACTCTCAATAAAAGATCAACTTCAGATATAAATTGTGGGACCCGTTCCTTGTCACTAACTATGAGTTTTTTTGTGGCTACTGCTCGGCTATCTTCTAACTTACCCTTTTAAACCCTACCTCGGCCCTCACTGAAGAGGAATTCAAGTCTAAAATTTTTTGTAGCCTTTCCATTTTCCTTTCTTTTTTTTTTTTTTTGGTCTCAGAAATAAGAATTGATTAGGATCTTGAAGTAAAGGTCTAGCCATTCAGTTAGTTAGCTCCATATGACTTACTTCAATTGGTTAGCTCTAAGTTTGCCAATTTTGGCGTGAAAATGATTTACTTATTAGATTTTCTGGTTTGTCTTAGCTACTAGGCTAGGTTTCCATTTTTTTTTTTTTTTTTTTTTTCTGGACTAAGAAATAAGAATTGATTAGGATCTTGAAGTAAAGGTCTAGCCATTCAGTTGGTTAGCTCCATATGACTTGCTTCAGTTGGTTAGCTCCAAGTTTGCCAATTTTGGCGTGAAAAGGATTTACTTATTAGATTTTCTAGTTTGTCTTTGCTACTAGGCTAGGTTTCATTATCTTCTGAGTAACATCTTGTTAATATTAATGGTGCAGTGAGATTGGAAGGCTTAATCCCAGGAATTGTTGGTATTGGTTAGCTGGGAACTGTTTTAATCCAACTAGTGCTTTTGGACATCACTTAAGCTCATATGTTGTTTGATTCATTTTTCTATATAACTTTTGGTTAGGAACCTTCAATTGTTTGTTTATATTTCTTGCACATTTGATTAAAAGAAAAGGAAAAAGAAAAAACCCTAGTTTAAAGATATCAATTTTCATGTTGCAATATCATGTGTTTTCGCCCTTAGCTGGTTGCATAAATCCTGATTTGATGTTTTGTAACTATGAAACGAAGATGACTATGTTTTGGATTTTGCTATACCTAGGTATAAACCTTCAATCGTCAATTGATTTCTTTTTTCCTTTATTTTTTATTTTGGGTAAAATGAAAAAAAAAACCCCTCTATTATTACCCATTTTGCAGGATACCCCTCTAAAAAAAAAGCCCCAACAAAAAACCCCCTATATTGTCTAGGGTTCGCAAATTACTACCCTTTGTCCACTCACCATTAGGTAAATTAACAGAAAAGCATCTCGTAACTGTCACATGATGCTATGGAAGCAATTTTAAGACCATTATGCCATTTAACCAAGTATTCCCCCATGGCAGATTTTAAGACCATCACATGACTGGCACGCCTCCTTTCTTCCTCTTTCTATCACCGGTGTTGCCATAGCAGACATCTCTTTCCATCACCAGACATCTCCTTTCATCACCGGTGTGATGACCCTCAAAGAAAAATTAAAGATGTGACAAAAAAAACCTCAAATTCTTTAAATTGAAAGAAATCGACAGCCATAGTAAACCATTTTTTCTAGTGATGAAGCAAGAAATCCCCTTGCCGTCGTGCATCCCTTCTGTTAGGGTTAGGTTTGCGAGATCATCGAGAATAGTAATTCTCCTCGAAATTCGACGGTCTTGGCGTCGGACCCCTAGACGACTGGACGGAGTACAAATCGGCGGGGCCGAAATTCGAGTGCCTTGATGGGAAACCTTGGCATCCCATTACTGAATAGAAATCTGAATTGTTAAAATTCGAACCTCTTGGAATAGGATTCGTAGACGAACTCAAGCTGTAAATCTCCACTCCGGTGAGATTTGAAGGTCTCGACGTAAATGCAGGCAGTGAACAAGGCCCTAATGACCGTCTCGATGCGTTCGATTTCCTCACCATCACGTGAAGCTTCTCGTCGTCACCAATTTCAGCATCCATCTCCAAAAAGTTGCGCCCATCGAGCGAGACGACGTCGGAGTCGACTTTAAAGGGAAACAATGGACGCCGCCATCTTTGAGAATTGCTCTATGATTAACATCTTGGCACCTCGGTACTCAAATAGGAAGAGAATGAGAGTGTACCAAATAATGCACTGTAAAACGACCACCTGAACTATGAGACTACCGGAGAGGCGGTGAAGGGAAGTGAATATTCGCGAAGATCGCCAGTCACTGAGATGACTTTAGTAGTGGCATCATGTCAATAGTGGTACCAGCAGCAATGGGATTGAGTTGGATTTGGCCAAACAACATCAAGTCCTCACTCAGTCAAGCCAACACCGTCGAGCATCGTTGTCAAAGTCTCCCGTCAAGCCACCGTCGTTCCCTCCCATCATTGAACCTTTTCTACCACTCTCCCCACTGTCAAAGTCTCCCATCAAGCCACTATGACTTCGATGACCGAAGAGTAAGCATTTTGGGGCAAAAAAAAATGATAGTATTGCCATAATAAATCGCAGCGTTTCATACAAAATATCATCAAGGGTATAATTGACTTTTACTTATTCCGTTAACGGCGTACCCCCCGTACCCCCTGGCATAATATGGGGGGTTTTTTGTTGAGTTTTTTTTTAGAGGGGGGTATCCTGCAAAATGTGTAATAATAGAAGGGGTTTTTTGCATTTTACCCTTTTATTTTTAATATAAAGAGGTGGATTATTAAGGATTCTACATTTATAAAGGTAGTATGGATGTTTGAACCTGACCTTATTGTTAGAATTGTCTTTAAGTTATTACTACACCATTTTCAATAACTAATTGGACTTTTCTTTAATTTAATATTATACCTTGCGTGCATGAGTAGCTAAAATATATACTTCATAAAAGAAAAAAATTAGCTAAATTATATACATGCATAACATGATGCTGGAGTAATTATGAAAATTGTATTGTGTTGGATTAAGATCCTGATACTATGAATATCGTGAAATGACTAATTATTAGTAAGGACATTGACATGGTTTTTCATGTTCAATGGAGATGCTAAGTGGTAGAATAGGAAAATTGTGTTACTAAATAGATTACAGTTCAATATTAATATTGAACTTCTGACTTTTGAAACTTAGTAACTTCACCAAAATTTCTTCTAGCAAATCATCTTCTAATCTTCTTTTTGTGAAATAGGTACTGGATTGCTTACTCTGTTTATCTACTACTTGTTTGGTTCTTTCTTGGGGGCATTGTGCTTTTCTAAAGAGAATAGGAGTTGGGTTTTGAAGGGTTACTTTTTTTTTTTTTTTTTGGAGGTAGGGATAGGGGGTGGCCAGGGGGATGCGCTTTCTGAAGAGAATGGGAATTGGGTTTTAAAGGATTACTAATTATGCTTGAAACGGGTCTTGATTTGCTTGTTCTATTTATCTAGTTTTTGTTTGGTTTTTTTTTTTTGGGGGGGGGGGGGGGGTGGGGATTTTGCTTTTTCTGAAGAAAAGAATAGAAACTTGGTTTTGAATGGTTACCAATTATGCATACCTGATGTGATTGTCAAAGACAGAGAATTGGCTTTGATGAATGCCATTGACGAGGTTTTTCCTACTGCTAGAGACTTGTTATGTAGACCTTGATAGTTCAATTGTAATCCAGATATAGTATAGATTAATGGGAGCTTCAATTTTTTTTTACTTTTCTACCCTTGCACAAAATGACTATTAAGGAATTATAAACTCATGCATGGCCTCAAGCCATTTACCACCTGCAAGAGCACATTCCAACAAAAGCAGTGGCAGCTGATTAAGATTAGCAATTACCAAGAAGTTGCCAAGAAAAGGACCAAGGTAATTCATAGATATCACCTAATTAACAATCCCAATGGATTTACAAGACAACATGTTGTCAATCAAAGTTGAAGGATATTGCTTAATGACCTTGCTTATTATAACCACAGTACGCTCAGATTCCTTTTTGGCATACCATGACCGGTCTCATGTTGTTCACTCGCATTATCCAATTAGAGTACATGTAAGCTAAGAAAGGTGGTCAACACTATTGGCGTTTCCAAAGATTCACAGCTTTGAGTGGCAAATAGATATTTTGCAAGATGTGAAGGCGTTGGCATCCCCAAGAAGGTCCCTCTTTTGAATTGGCTACAATTATATTCTAGTGCAGGAAGGAGGTAGTAATTGAGATTAGCAGTGAAACAGTGGACTTCTAGTATTTCAGCCTGGTTTGTGCATGCATCTTTTTCTTAGTCAGGATTTCTTGCCACGGCTGAAATAAAAATTTTAGTAATGAGATGCATGTGTCAAATTTCAATTTCTAAATAAAATTCATAATGTTATACCTTTTCTTCGCTCCAGCTGTTTCTGCTTGTTTTAAGTGAGAAGAAGAAATGGAGGATTGCGAAGCTTTCCTCCAACACCACAACATACTGACTAGAGGTGGGAACTTTCCTCCAACACCACAACATACTGACTAGAGGTGGGAACTAGTTTGGCACTAGCCCAAAATGTGTATGAGTCAACATGCTGAATCATGATGAAAATTTCGATCGCTTTGTATGGAGGCTGTCCATGATCTGCTCATGACAATCCTTAAGGAGGGATGTTCCTGATTGCACAGGTAGATTAGGGAGGTGCAAAATGATCAGCCATTCATGTGCTTGTATAACTAAACACACACACACACATATATATATATATATATCTATATCTATATATATATATATATATATATACACACATGATTTGGAGAGAAAAAAAAAAAAGGATAAAGAAAGAAACGGAGAAGAGGTGGGGTTCTTCGTTTTGGGGTCATGAGCAGCAAATGCAAACAGCTCTTGCCAAATCCAACTTCTTAATGTATATATCTTTTGCCCTTCATATATTTTTCATTCATCTTTTATAGCCATATAATGAAAAGGTAAGAAGATATCAACTTCTGGCTATTTTCAATGTCTGGTGACGTTTGTTGTAGATGTGGGTTCAAGTTTTCTTGATGGTATTCTTATGTTGTACATCAAAAATAAAATATAATAATATTAAAAAATAACTTACATGATATATAGTTTTAAACCGATAATAGATTTGTAAAACATGGAGAATTGTTGTGATTCCATGAGATCCCAACTTTGATAAATAATAAGTAATTTTTAAAAAAAAAATCCAAATATAGAATAAGTATAGTGACCTTAGCGATCTATATTCCCAAAATAAATAAATAAAGCAACACTCAAGAAAATTATAGAGATTATTGTTCAAAAAATATCATACTTTATATTTATTTTATAATAATTATTCAATAACACACTAATGAATTAGCAACCTTTTTGAGCTACAAACGTGTTACTAAAAGAGAAAAAAGGAAGGGTACAACAACCATATATCCAACATCATTCAGACAATGATATGTTATCTTGACATTTTGGAAGTCGTAAATTCATAATATGCATAATCTGAGGTTCTGCAATCCAAGTAGTAAATCAAAATATTGGCAATTACAATATTAGAAGCTTAAAAACTAACCTTGTGTGGACAAAAGTTGATAACTTTTTGTGTCCAGCTTCATCCTTTTTTGGAAATATATTTTGTAGAAGCTTCACCTTACATGAACATTCAATGTGCTCTCACTTTTCCTACTCCACACATTCCTATAGCTAATAGTACAAGCAACTTTGTGTATGAGTACATTAGACAGCCCTACAATGGACTTTAATCATCACAAATAGAATTAAGCCAATAATCAAGATCTCCTTCTATGGCTTTTGGAAGTAGGGTTGCTAGTTGCAGTTGAATTTATATAAGAGTTAGTATCTATACTATCTATGTGCTATTGTAGAAAGGGGTTGGCCTTCTTGTTGGATGTACAGGGAAAAGTACTAAAAAGCCTCATTAATTTTAGAAGTGATAAAGGAAATTAGGGTTAAAAATGTCATTTAAGCAAGAAATCTTAAATGTGATTTATATTCATTTTTGGGGAGATCTTTGTATTTTATTATTTTATTATTTATTTATTTTTGTTGTGTGTGCTCCGAAATCTAGTTAAGTATAAGTGTCTATACTAAGGTGTATGGCAACAAAGCAAGCGATAAGTGTGAAATGCAAATGTCGTACGTGATAAGGACCAATAAACTAAATAAGATAAATAGTAACAAACAAGGTGAAAAGTTTTGGAGACTTAAATAAGGTAAATAGTGAAAAATAACTAAAGTGAATCAAATCATGGCTATCACCCCACAAGTCATGGCTATTCACATGGACATCTCAAATGAACTGTTAATCGATTAATTTGAGGTTAAATTTAAAAAACCATACTGTTTGACAATGTTTCCACAAATAGGCTATGCCAAAATCCCGGTCTCACCCAATAAACCGGTAAAGCAAAAAAAAAAAAAAAAAATGAAAAAATTGATTCCACACTAACAAGTAGGTCACATGATTATGAGCAAATTGCACAGGCTCCATAGATGACCCCTTTTTAAAATTGGTACCAAACACGTCTTTGGAGTCTAAATATGTAGTCAGGCCTGTGTATCTCAGCCCGGATTCGCATGAGTCCATTTCAAATATATCCTAATTAAAAATTCTACAACTTTTTATCACAGCAACTAAAGTGATTTATATTGCCAAGTTGTAGTGTTATGTTGACTATTGAGTATTGATGATACACGAAGGATATAATCAAACTGCGTGATGTAGCTCAAAAAACAATGTGACAGGTTTTATGGAAGTTTTTCTCCACATGGACTGGTGTTGATTATTATATGGAAGCCCTTTCCTAACAGGTGGAGGCAAGGAAGAGTCTGTAATGAGCTTTTAAAGGGCTCCACGCATGACAATTTGACCAATCTAAAATTCTCCATATATAATAAGGATGACTTTTTAAAAAAAAAAAAAATTTAAATGGGTATGCAGATAGGTGACTACACATACCCATCAAGGAACATTATCTTTAACGACTCATAGCTTATTTGCAAGAGATATCCTATCACACCTATGTCCGATCTGGGCAGAAACTTAAGTCTCACCACAAACTTTGGATGATAATAAGTAGATTTAAGCCCAGCAAATAACTATGGAGTCTCAAACCTAATTATTGACTGAGAAAATTCGAATATTAACCACTTTAACCAACCGTTCAATGGTGGAAGGGAGACTTCCATTTAACCAATGGCAGTGCCAAACAAAATAAGGTAACTTTACTCCCTATGGTCGATTACATGCATAGTCATTATAACGTACTTATCATTTGGGTAACTAGGTTCAAATAATTTCATGTGTAAGACGGTTTTGTTCACGTTAATCATATATATATGTATGCTCTCTTCGTATAATTGGACCTCAACCATCATTACTAATATTATTGAAATTGACCAAAATATAGCTCCTACTAAATATATTATATCTTCATAAAAATAAGCTCTATCAGATGATCTTAGTCATTTGATTAGCTTGATTTAAATGAAGTTATGTGAATGATGGTGAAACTTTTGATAATGTCTCATGAAAGTAATAGTTTCAATTATATGTTCAATAACATTTAAATGAGTTGATTGGACAAGACACAATCATGTAAAAGGCCATGAAAAGGAACGTAGAGGAAGGGGAGGAGAATCTCCATTCCTTTTTCTTATATAAAAATATAAAATATCTCACATGAAGCCAAAGCAAAAAAATACTCGTTGGAAATTTCAATCCTAGTTGGCTAGTTGGCTAGTTGCACAAAATAGAATAGAATCCCTCGGAATTTGATCCCTTATTCATCGATTCCATTTGTGGTTCTTTAAATTTTTTAATGAATGAAGTCCAGAGTTTCTTACTCGAGCTAAACAATTTACGAACCATTTTATTTCCAGTTGGGGAAGTGAGACCCTCTATTAAATCATTTGGGGAAACATGCATATCAAGATTCAAGTACCTGCGAGTGCTATATTTGAGACATTCAGATATGGAGGTGTTACCAGGTTCCATCAGTAACTTGAAGCATTTGAGATATCTTGACTTATCTCATAATCATATATACCTTAAAAAAACTCCCTAGTTCCATTTGGAAGTTGTACAATTTGCAGATGTTAAGTCTTGTGGATTGTAAGGAACTTGAGGAGTTACTGATGGAAAATATTAACACAAATAATATAACTAAACAGAAGCAAAAACAAGATGGATCTATATGGCATGACAATCACAATGGAATAAATAATCAATACATACCGGTAAGAGTTGAAAGCGTAGTCTCTTTATAGATGCTTCCACCTGCAATAAGAGAAAATCCCAATGACGGCCATGGTGCTACACCTAACCTTCTTAACTTCAGGGTGATAGGATTCCATAACACACAATAAAATATATAGGTGGCTAATATTACCAAATTATATTCGATCAAACAGTCAAAACATATTCACTATGTTGACAAAAAAAAAAAAAAAACTGTTTGATTTATGGGTTCCACTTTTACAAGATCATCACAATTGACTCAGAATTTAATCTAAATAAAATATAAGCTATAGAGTCCAAAATTTTTTACATTCTCCCACTTGGACCATAACAAAGGATTTTGAAATTTGAAAACAAAGTCTTAGTTAATAACAAAATTTCGAAGTCGAGTGGCCACTCATTAATTTGAGAAACAAATTATGATCTTATTTAAGTTGCCCAAACATTTAGTAATATAAGAGTTTATAAAACAAAACTTATTTACAATGACTTGATAGACACCCAATCAAGAAGGGACCAAGGTCAAAGTAGCTACAAAATTATCATATTTAAGTAACAAAATGTGGAGAAATGTGTCTAATGGGACAAGACATATAACAAAGTACAATGAAAATACAAACAAGCCTTTCCCATGAACAGTCACTGAAACTTAATGTGCACAAAAAACAAAAACACATATCACCTGGATCCAAAATATGATTGAGACATATCATAACGAATGTGCAATCAAAATCCAGATTAGGGTACTTCAGATGATTTCCAATCATCTGGAATTCCCAAGTTAGTTTAAGAGTTCTAAGTCCCCAAAAGTGAGCATATAAAATCGAATCTCACATATATTCAAATAAGAACTCTAAGGAATCAAAACTCTCAATTTGAGAGAAAACAAGTACAAATCCAAATAGACCAACGCATAAATAGATTTCCACTAATCAAGCTAATAGTAATATAGTATAAACTTATGATGAGAAGTAAATATAATTTTCAATAAAACTTCTCTAACATAAGATAATAATAATAATCAAATAGTCTATAGCAAAAATTATAATTTTTGGTGCTCCCACAAACTAAAGTACTAAATGGTCTATTTGAAATGACGAAAATAAATTGATGCTCATAAATAGTCATTTGAATTAGTGTATCGAGAAAAATCCAAAATATTTCAAATTAAACTAATAGTTTACTATATCTAAAAATATTGGATTTTCTTTATCTCAAAATTTATAAACTTTAAATATACTCAAAACCTCAAGTAAAAGAATTTATTACCAAATAAATATAAACCCGAGGTTATAATCAAATGGAGTTCTTCAAAAATTATGTGATGAATTCAAAAAATTGGGCAAATAGTTTCACCAACGGAAATTCCAAAAAAAACTCATCAAAGTGTACAATATTGTCCCAAAATTGCAAGAAAATTATATAAGGCCCCAAAAATATTGTGCTTGTGAGTTTCTAGATAAATTATATTTGATCTCATTCTAAAAGTTTATATCTATAATCATGAAATAGAAAACAAGAGATTAATCTTAAAATTTGAAATTCTTCTATAGCCTTAATCTTAAAACAACCAATTACTTAACAGCTATAGAATCAGAATTGTTTCACTATTAATATGGCATATTCGAAATAAATTGTAAAAGAATGGGAGCAAATTAAATATGCCAAAGATGAACGTAGATAGTATAATACTAAGCAGATGTAAATGCAATAACATCCACAAAAAATTTGATCTTTTAGGTAGACCAAATTCTAAATTATTTGCAATTTACAATTCCTCCTTTGGGTCGAAGTCATGAACCAAATAACAAAACGACTTTATTGCAAAATCAAGGCAAGTTTCCTACACAAAGTGTCTCATCATTCTCAATGCCTTTGGGTTATTTATTGAAATCAATTTCACACATGCAAATTCCACTTCTTTGCCCGTTCCAACCATGTTACCATAAATGATAAAGCCTTTAGGTCATATATCAAACATGGACACGATCGAACGCAACATAACATCATGACATACAAAAGCAACACAAACTCAAGATAAACATGTTGAACAAAATACTAATGAGCCCTCTACTAAAAATTATGGAGATTTTTCGTCTACTTTGGCAGTCCGATAGTCTCATACAAGTATTAGCAAAAGTCTCACAATATATCATGATGCAACAATACTAATAGTCATGCCTTCCCCATAAGAGAGTACTAGTCAAAACATAAATCAATATAGACTGACATAATAATTCTCTATAAAGATCACCAATAAGTTGATTCAAACATATAATAATTTTGAAATAACAAATGAGAATGGATAAAAATATGTTCTGAATCAATTGACAAAACGGAAACCGAAAAAACCAAAATATCAAAAGCCCAGTAAATTCAATAATTGTTCAACACTAATTTATTTCCTCCAACAAAAATAAGATCAAGCCACAAGTGACCAACAAAATATGTTTTACCATCAAACTGGTGTCAATTTAAAATACATATATGAAAAATTCTATTATTGACACTTATAAAATTTGACATGTCTCATAAAAATTTTATTTTTCAAAAAGCCAAGTCAAAAATTAAGGGGAAATAAAACACAATGATTTACAAAACCTCGTCACAAAGAATCAATGTATGTATATACATATATACGAAGATGCATAGAATCTAACTACTACCCAAGTGTAAGACAAAAAAGATCAACAATAGTGATCTTAAGGCTTGATTGAGTTGTGCACAAAAGCTTACAAGTGGTCAAGTGGCAGAAGTCTTATATTCCCAAAATTTGTACTAGCAAAATGGGACCTTCAATTGTTAAGACCATTATATGAGAAGACAATTCTAAGAAAAAAAAAAACTTATAAACAACCTCTTCCCAGTCATAGTAATCATAGCCCTCTAAGATGGTAAAGTGGCAGAATAGTACGAACGAAAACATGGTCTTAGAGTTCTCAAAATTTAAAGTTTGCAAAAACTTTTATACAGAGTAATTATTTTATTGGTGCGAAAGAGTCAATAATACGTGAAAGATATCGCATCGATGAACATCAGATAAAAGAGTTTGAAACTTCGATAAAATAATTTTCAAATAAAAAGATCACCAAAATCATATAAATCTTAACCGTGGCTTTGATACCACATGATAGAAAATATTAAAACAAATAATATTTAACTAAACTGAAGCGAAAACAAAATGGATCGAATCTATATTGCATAAAAAATCACAATGGAATAAATAATCAATACATACTGGTAAGAGTCGAAAGCATAATCTCTTTAGAAATGCTTCCTTCTTGCAAGAAGAGAAAATCCTAATGATAGCCGTAGTGCTACACCCAATCTTCCTAACTTCAAGATGATAGGGTTCCATAACACACAATGAAATATATAAGTGGCTGGGTGATGACTACTAACCCTAAGTTTCCAAATCCAACTAGGACTTAACCTATCATAAGTCCTATGGGTCAATACACATATAATCAAATCTCCACACTTATTAAAACTCTACTAATATTACCAAATTATATTCGATCAAACGGTCAAAACATATTCACTGTGTTGACAAAAAAAAAAAAAAAAAACCACTTTATCTATGGGTTCCACTTTTACAAGATCATCATAACTAACTCAGAATTTAATCTAAATAAAATATAAACTATGGGGTCAAAAAAATTCTTACAGTTGCTTGAAGACATAGGGAACTTAATCAACCAAAGGATTTTGTATCTAACCACGAAGCAAAAGGTTCTGCCAACGGAAGGAATTAAACGCCTAAGTTCTCTTCGATTTCTGTGGATTGATGGATGTCACAATCTTAAATCTTTGGGTGAAGGCTTGCAATACCTCACTACTCTCCGATCATTGGCTATTTGGGGTTGTGGAAGTTTGGAATCTTTACCACGTAATATGAATTGCCTAACAGCATTACACACACTAGTTATTTCTTTCTATGAGAACCATAAATTGCTGGAATGGGAAGAAGACAGTCAAAGTTCTCACTTACAAACAGTCATTGATTTCCACTAAATGGGTTTTATTACACAATTTACCTCACATGAAGCCGCAAAAAATATTGAAAGGAAATTTCGGTCCTAATCTATCTATACTATAATTAAGAGTTTTTTGGCTGACCTCATCATTTGCTAATGTGTCTCTCTAATAAACCTTCCCTCCAAAATCCATTCCTCTCCTCATCCTTGGCCCCACAAATGATGTCAGCTACTTCCTCTACTTTTTCTTCCCTCCCCATCTATACAACTTTCCCACTTCCTCTACTTTTTCCATATCCCTTCCTCTCTGTTTTTCTTTTTTTTTTTTTTCTTCACACACAACGTCAGCACCTCCTTTTTTTTTTTTCTTTTTTTTTCCTCCAAACACAATGTCAGCACCTCCTTTTTTTATTTTTTTTTTCCTCTTGGTTCTCTTCCCCTTCCCGTACACCTTCCTTCTCCATTTTTTTTTTCCCCGTACACCTTCCTTCTCCCTCTACCTTTCCCTTATCCGTTCTTTTATTTTTTTCCTTCACCTTCCCCATACAGCTTCCCTCTCCTTCTTCCTTCCCTTTCTCTGTTCTCTTCTTTCTCTCTCCTTATTCTCCCCTTCTCCCTCTTTCTTTCTTATGAACTAATTTTTTAAATGAAATGAAATCTATAGGACATGAGTAATATTAAAAAATAAATTATTTAGTATGGGTTTTCTATTGCTAGATAAGCAATGAGTAATCATAGGATCCTCTAAAATCATTTTTGTATTAGTTATCAAAATAAGTTCATAACACTTTCACCAAGACATGTAAAAGGAGAATCTTGAGTGCTTGGTTTGTTATAGATAAGCAATTGTTTTAGTTGGTGGGTTTTCAAGCGTATTGGACAACATCAATCTAGAATTAAATATTTTTTTTCAATAGTTTCCTGATTCAATTTATACTCTTCTAGATTTTGTCTTCAATTAATCATGTTGTCCCATTTTTTTTTTTTTTTCTCTTTCTCTTTTGGGAGAGCTATAAAGAAGTTGGGTATAGGTAACAACCCCTAACTGTCCAAGGCAACCAATGGGAAGATGGATACACACTGCTTTATAAGTAGGGATGCAAGGAATTGAATCATGTTAGACTTTTTATATATGTGGGCTTTACATTGATTGAGTTTTCGGATTACGAAAAACGGGTTGATATGTAGCCTGATGTGATATACGGTATAGCCCAATATAGTGTGTGATCAATTAAGTAATTGGGCTCTAGTGCACCTTGGTCCATGATGAGGGATTATAAAGTGTGGGCCTATTCCTTGTAAGTCAAGGAGTCCATAATGGGAAAGACTCCATAAAGTTTCTTTATAAATAGGCCAGGTCCCCTCTACACTCCATAAGTTGAAAACCCTAGTAGCCTGTCCCATTGGTGGCTGCATAAAGAAAAGAGGAGCAAGTAGAGGAAGATCGACCTCCTAACTGTGTGTCTCTTTTGCAGAGGTTTGTCAATTAGATTAAATGGCTTCCACAGGTACGTGCATATTATTTATTATTATTATTTCCATGTGTTCTAGTTTTCTAGTATGGACTTAATATATTATTCTATCAAGTGGTATCAGAGCCACCATGCTAGGGCTAGAATCATGGTTGAGATATTTTCGTTTTGCTATGGCTTTCAAGCCTAATAACAATCATAATGATGATAATAATTTTTTTTTTTTGAATATACATGTATATTGTTGTAAAGGTTTTGAGGTTTACCCGGAACATCCCCGTTGCCACTTACTTTTCTAGCTACCGAAGGCATGTAAAGGGTTTTGGTTCCGTTGCTCTCAATGTCATGATAATATATAAATTTATTTTGGAAGCCTATTAGTTCGTGACAATTTTGATGCAACATACACACACAAAATACATTAGATTTTGATTATATTAAACCATGAACAAATAATAAATATATGGTTTTCGTATGGTCTTCATGTTTTGTCGTATAGCAAAATTAAAAAAAAAATTTAAAAAAAAAATTAAAGGGGTTTTCCTTTTCAGTGTGTATATTAAAGACCGTTGTTTATTTCTCTGGCCAATTTATGATATTGTTCTATAAAAATTAAAACAAAAAAAAAAAAAAAAAATTCAAAACGGAGCAGGAGTGAAAATACAGATGTTTTTGGACCATTGGATTTTCTCAAATGATAGTTTTGGACCATTCCATGCTACCAGCTACATTTCAGTGTGGCAGAAATTACACGTCCACGCGAAGTAATTGTTGGGTTTCTTTTTTTTTTTTTTGGGGACTGACCCACTTTGTGTATTAGGTGCAAACCATTTGGGCCTTGGGTTAAGTTTAAATAATAAGTAAAAATCAGATTAGTGGAGAGGTTACTTCTATCACTTTACTCTTCTTCTTGTTCTCACGTTTGGCTTAGATAGCCTTTCTTCCACATAGCTGACTCAGTCACTTTGGCCTGGGAGTATCTTGGCTTTCTTGGGTGAAAGTTCTGCACTTTTGTCTTGGGTAACTTTTCTCTTGGCATTTGGGGCCATTTTTGCTGCTGTCCAGTTTGCATTTGTGAAGCTAAAGTTTCATCCTTTTGGGTGTTTTGGGTATTCTCTATTGCAAGCTTGGAGGCCTTTGTTCTACTAATTTTGATGAGATCTTTCCATTCTTGTATTTGTTGAAATACATCTTTAGGTGTTTATTTAATTGTCTTAGAGACCTTGTGTCTCTTGTATTCGAACTTAGTTTATAGTGGAGAAATCGACTTCGGCTTCACCCATGGATGAACTGTATTTTAAGGGAACCACATAAATCTTTGTGTCCCTATTTTATTTCCTTGATATATTTTTCTGAAATTTATAGTTGCTAGGTTTTCAAATTATCTCCTTGATTTGCACTTGTGGAAAGTATTTTTCCCAATAGTAATTGACAGCATATTCAATCTTGAAAAATTGGAATATGCTTATGGATGAATCATTCTGATTATTTCTATTACGGCAAACACGTACTAATTATGCAACAAGAAGGAATGCTAGTTTTCACGTTGGTTGGAGATCACTGGAAGTGACTTGGTTTTGATGGAAATTGCTTGGCATTTCAATCATAAAATCACATGCGAATTCAAGTGGGATTATAAACACGTGATTGATAACGAATTCACATGTGATTTTTGATAGACCGTTGTATATTAGTCACAAGTTTACAATATGTGTTCGTCCAAGAATAATTGTAGAAGTATGTGACTCTCCTTAAATACATTATAATGACTAATAGTCCTTGATCTAAATGGCATGTCTTGTCCCAATAAGAGAGTGGGGTTTTACGAAGGTCATGGTTTTCGACTCCAACACTGCGTAGGTGCATGTGTAATGTGTTGGAGTGCATGTACATGTATATATATATTTCATGTATTACACAGGCTTACTCAAACCTTAAGTATATGTATATACAAGTGCTCATGTATCACACTTTCTGAGACTTGTAATGGATAATGAACATGGTGAATCAATTTGCATTTAGATAGACACTACAAGCTAAAACAATTAGTGGTTAGTATAGATGGTGAACTGTGTAGTTGATCTATTTTGTAATTCCTCTATATTTTAACATGCAAAATATTTGGTAAAAATTTTATTATGTGATTTGTCAATGCATTGGTAATGTGATAGCATACTCTTTTTGGATTTATTATTATACCATGAAATAATTTTTGGGTTATGTATACATGCACGAACTCAATAAATGAATAAATGAATTTTGGAATTATATATTCTCAATCACATATAAAGTAATTTTAGCATGCAAATAAAGAATTGGGATTGAGATTTTTAGAATGGGCATAAAAGCTATCCCAGTTTAGGGAATGTAGTTGGCCAAAGTGGGTGGTAGCTGCCAAAGTGGCCCATTCATAAAGGTTGACATAATTTCTCATTCAAAGTATTGTGGGATAGGATTGCGTTTTTGGATTATAGTATACAATCACTTGCCCAAAGGGGGTTATTGTGTGTGACAATTCAAGAATGGCATGGGGTGATTGGCAGGAAGGTATGGATCTAGAGAGTACCTTCTGCCTAAAGGTGATGGGCTTCTCAAAAATTTATACAGTTCTTGTTGATCAGCCTCATGATAAAGTTTTTTAGAGAGCACCTATTAGCATGTTGTATTCTCTGCCCAAAGGGGAGTTTATGATGATGCACCCAGGGCTCTCGCCATAATAAGACTCATAAGGTTTTCGAGCTTATTTATGGGTATATCTAATTAATTGCCCATATTGATTAGATAAAGGAAATGATCATCGATTATTGTAATTGTATGCATTATGTTTGGATAATATGTAATATTATTTTTGAATTGCTTCCGCAGTTTTTAATTCTTCTGCTTTTACTAGCCAAATGTCTGTAATTGAAATTTTCGTTAGCAATAACTATGGGAAATGGAGACAACATGTACAGATTGTACTTGGGTTTGATAGACTTATTGACATGGATAATATTGAGAATCAGGATGATTATGTTGTTTTTGTATCCATGATTTGTAGTATGTTTGTCATCAATAATTATGTATCTACAATTAACCTTTGATTGTTACAAATATATCATAAAGAATTAAGATATATAGTTAATTCTTGCTTGGCGAGATGATTTCAAACATTATTAATTCCCATAATGATGAAAGGGGAAGCGTTAACGACTTTCTCATGATTCCAATATCAATCGTGGACCTAGAGATTTAAAGAATTAATTGATGATTAATATTAATTACCCTTCTAGTTCTTTTTCTGAGATAAATAATTCTCAATCATAAGGTTTTTGATAGCATGTTAGGTACTATCATAGTGATAAGATACAATATATTATTGTATTATCGTATTTAGAAGAATAGAAAATTTATATTTAGTGGATTGATTGTGAGCCTATTGAGAACTATCACCAGCCATAAAATGTTTATATTCGTTAATGCAATATAAGAATGGATTGATAATTATTGGTGATGTTGAAGTTATAATTAGGTTAAAAACAATCATAAGTACATGACTGATGTAGTATGTTTTCAAAGATTGTGATTTTAGTTTAAAGCTATTTTTGCATTAATTTCAATTATAAACTAAATTTGGCACATTTGCTTTGAAAGCTACTATTTTTAGTGGTCTTGTAAATTTTCCTTTGATTCACTAACTCTTAACCCTTTATTGAAATATGTTTTCAATGGTCAAAATTATTGATCTTGACAACTATTTGCAAATTTAATATTGAAAACAATTTTTAAATTGATTACATGAAAGTAGATGAAGATTTTGATTTTATGTGAGTAACGAAAATTAATTGTTAACAATTTTGAATATTCAAGCTAGCGATAATAAACTATGAATAAGTAATTGTATTGGGCATTGGTTGTTATGGATTGATTTTAAGTCTTCGTATATTAGTAGTATATTTATCTTATTACATATTGTTTTGTGCGCTATTGTACAAATTTTCACATACATAATTGAACTATATTATTCTAAGGTGAACAAAGGGATAAAATGTGATTTGAAAAAATTTCTATGTTTTTAGTAGATATTAATATAGTGATAATATGTTAAAAATAATTATTATCAATGCATGAATATTAAGGTCAGTGGAAGTAAGTTCACTTATAATTTTATTGTACTTGAGCAATATTGTCATTCAAGTTTTAAAGTAAAAGGTTTAAGAAAATATTTATATATATATTCTTTTAGTTGTGTTGTATTTGAAAGACATTTATAGTTTCCACATTAAGAATATATTTTTGCGTGGTGAAAATATCTTGTATAAATTTTGTTATCTTAAAAGGACAAGTTGAATATAAAGTCAATAGAAAATAAAGTAAGAAATAATTTATAAAGAATGTATCTTATGTTTTTGCCAATTTTGGAGCATAATGAGTACTTGAAATTATGCTCATTCAGGTTTTGCGTATGTATTAGATTTACATGTGGATTCGCAGTGTTTTCTTTGAATGGGCAAAAACAATATGATGATTAAGATATTTATCATGAACTAAAGCCTTATAAATTTTACTTGCCCATGATAGAACTAATAAGGTCAGAAGGCTATATGAAATAAAGAGTTGATGAACTTGTATAATTTTTTTTTTTTTTATCAGGATTATAATATAATTTTTATATATGACATAAGACACAATAACTTTTGTACGGCTGGTATAAGGACATAATGTTCTTAGTGGTTAGAGAAAGTATCATAGTAAGCAGACAATAATTATGGTTAGAAATAATTATGATTGGGTTCCATTAACATGCCTAGCCTATAAAGTTTTATAGTTATCTTAGGCTATTTTAAATATGCTTGATCAGTGGGAGTTCAAGATTATGTGATGACTGAATTTTTTTTTGATGTGATGCATAATCCCATTCGGGATGAGGTAACGCATAAAGTACGGGGTTTTTTGCCGTTAAGGTTTGTGAAGTTATTTCGTGAAATAATATTTATTTGTTATATTGCCATATTTTGTGCACATGTAGTTTTTGTTTAAGACAAGATGAACTCATCATTAAAAAAAAAAAAAAAAAAAAAAATCGTTCAAGAAAGTAGATGTCTATCTTGAAGTATAGTGAGTACCAATTAATTTTCTTATACTGTATTATTGTGCACATAAAGTATGATTGATGTCATTTTGAGCATATGATATATGCCATATACTTATGTCTTCTTGTTGTGCATGACGTCAATAAAGATCTCGAAATATAAAGTAAAGATATAAGAGTCTCATTGGAGACATGTGAGATTCAGTTAGAAGTATAAAGGCTTCCTTGTGAGGCATAAAGAGGTTTCATGAGAAACCATAAAGAGGACCAATATTGAATTTTAGCACAATTTTGATCACATTTAGTATGCTATTTTCATGTCACACTTACTCATCATTTAAAATCCATGTCGATAGGGATATTAGCATTTGTGACTGTGGAGTGGTCTTATGTCGCTAAATGATGTAATGACTTCCATGATTCAGTGTTGGTATTTTTATTGGACCGGATTATGTTACTAAGGTGTTTTCATTCAGGCTATATGTACGTGTGGCCACTTCAGTAAATCAACCCGAGAGTCGTTTTTCAAAATATTATATATGTATGTATTATTTTATTGTTATTAGTCAAATAACAATCAATGTAGCCCAAGTGGAAGAATGTTAGACTTTTTATATATGTGGGCTTTATATTGATTGAGTTTTCGGATTACGAAAAACGGGTTGATATGTAGCCTGATGTGATATACGGTATAGCCCAATATAGTGTGTGATCAATTAAGTAATTGGGCTCTAGTGCACCTTGGTCCATAATGAGGGATTATAAAGTGTGGGCCTATTCCTTGTAAGTCAAGGAGTCCATAATGGGAAAGACTCCATAAAGTTTCTTTATAAATAGGCCAGGTCCCCTCTACACTCCATAAGTTGAAAACCCTAGTAGCCTGTCCCATTGGTGGCTGCATAAAGAAAAGAGGAGCAAGTAGAGAAAGACCGACCTCCTAACTGTGTGTCTCTTTTGCAGAGGTTTGTCAATTAGATTAAATGGCTTCCACAGGTACGTGCATATTATTTATTATTATTATTTCCATGTGTTCTAGTTTTCTAGTATGGACTTAATATATTATTCTATCAAATCATACATAAAAACATGTTGGCCTAAGCTCTGGATCACTAAGCTATTTGTTGTCTTCATATTCATTTGTGATTTCCGCGCATCGCGCGGGTTCATACTAGTTGCACAATATAGAATAAATCCTTTGAATTCGATCCCTTGATGTTCTATTCAATCTATCTCTTTGATTGTCGATTGAATGGAACATTCGTCCACCCATAAGAACCATATTAAAACTCTTCGTTTTAACTTTTAAGTTGCAAACTTGACTCAAAGATTCCAACTTCCCAGACCCCAATAGTGCACTCTCTCCTTCATTATATTAAAAGTTGCTAATTCAAGACGCCAGTGTTGATCCTCCGACCACATGCATGGTGTTGCTAATGTATGATCTTGACAATTTGACATATCAACACCTACTAGGCTGAGAGAAGAAAATTACTGCTCGCATGGGGCTGCTTCTTCACATTTCATGTGCCCATGCAGACAAGACATAATGTCACTTCATCCGACCCCAGATACCAAAACTCGTAACCAACAAATTGCTCAAATGGGGCTGCTTCCTCATACTTAATTTGGTTCCATTTGATGGTTCAAATGGAAATTAAAGAAGTATCGTGTATTTTACATAGTGTTAGAGCCCCCTGCAAGTAGGCAATGCCAAAACCCAGTTCATGATCATTAGCAAATTTCGTAGTCTTAGACGTACATCTTGAAACTGATACCTAATTAAACCATTTTTGGCATGATTGGGCTCTTAATATGCGGTTAGGCCTTCTTATATTTGCTTGGATCTGCACTGAGTCTAATACAATGGTGTAACGAGAAAGAAGAATGTGTATTCAATCTGGGATGAAACCTAGAATCCGGCCACTAGCTAGCTAGGTTCCCTTGAGTACACAAGGAGAGATAACTAGAAATTCCCTTGAATTTGATTAATAATACGCTAGGTCTGCCTTGTGGCTGACAACCCCATTTATAACCCCAGTGAAATGAAATAAGGAAAAAATAAATAAAAGAAAAATTGCAAAAATCAAAGTAATAAATTACTAATACTAAAACCTAGAATAAAATTAAAAGTGAACAATTTTAACTTCAATAACTAATGTTATTACTAAAAGAAAACTTAATGGAATCCAATAAAAACTTGATCGAAATCTGATCAAAGCCATGGATTCTAAAGATCTCAACATTTGCAAGTAGAAATGCCAATTTTGCACGAATCTGGTTTCGAGGGGCGTTTTGGACTTTTGAGGGTTCAATAAATCCCATAAAGTGTTCTCTCAGTAACCCATAAAGTGTTCCGGTAGGTTGTCCATTATCAGAGAGCCCATTTCAAATCCTAGTTAAAAATTCTCTTGCTTTACCATTAATTGTAACCAAGTGAGAACATATTTTTGGATTACTATTTTATTTTCATTTGCCAAGTTGAAGTATTATGTTGACATTTCTTAATCCTTAGGGATCCCGTGATTTTGCCAAAGAAATTATCAAACCAATGTGATGGTTATGCATATAAATGCTCAGCTGACGGCTGAACAACAAGAACAAGTGGTGATTGTTATATGAGAGTGCCAATGTCAGAATTCCTTAACTGCAGTTGCCAATATTGGCCATTCATAGTCCACCACACCTAGATAGTTACTACGAAAATGGGCCGGCCATCCATTGATGGGCTGCTTCCTCAAACTTCATGCGCCCATACAGACAAGGTTTTACTTTTATATACTCCTATTGCATTCAACCAGTTTGCAACAATATATCATAACCAAATTTCCTTGACATACCCACCACTTTCCATGTCCTTGAGAACATGACGGGCACATTTCTCTTTAGCATTGCAAACCAAGTTAGGGAAGTTAGGCACCCTCGCTGACGAAGTTGTTGGGGAAACTATCTGTGAACAATCAAATAACACAGATATACATAAATCAAATAATCAAATATAAATAAAATATAAAATAATAAATTGACTATAAAGTAAAATTAGCATAAAGAAAATAATAAAATAGAGAGAGAAAAACATAGTCTATGAAAATCTTTGAGGTAAAGTATTCACTATCTTAAAGCCGTATACGCCTCCCTATGTACCGGTTTTAGCAATCGCCCACGACTCCAAAATACAACTCAAATTGCTCACAAGATACCTAAACCATGATGCACGTTCGCAGCAGAAGGGGTGTCATGTACATATTGATTGCCCAAAAACACATGATATAATATGAATATGAATACTTATCCAAAAAAATAAAAGAACACGAATAAAAGAGTTGTAGAGAAAAAGAGAAAGTGGGAGAGAGATATCAGTTAAGGTTTGTTTGGGTGTCCAATTCGAAATTAGATAGTTCAAGAAATTTTATATAGTATTGAATGCATATATCCACCACTTCAAATTACCAAATTCAAAAAAATAATGATCATCAACGTAAATAAAATGTAAAATAGTGGCATTTTATGAATTTGCCTCTATAGATGAGTGCTTTGACAAGCATTTTATTAATATATGTGTAGTCAAAGTAATCAAATAAAAATGGACGAAGGGAGTATATGACAAGCATTTTTCTGTTGAAGCAGTGTTCGATTAAATGTCCATCAGATAGAGCTCTTTAAGAAAACAAAATATTTAGGATACTACTCTTCCTGCTTGAGCAAGATTTGAATAGCGTGCACAATCATGTTGTGCAAAATTTACTTGTTGAATTTTGCAAGTGAGCACTAAAGAATGCTATGTTTTACTTAAATGCGGTTTTATGCTTTTTTTTTTGGGACTTTGGATTTCTCTATCGTTCCATCTTTGAAGCAGGAATGAAGCTTCGAACTTTGAACTTGTGAAAAGCTCCGTACTTAAAATTTTCTGGTGATGAAGTGGTTCAGCAGCTGAACTTCAGCTAACTGCTTAAGAGGGGCAGAACTGAGGCTTATGCCAAAACCCATAAAGGGCACTCTTGGTGAGTCATAATAACCCCTCTGAATTGGCAGCATTGCTGCCATTTGGGATTAACTTTGGGAAAGCCATGAAATACTACTATTTTATTTTTTTCACTCTCATTTGTCATAAAAACAATCATTCTCTTGAATTTGGGAACGGCTATTGCTAACGCCACTTTTTTATTAAAGCCCCCCTTTCGTTTTGATTTTTAAGATTTTATGCAAAATATAAAATGTTTTTACAAAAACCAATCACATTGCACATTAGAAAAATCATTTTGAACAACTTTACAGAAGAAAGTTTTTCTAAAATCTATCGTTTAAGTAGACTTCTTGGTAAAAAATGAAATAAATGATATAAATGGCTAAAAAGTCTACTTAAACTATAGATTTTGGAAAAATTTTCTTCTAAAAAAAATTGTTCAAAATGATGTTTTCTAATGAAAACGCAGCCAGTTTTCATAAAAACCTTTTATATTTTTCATAAAACGTTAAAAACCTAAAGGATAGGGATGGGCCGATAAAAATAGGGGTTGCCACAGCCGTTCCCTTTTTTCTTATCAAGGTGTTGGGCCATGTGGCCCAAGACTTGACCATGTTGTCAAAGCTAGGAGCCTAGAACCCAACCGTTTTAGGGGAAAGCTCATTCATCTGCCCAAAATTTTGAGCCCAAAAAGGTGTTGGAAGTTGAAATTGATTGCTTCATTTGTTCTCTGCTAGACCAAAAGGAAAAGAGTTGGTTTTCTAGAACTTAGAATTTTCATTACCTTTTTCAGTTTTCATAATCTCATTTTTTTTTTTAACAATTGCAGATATCAGAGGTTGTTGAAGAATCCCACATTCGTCCAAGTATAAAATTTAATATGGTTTCATATACTGCTTTGGGCCCTCTACCTAATAACCTAAGCTTTCATATTGAAAACTTAACATGTTATGTTCGTGAGCCATGCAGCTAGTAAAAGTCTCGACCAAAGTTCTTTTCAAAGTCATGATTAATGTTGTGTTGTTGCCTTAAATTGTATTCATCATATTGGAGATTTGATTCAGAGATGGTCTGTTATTTTATATATATATATATATATATATATCTAATCTCTGCGTCCTTGATACCAAAGTTACATGTGCTAGCTAGATATGTTTACTAATTGTAAAATTATATCATATTTGATGATCATTCAAATATTCAGTGGCTAAGTGTTGTGTTTTCTATCAAATATGTCTATCAAATATGTCCATCAAATAGAGCTCTTCAAAACAAAAACAAAAACCAAAATATTTAGGGAACTACTTTTTCAGTTAGGAGTTAGGACAAGAATTATACAGTATAGCTTTTACTATGATGTAGCACAAAATTCACTATTGGATTTTTTATTTCAACCTTCATTAAGGCTGAGGGGACCTATCAAAAAAGAAAGAAAAAAAAAAGAAAGAAACACTCTGGCTCCTCATCTTCATTGTGGGTGCTCAAAAGCAATAGAGCCATATCGAACTAGTGCTACTACTAGGCTACTCACATGACATTATATACTTTCATATAATACTCCTACTATAGTAGGTGTGCTTCAAATCATCGTTTTGACTTCTCACAAATATTATTGTTTAGGTATGAACATCTCATATGAGCCGTTAAGAGATTAGTATTGACTCAAACCTTGATAATAATAAGATTTAAGATACCTTTAATCATTATTAAAAAATAAAAATAAAATAAATACAATAAATAAATAAATAAATAAACACGATATTGTACTTTGTATAGGCAATGTTACTGCAAATAGTCTATGCCAAAATCTAGGTCACACGCAATAAACAGAAAAATAATAATAATAATAAAATTTAAGTCCGCACCAACAAACAGGTCTCATGATTAGTAAGCAAATTGCCACAGGATAGACCCCCATTTTAAAATTGATACCAAGCACATCTTTAAAAGTGATTTATATTGCCAAGTTGGCAAGTTGTAGTATTATGTTGACTTTTGATGATTAGCAATTTTGAGGAAATTACCGATTGATTCCATCTTCCGATGGAATTGCCCCATAAGGATTGCCTAAAAATGAAGGGTACATTTTGGTTTCCACATTTCTAGTAGCGAAGTTTATCGAGTGCCTCTCGCAGAGGCACTTGTTCTATAGGCTTCAACAGGTTGGGATCAGGGTCAGAGCACTACTGGTGGCGATGATCTACAATAAAGGTTTGACCCTTTCATGCCAATCCAAGCAAGGCCACACTAGTGGGAAGAGAATCAATTTCATGACCGTTGATTGCTGAAAGGGTTGGCATGAATTTATTTACTACATGCACCAACCTTGGTTGATCATTGTGCAAATAACTTTTGCCTTGTTGATTCTATATATGAATCTCGGGCTAGCTTCGATTGTGACTTTAGTTGCCACTGCACTTTTTATGTTGGCAAATGCTCCACTGGGGATATTGCAAGAAAGGTTTCAGAAAAAACTAATGGAATCAAAAGATACAAGGATGAAGGCAACTTCTGAAATTTTGAAGAACATGAGGATCCTCAAGCTTCAGGGATGGGAGATGAAGTTTTGTTCTAAGATTGTTGAAATCAGGAATGGGCCCATACATGACGATGTGGTGCATGTGTTGAAATGGGAGCTGTAAATTTCGAATTTGAAGGGAGCTCATTGAATAAGGGGCTCTTGATAGCCTTTTCTTTCAGGCTAGTAATGAGCTAACAGTCCTGTTTCCTTTACAAGTAGGCCGCCCCCAAATCCTAGCAAACCTCCTTTTATCTCACAACTTAATGAGCAGGACAATAACATTGGTGTCCTTAAACCTAGCTCAATTATAAGTAGAAATTCTTATATTCTTAATTCTAATATAATCATATGACTTTTCAAGTATTGTTAATTATAAGCTACCTGCCTAATTCGAAGGTTAATTTTTGAATTTTCTAATTGCTCTTGTACTATAATTTGCAAGGTCAATTCCGGCATGCCTCTGCAACCTCACACAAATGTCTACTTTTCAAGCTTGGTCAACTCACTTCCTTGTTAATTTCTCTCAAACAACCATTTCAATGGTTCTACTGAAAAATTTAGACCACTGGAAACTTCTTAGCCCACACCAATAGCACTACACTGAAGCTACTCACAACAGCACATATAGAAGAAAAAGAAACTCCAGACCAATACAAACGATGGCCACCCTTTTTCCCAAAGTTATGCGATTCACATCCCGCTAAATTGGCTTAAATTTCAATGTTTTTCTCTCCCCTCACATCCCCCCACAATCTCCACTAGATTATCAACAATTTCCGTGCCATTACCAAGACTTTTAACCCCCAAACGATTGTCTTGCCAGAGCTGTCCCCTTCGATCCTTAATTCCTTACAATTCCAACAAAAATCAAATTACATGCGCCACGTACACCACCACATTTTGGATTAGATGTCAACTCCACCTATAAAATTTGGAGCAACAAAAATTATTCCGTATAACAGAAGTTACAACATGCATTCATACTGTTCAAGATGTGTGAGACCAATCATATAGATAGTCTAGGAGAAAAACTTATTTGTAACTAGATACAACTGACGTAGTATCATGAGCCAATGAGAGTAGAGCAAAGTGAGATTGTAGGGTACTATTTAATCCCACAATTCCACTTTACTTCATTCATATTGGCTCGTAACACCATGTGACTGTGTCATAGTTACATTGAAGACTTACTCATAGTCTAGATATGGAATGGCAATATCTAGTGGACTAGATAGGATGTTTATAATAAAATTTTAGTTGCAAAGATCCCAACAAGCGTGTTAATTGGTCAACATTAATTTTAAGAGATAGAACATGAAACTCCAAGTTGCACGTATGCTCAAAATCATAACATTGGATTTGAAAGTTTAACCACAACAAGTTTGGATCCTCTGCTTTTATTTGGATGCAAGGAGGGTCAAAGGAGGGCAATTGAGCCTTTGAACATTTTTTTTTTTGTTGAACTAAATTATGAGTATTTAAAATTTGACCCTGCCAAGATTGTTTGATTCCGAGATTGAGTTAAGATTGCAAAGCCAAATAATTTGGAGACTTAAAATCCAACGGTATATATAAACTCGAGGCCTACACTAGTTTTGTTGCAAACTGAAACAGTTGCCTCAGCTTCACATATAACGGTCAAATTAACCAATGTTTCCTAGGTTCCATAAGACCACCCCAAAATTCAAATCCCAACTGTTTATGAAATTTGAAACCATATATATGGCATATTCTTCTTCAGTTTTAAAAATGATAGGCTTGGTTGGTATGCTTCGCCCGGAAGCAGGGGAAGTCCTCAATGAGCCTTGTTCATAGCACGTCTCTGTTCATGGCTCCCACATAGTCCCCTATTTCCACAATTTGTTATCTCTTCCCGTCAAAGGCTCCTACATTGATTAAGTGGATATGGAATGGTTGGCCATATATATTGATCACAGAAGACTGAAGTGCCTTGTGTGCTTAAAGTGAATATATTGCATTGGTGTGTCCACATTCAACCCACATAGCCTCAATCAATTCCATTTCGACATGCCAATTACGGGCTCTAAAATGTCTTTAGAGATGTAGACCGTTAGGTCAGTGATTGAAACTTGAGAGAATTGCATGTACAAGAGCCTAAGGACTTCACATGTAGCACCGACCCTTTACATGTTTTGCCTATAAAAGAAAATTGTAATCTCTCCTCTTCCCATGCATCAATCAAGCATCATTGATCGACGTTTGTGAATTCTGAAGCTCCACATGATACCTTATTTCTTTATCCATCATCTCATTGCGTCTAAGATCGAAGTATCATCCACAAGGGAGGAATTTGACAAACGGTATATATAGGATCTTTACAGTAAAAGTAATTTGAGCTGAAAAGGCTCCGTCATTGGTGCAGATCAAAGTAGGTGTTTTAGAATAGACAAGGTGAAATATCAAGTGAGTGGCTTCAAAATCATGACAACTTTGGGTTTCAAAGTTTAACCATGGGCATGAATCAAGTGGCCAGATCCCATGACTCACTCAATAGAACAATACCATCTTGATCTTTTGCTTAATTTACCATCATTAGCGTCGTTGAACCTCAATTATGACCAATTCATTAGTTATATTTATGAATTCTACTTAAATTTGTTTGACTATTTATAGTTTGGTAACAATAAGCTGTGTACTTAATTTTGAAGTTGATTTTTGAATTTTCTATTTCTCTCATGTTTCAATTCTTCAGGGTTCGATTCCAACATGGCTTGGCAACCTCACACAAATATCTTCATTATGGCTCTCTATTAACAATTTCGATGGCCAAATCCCATCCTCGCTTTCAAAGCTTTCAAAGCTCACATGGTTGTATCTCTCTAAAAATCATTTAAACGGTCAGTTCTCATTCTTGGTTGCTAACATGATGACTTAATTTCTTTACTTAGACATTTAAGAGAGAACATAAAGACTATGATAAGTACGTTTGGCCTCATTTTCTTTCCGGTACAGTCCCCTCAATCCACGTGGTTCCAACAAAAATCAACTTATACATACGCCACACCATCACATTTTGGACAAAGTGTCAGCTCCAGCAGCTATAAACATTGGAGCGACCAAACTATACCATATAAACATGGTGTGTGAGACCAATCAGAGGATTTTTATCGTCAAATTTTAGTTTCAAAGACCTTAACAGGGGTGTTAATTGGTCAAAGTAGATAGGATATATAATGTTAGTTAACATCAATTTTAAAAGACAACATGAAATTCCAAGTTGCGTGTATGCTCAAAATCATGATAACGTTGGATTTGAAAGTTTAACAATAACACCTTCATGTGGGCCAACACATGATGATGTGGCGCATGTGTTGAAATAGGAGCTGTAAATTTTGAATTTGAAGGGTGCTTATTGAATAGGGGGCTCTTAATAGCCTTTTCTTTCAAGCAATGAGCTAACAGTCCCATTATCTTTACAAGTAAGTCGCCCCAAATCCTATCTAACCTCCTTTTATTTCATAATTTAATGAACAGGACGGTAACATTGGTGTCCTTAAACCTCAATTATAAGTAGAAACTCTTATATTCTTAATTCTAATATAATCATACGACTATTCAAGTATTGTTAATAATAAGCTACTTGTCTAATTCAAAAGTTAATTTTTGAATTTTCTAATTGCTCTCATACTACAATTTACAGGGTCGATTCCGGCATGGCTTGGCAACCTCACGCAAATGTCTTTTTTGTATCTCTCATATGACAATTTTAGTGGTGAAATCCCATCGTCACTTTCTGAGCTTGATCAACTCACTAGCTTGTCTCTCAGAGAAAACCATTTCAACGGTCAGTTCTCATCTATAATTGCCAATAGGATGATCCAATTTATTTACATGGACTTTTAAGGGTTCCCTAGTTGTTTTCAATAAACTCTCCACTGCGGTCTACGATTAACATATTTGGACATGAATTTTAATTATTATACCATGTTACCATATTTTGGGTTACTAGCTGCTTCCAATTGTACAATTTGAAATGGTGAAATTCTCTAATGTATCGAAAGTTTCTAAGACACATTTGGACTATTTACGATCCGTGAGACCCACCACCTGAATAGTCCAGATGTGGACTGAGATGGTGTTGCCACGAGCTAGCTCTTCAATACATTGGAAGTTTCAAAATGCATCTATC
This sequence comes from Liquidambar formosana, assembly GCA_039720395.1. NCBI lineage: Eukaryota > Viridiplantae > Streptophyta > Magnoliopsida > Saxifragales > Altingiaceae > Liquidambar > Liquidambar formosana. The sequence goes on along the minus strand of JBBPBK010000112.1, from coordinate 101,517 downwards.
GTTGGGTGAGGTTATGATATGTGCGCCTTCATATATTGTCTAGTTAGAGCTAGCTCTCCCCTTTAATCGATATATAGTTCCAATTAATATCTGCGCCACACTCACATCGTTCATGAATATTAATTGTACTCACCCTATGGGTAGTTTAGATGTGCACTAAAGTGTCCCGTAGACTGGATAGGATCTTTACAATAGAATGTTACCCATCTATTAGAATAAGAGGCGAAGGATTCGAAGTTAAATAGAGTTCATGAGATAAAGGAGTACCTTCAAATGGTAGCCTTAAAATTAAAAAAAGCGGTAACTAACATCCTTTTATCATCTTAGTGGTTTACTCTACCACCACGGCTGTGTTTAAGCTTCCGTTATTTACCAATTCATTGGTTGTATTAATGAATTCCGTTATAATTCTCTGGACTTATTGCATTTTTATAATAAAAGCTACAGAACCTTACTCCAGGGTTAATTTTTGAATTTGATATTTCTCTCATATTGTGACTTTTCAGGCTTGATTCCAGCATGGTTAGGCAACTTTTCACAACTTCGTTACTTGTACCTCTCATCCAACCATTTTAGCGAGCAGATCCCAATATGGCTTGGTAAGCTTGCGCAACTTCATACATTAGACGTCTCGTCTAACAATATAAGTGGCCCGATCCTGTTGTCACTTATAAAGTTTGATCAACTCTTGAATCTCTCAATCAACCATTTCAGTAGTTTTTCCTCATCCCCAGGTGTCAATCAACTTTTTCACTCTTTCTTTTTAATTTCTTTTTGTTAAACGAGTGTAATAAACACACTCACACATGCACCCACAAGGAGTCAAAACCAAGACCTCTGCAAACCTGACACCCTTGGGGAGACATGCCATTTAGGCCATTGGCAGGTATCAATTAATTAGACACCACTTATTTACATAAACTTTAATTTCAAACAAGAATGGGGAATGCTCAATCATGAACTAGATTTTAGGTGTCTCATATCATTAGATTCATTACCAATTGATATTCAGAATAAAAGTATAGATTTGAAAGGTCTATACCTGTAATTTGGATAGTTAGTGGGGGGACCTTGACGGGCAATCTTTTTGATTGGTAATGGTACTTCACTCATTTTTTATTGCACATGAATCTAACGACTCTTGTTGCTCATGCATTCTCAAGTAACTCACATAACCAAACAATCCTAACATTGACTTGTTTTCAAGTGAAGTTACATAATATATTCTTCAAGATTCTTAAGCAATTTGGAATTCTTGGTTCTTTTTTTTAAGAGCGGAAAACTCAGCCAAATTCTCAAATGGGTAGGATTTATTGCTTATCAAAAAATTTCTCATGACGTTCCAACAGGTGTGGAGAAACTTTCGGCACAGAATCTTCAATATCTTGACCTTCATTCCAATACATTGGCAGGAAAGATCCCTTCTTTGATTTGCAATGCAAGTTTCCTCGAAATTCTCAACTTGTCTAACAACAACTTGAGTGGCACTATTCCACAATGTTTGGGAAACTTTTCCAAATATCTCTCGGTGTTGGACCTACGGATGAATAGTAAAACCTTTGTGAAGGGTAATGCCTTGAGAAATATTGCATTAAATGGTAATCAGTTGAAAGGGCCAATACCACGATCTATAAGTAATTGTAGACAGCTCCAAGTTCTAGATCTTGGAAACAACAAGATAAATGACACATTCCCCTATTGGTTAGAAATTCTTCCAGAGCTACAAGTTCTTGTCCTGCGATCCAATAAATTCCATGGTTCTATAAGGAGTTCAAAGTTCAAACATCCCTTTCCCATGTTACGGATATTCGACATCTCCAACAATGATTTCAGTGGTCCCTTGCCGACAAAATATTTCAAAAATTTGAAATCTATGATGAATGTGAATGAACAAAAATATGAACGGAGCTACATGGGGGATCAGTATTATCAAGATTCCGTGATAGTGACAATTAAGGGCTTCCATATCGAGTTGGTGAAAATCCTAACCATTTTCACAGCCCTTAATTTGTCGTCCAACAAATTCCAAGGAGAGATACCAAAATTAACTGGAAACCTCATTTCGTTTCGATTGCTCAACTTTTCTTATAACAACCTTAGAGGTCAAATTCCATCTTCACTTGGGAATTTGAGAAATCTCGAGTCATTAGACCTCTCTTCAAACAACCTAAATGGGGATATTCCGGGGGAGTTGACAAGACTAAATTTTCTCTCGTTCTTGAACCTTTCACAGAACCACCTTAAGGGACCAATACCCCAAGGCCCACAATTTAATATATTTGAAAATAAGTCGTATAGTGGGAACTTGGGATTGTGTGGAGCTCCATTATCGAAGAAATGCAACAATAATGAAGCACCACAACCACCGCCATATATACTACCAAAAGAGGACGATGATGTAGGGTTCTTTAATGGATTTGAGTGGAAAGTGGTGGCAATGGGGTATGGATACGGAATGGTATTTGGATTAGTTATGGGATGTTTTATATTCTTAATTGGGAAACCAGAATGGCTTATAAGGGTTGTTGAAGGAAAACATCACAAGGTGAGAAGGTCGAAAAAAAATGCTTATAGACGTGGAGGAAGAAGAAATTAGTAAATGCAAGTAGCAGTATTGGGCAACTGAAGCAGCAGATATTTGAAATCCTTTCCATGATTATGGTATCATAAGTTTATCTGTAAACTTGTGAAAGTACTCATTTTTAGTATATTTCTATGATTTACATCTTTGATTAGCTTGAAGTGGTGCTAGACTCAACATACCTCTTCTTAAAATATTATATGAAGCATATGATTTAATGCCTTTCGATGTTGACTTTATTGACAATCACATACTCTTGAAAAATATCATACAAAAGCTATATATTTATAAGGCACATGGATGTCCAAATTAACTATATATGTAGTTTTGACCTTTTTAATGTTTTTTTTGGCCTACATAAAAACCAAAGAAAAAAATATTTTTTTTTAAAAAAAATGATGAAAGACCATTAGTGGTTCTTTAGTAATGGTAGAGATGTGAAAAGATTCCTACATCAAACGTTTTCATTCATTTATCCTAATATGGACTAGTCGCTAGTGGAATACAAAAAAATCAGTCTTTTTAGATTTTTAAGACATAAGTGATCTTCTCCAATAATTTTAGTCAAGTCTTTCTTCCATTTACTTGGGTGAAAAAGAGTGATGATTAAGACTGAGTCGGGGTATGGCATGGAAGCATGTGAAGTTTTCAATGCAACTTTTTGGATTCGTAGATAGCATGTTTCTGTTCATGGCTCCCACAGAGTCCCTTATTTCCACAGCCACCATCTCTTCTCGTTAAAGGCTCCCACGTTAACTGGATTTGCAATATTGGTTGGTTGTGTATTTCATGCTCTATTCATGCAATATGGGTTTAATTTCTATTTTGACACGTCACTCACGTAGCAGATGAGATGGTCTCAAATTATTATTTATCTTTTATTTTTTTATTTTAATTTGTCAGCTATCATTTTTTTTTTTTTTTTTTATGTGAGGCCCGCTTGAGCAAGTTCTACAGAAGTAAGCAGCGTCAGCGCTCAGCCAGCCTATAACATTATCACTTAATCATTTAATTTGTCACCTATCACATTATCATTTAATTAGGTGAGATGAGATGGTGTCAGATGGGGTTAAGTGGCCCCAAATCAATTAATATAGAGGGCTGGAGCATATAGCATTATGTACTCTTTTAGTTGAATTCGTTAGCGCTTTGTTTTACTAGAGTAATAGTAGAGGTGTGAAAAACGCTTGCATCAGACACTTACATCAATCCCAGTTTGAACCCAAAGAGTCCATCTTTTTGGAATGGTATGTGAGCGATCTTTCTAATTGATTTGGGGCCACTTGACCAATAATTTTGTGGAAGCCAGAGATGTGGGGAGACCATTTCGGGTCCATCATTTAATCAGGATAGTGTAGTATTTGGCAGATTCCTTTTCATTTTACAAAAGGTCAGCCTCGGTAGGGCATGGCAACTCCTCAATGAAACTTCTTAGTTTCCTAGCATGTCTTTGTTTATGGCTCCCACTTGGTCCCTTTCTCCACACACTCCTTAAGTTTGTTCGTGGCTCCCACATAACTCATAAGCAAGTATACATCTCCACTTAACCTTCCTGTTTTAACAGTCCTCACATCTTAGTTTGGTTTTCAGATATTTTTTTGAGCAAAAGATGGGGTTGTTAATATGCCTTTGACTCCTTGCTATCATTCTCGTGCAAGCTGAAGTTAATTGTTCATCATCTCTCTCTTCCAATTCTCCTTCTACCCAATTATGCCGGCTCTTTTCCCTAAAAGGTAGGTTTTTTAATCTTTATTCTGACTTGGGTGTAATTTTGAACTTAATTCCTAGACAGTGATAAATCGTGGTTGCTAACCACGATTTTAACAAAATCGTGGTTAGCAACCATGATTTTAGGTTGGATATACGATTCTGTCATTTTGTCGCTCGTATCAGTATAAAAATTTTTATACGCTAAAATCGTGGGTGCTAACCATGATTCTAAATGAAATCGTGGCTGCCATCCACGACTTTTATAAAAAAACTCATCCCCTTATAACGAAGAAGTGCAGGACTTTTCATCCAAAAAAAAAAAAAAAAAACAGAAGGGGAGAGCTTCTAGTCGACCTCTCGCGATTTAGGGCAGAGATGCCCACATCCGCGGGCGTCGATCATCGTCCTCCGCCGGCGTCGATCCTGGTCCTCTGTTGGCATCAATCAGCTTCCTCATTGTTCATCATCTGTAGCACCCATTCTCTCTCTCGTGTTTGGGGCTTTGACAACATTTGAGATACGCGACTTGCGGAGAAGCTCCATCCACCGTCGTCGCTCGTCAACATTAACAGGTAAACATCATTCTCTCTCTCCTCTTTCTCCGCTCGTCTTTATCACTCATGATTTGTTCTTTCAAACCTTAACCCTAACCCTAACCCTAACCCCAACTCCTAACCAATTTTTGCAGAAAAACTAGCATTTGACTCTCAGATTTTGGCATTTGACTCTAAACTTGAAGGTGAGTTGTTTTCATTTGTTTGCTTTTCATTTGACTATTACCCTCTGTTTGGTTAATGGATTTTGTAAGGGAAAGGAAAAAAATGTCCAGAAACTTGGTTCAATCCATGTACAAAGAGGTCCCCATTCTTCTTCTTCTTCTTCTTCTTTTCTTTTTGTTTTGTGTTTGATTGTCATTCACTATATATTCTCGTCTTTGTGGTGGATTTTTTTATTTTTTATTTTTATTTTCTTGTATTTAGCTGGGTATCTGAATTCATGGCCATAAATTTTCCAATTGAATTTATGATAGTGTAGTTTGGAACCTTGTTAAAATTTGAATTTGTGGCATGAATCGTGACTAGTTGCCCAAATTCTACAAACTGCATTTGGAGGTGGTGAAATTTGAAGGGAGATTCCCCAAATTTTTAGTCAAAGCCTGATAGTTAGATAGAGATGGGGTGTTTGATGAAATGTGTTAATCATATTACCTGCAGGGAGTGTTGGACAACCAATTTTCCCAAATTCAAGCTTTGCAAAATGAAAGCAATCCTAAATTTGTTGTTGAAGTCATCACTTTGTTTTGAGCAAGCTACACTCGGCAGGGCATTTACTGGACCTATGTATGCGAATTGTACGATTAGTCCATTTAGAGTGTGGCAAAAGGTACCATTTCGCTGATGGGTATGATTTGAACTTGCTGTAAAGTGAATTTAATTGCATAGGGCCTATTATTTATCTCATTAGACCTGGCTGTGTAAGAAGAGTATCACCTATAATATTAAGGAGTAATGAAATAAGGTAAGGGTCCAGGAACCTATTAAGGTAAGTTGTTGGTGCTTCTTTTTTGTTGGAGTGAGGAGCAATCTCTATCTCAATTTTTTCTTGGATTGTGCTTCGCCCTTGGTGGTTCGATTGGAGTGTTGTGCATTGCATTCTTCTTCCCTTTTCAATTTGGTTCCGTCTGGTTTTTTGGGTGTTGTATTTGTTCTTGGGTGTTGTCTTGCTAATGTCTTGCTATTATTGGTGTGAGCAGGGGAGTTCCCTTTGGGGTTTTTTTTTGGGTTTGTGTCTTTGGATTTGCTTTGTTTGGGGTTTTTTGGTTCTTATTGTGGCGTATTTTTTTGGTGCTCTTTTTAGCCAACATAGCCAACATCTTTGAGATGGGCTCTTTCTAGCCAACATAGCCAAAAACTAGAAAACAAGTTTTCTGAATTTCTTAATCTTCATCCTCTTCGTCTCCTAAAAAATAAACATAGTACTTTTTTTTTAAATCTATTTCCTTGTTCAGTTTTGGTATAAATATATAATCAAATCTCAGTTGATATTTTTCAGATTAGGGGCTAGCAGATACACATCTATCCTTACTAATTCAAGCTGGGGCTTGGATGGGTTTGTGGTAATTTAGTGATTGTGGATGGGAGATTGAGTGACAAAGAAGAAGATAAAAATCAGGTTGGGGTTTAGGGAAAACATGTCAAAGCCAGCTTGCCTATTTTGAGGTTTTAACTACTTGATGGATCACAATCTCATATATCAATGCATAGAAATAGTCAAAACACTTGCTGGTGGGTGATGTAATTTCAGAAAAATTACTACATTCTTTCTATTATGGGGTTTGGATGTTAGACAATCATGACATTGATGTTTTGATCTTTTTGTGAGAACAGCCTAAATATATTAGGACCTAAATACATTAGAACTCATTAAGATGCTTGTTTTTCAATTGGTTGGAATTCTTTTATGTTATAAAGAGCTGCCAGGAATTTTTCTTTATTTTAAAAGAATAATAACAACTTTTAGTGAACTACATCTAGATGTGTTGTATTGTATGGCATTCATCTTAAATTTGTGGACATGAACCTGAGTGCCACTCTTTGATGTCGACACACCTGTAAATGCCTAAAATGGTGTCAGATGCATCTGTCATTTCAACAGTGTCCTATACGCTCATAAATCGTAGCTATTATTGTCCTATAGAGGATGAACAATTACAATTATAAATAAACAAATTGAATATCTAAATTTCAGAGTTTAATTCCCAAGGCTTGAGATTCTTGACTGCTAATAGTTTAAATGTTAGACTTATGATTTGTTTCCCTTTAGCTGAGAGTTTGGGCCACAGAGTCACTATTTGTGGTGTCTATTTTTGTATAATTCCTTATGAATATCACCTTTTGGTTTCTTAACAAGAAGCTTAAATGTTGCAGAAAATTTTCAACGTCTCTCCCTCTTTGTCTTGTCTTGGTTTATAATACTAATATCTAGAGCAAGGATCATTTAATTATTATCTACTTAGGTTTTTAATCAGTATGTTATTCTGCATTTCTATTTGCTTACAAGTTCTTTTGTTTCATGTTTGATGCCATATAAATTGAATGATCGAATTAATTATCCTATTGACAAGAAGCCCGACAAACATTGTGGCATGCTGCCTCTCCAAATTTTGCACAGTAAGATGCTAGACATTACCAAGAAACCTCACAACCTTTTGCTTACCCTTAGTAATTTAACTTGGCCCAAGTAATCACAACTTTTGATTACTTTTGTCTTTGACTTGGCTTCACAGTTGTGTGATGACTTCATATCAGCCTTCATATCAGTCTTTTGCTTTATAACACCCAAAGGCAACAAGAAACCCCCACTCTCCCTAAAAATGCTATGAAACGAGCAAATCCCACCAAAAAAACAGAGTACCCAAGCAGAAACCTGGAAAAAACAATCATAAACCGAACAAAAGAACAATACTAGGAGTGCAAAACTCCCTATGAATGCAACTTGGAACTCATATGAAGGAAAGGCCACAACTCCTACAACTTGCCTTATTGTGTACATCAGGCTCACAATTCCAATCTTTTAATTGTTCGTTACATCTTGAATCTTGATTTTTATACAACTAACTCAGTCCAAAATAAAAAGAGAAATATTCTTATGGACACAAGAAAATCACTTCTAAATTTATGAAATTCTCATAGGCTGCAGAAACAAAAATAAAAAATATTTGAGACGGAAAAGTGTTCTGTTTAGCTCATGGGTGCTGCCTTCCCTTTCCTTTTTCCTTTTTCCTTTCGGATTTTATGATGAATATTTTCTTTCTAGCATTTTTAACTTGTATGACTCTACAATTGCTCTTATATAGTTATATGTATTGTTTTACATTATGATAAATGTACAAATTTCATTTAAACCCCAATAGGAAGAATAGTAGCGCAACTAGCTATCCATATGATTAATTTCTTAATTTGATGAAACAACAAAATAAAGAAAAATAAATTAAATAAATAAATAAATAACTTCATAGTTGCGACTATATATTTGATGAATTATTTTAGTAACACTTCAGATGTTTTGCAATTGCATTTTGGATATGGAAGGACAAACACCGCAATCAGCTACCTCGCTGATTACAATTATAGAAAAATAATGATGATTGTAGTCTATTTTGTTTTTATTCTTATAGCCTCAGGGCACGAATCTTATTTAATTTTTGCCCTGCAGAAGACCAGAAGTCCACAGTGGGAGTTCATTTGAGCATCCCAGCCAGGAGGAGACACTGAAATCAACTTTGGAAGAAGAAGGCATCAGCATAGGTTATGGACTGGATCTAGACAAGAGGAAGAAGCTGAGAATGAAGTCATCAATGAAGGAAGATCAAGCTAACAAATCATTGTGTCCCCAATTGATACTCAATGTACTTTGCTAGCTGCTTGCTAGGATTCAAAGTGTGGAATAAGCAATATACACTTCTACACCAATTATGATGGTCCTTCCCCAATCTGAGGATCAAATTTCTGCACTATTAATTTTGTACACTAACCCTCTTAACATTTGTATACAGAATGCCCATGGGTTAATTATACTACGTACTGTATTAGCCTTCTTTCATGTAATGTCAAGTGAGCCTTCTTTCATGTAAATGTCTAGTGGTCTTTACTCTGTTACATAATATTTGGTTTGATACTTTCATTCATTCCAAATCATAATGAATTCTCTGTTAACCAATATTGGGTTGAAGGTACTATTTGCAAAACCTGAGATTACCAAGTGTATCTGAACAGTCATTGGCTTGTGGTAGTGCCATTTTACTTGATGAAGTTACTTTGCCCTTTGTATATTGTCGGATGGTAGGAGCGACTCCACTTGATAAAACGACACCAAGGCTTCGCGTTTTGACTCCCAAAAGCAACCTCAATTTTGTACATAATCCAGATGATCATTTATCAGATGGACAATTCAATCACTAAATTTACACTTGATAAAACAACACCAAGGCTTCGCGTTTTGTTTGATTTTTTGAATTAGCATAAATCTTCTTGTGGAAATGAAATCCTGACTTTTGACTAGTAATTTGGATGTAACAAACTTAAATTAAATGACTACTAACTTAACTACGAATGACTAGTAACATCTTAGTAAATGACTACTAACTTAACTACAAATGACTAGTAACTTAACAGGACAAAGTCGTGGTTAGCAACCACAATTTTACTTCTAAAAATTTTTCCCACTTCTTTTTAACACTTATTAAGCATCATAATCATGGTTGCTAACCACGATTTTGATTTAAAATCGTGACTAGCAACCACAATTTTTGCGTATAAAAATTTTATACTGATACGAGCGATAAAATGATGAATTCGTATACCCAACCTAAAATCGTGGTTGCTAACCATGATTTTAATAAAATCGTGGTTAGCAACCACGATTTATCACTGTCTAGGAATTAAGTTCAAAACTACACCCAAGTCAGAATAAAGATTAAAAAACCTACCTTTTAGGGAAAAGAGCCCAATTATGCCCACTTGACCGGAGGCTCGCCTTGCTTCAATTAAAGAACAGCTTTTCCTCTAATAGTTATGCTTCTGATTCTCAGTAAGTGTGATAAATCTAATCCAAAGATGCTTAGCTGGGAGGAGGGTACTGATTGTTGCGCAAGGGATGGGGTCACGTGTGATAGCGTGACAGGCCACGTGATCGACCTCGACCTAAGCTGCAGTTGGCTACAAGGCACCATCTTATCCACCAGCATCCTCTTTCTTCTTCCTCACCTCCAACTGCTCAACCTTGCTCAAAATGACTTCAACGGCTCCGAAATTCCATCTGGGTTTGGCCGGTTTACAAGTTTAATGCATCTCAACCTCTCCTCCTCTATATTTTCTGGTGATATCCCATCAGAAATCTCTCACCTGTCCAAATTGGTTTCACTTGATCTTTCTTTTAATATGGACAACTCTACCGGGCTTAATTTGTTGAGCCTCACTAGTTCTAATCTGAAAAAGTTGGTGTAGAACCTAATGGAATTAATAGATTGATCTTAATGGAGTAGACATGTCTTCAGTTGAAGTTGGTTCCTTGCCGAACCTAAATTCTTCATTGGTAGCGCTCAGTCTCCAAGATTGTCGATTGCAAGGGGAATTCTCAAGTAACATTTTCCACCTACCAAACCTACATACGCTTGATTTATCTAACAATTTTTTTCTCACCGTTTATTTTCCAAAGGCTAAATGGAGCAGTGCCTTTGAGTTTCTGGATTTATCGAACATTAATTTCTTAAAAGAAGTGCCCCAAGAAGTGCCTCAATCGATCAGCAATTTACAGTCTCTGAATTATTTGAATCTCTCTTCTTGCAAGCTTTTAGGATCTATTCCTGCATTCCTTGGAAACCTTTCATAGATCACTCGTTTGGACCTCTCATCTAACCAATTCAATGGTGAGATCACATCATCACTGTCAAACCTTGGACGACTCAATTACTTATATCTCTCAGGCAACAATTTCAGTGGTAAGTTCCCATTTGGCCGGGTACTAATAAGCTATAAGCATAATTATGAGTTTTATAATTTAATTTATTTTCTAACTCTCTGATACTACAACTGCATGTTCAAGTTCGATTCCAACATGGATTGGCAATTTCACAAAAATATCTTCTTTGTCACTCCAATTTAACAATTTCAGTGGCCAGATCCCATCAACTCTTTGAAATCTTTAGCAGCTCACTTTCTTGGATCTCTCAGGCAACCATTTCATCGGTTAGTTCACATCCCTTGTTGCTAACATATATGGTGGCATGATGTCTTTGTTTTTTTTTTTTTTGACATCTTTAGAGAAGATTAAGGTTATATTATGAGCTTATGATTAAGGTGCTCTCATTGTCTAATAACGGGCTCGCCCACTTCAATCAGCATAGTTCCAAAATGAATCCTTATATAAATTGAGTAGTTGCACCTATAAAAATTGAAGTAACAAAGCTCTTCAGCATACTGGCTGGAAGATCTAATACGCATGCACCTTGAGTCATTCATGACTGGTGAAACCCATCACATGCATATGGTCGGTAAGAATGACTCATTAGCAGTGTTTGATATATGTGCATTGAAATGTTTCAAAGCTCATTAGCAGTGTTTGTCAAAAAAGATATATGTGCATTGAAATGTATGTGGGCCCTCAAATGATATATGTGCATTGAAATGTCTGACGAATTAGAATTTGAGCTAAGAATGACTCATTAGCAGTGTTTGTCAAAAAAGATAGAACTATGTTGGTCAACTCAATTTTAGAATAGAGGACCTGAAATTTCAACTTGGGCAACTTCTCAAAATCACAACTACTATAAGTTTGCAAGTTTACCCATCAGACCCTACCTGGGCCCTCAAATGATGAAGAGAATTCAATGTATAAGCAGCTCTCTTGAGAGCCTTTTCATTCAAAGCTTGAGCAGGTAAGTTGCCCCACAATACTTATAACCCCACTTTCTTTTATCTCGTAACTCACTCAATAGGACAACTACCATCTTGGTCGTTTGCTTTACGATTATTGATGTCCTTAAACCTAAGTTACAACTACTTTTTGGTCATATTCATACATTCTAGTATAATTCACATGACTAATTACATTTTGCGTTATAATGAGTTGCAAGCTAGACTAGTTTTGAGGTTATTTTAAATTCTCTCTCCTACCACATATGTTCAGGCGCAATTCCGGCGTGGATTGGCAATCTCATATAAATATCTTCTTTGTCGCTCCAATTCAACAATTTAAGTGGCCAAATCCCATATATCAACTCTTTCAAAGCTCGAGCAGCTTACTCTATTGGATCTCTCAAGCAACAATTTCAACGGTTAGTTCACATCCCTTGTCACGAACATGGTGGCACAATTTCTTTACTTTTGACATCTCAAGAGAAGGGTAAGGTTATGATTATTTAGCTGCTCTCATTGTCTTACTAACTTGTTAGCTCCTTGGTTTGATTACAAGGGCGCATTAACATTTTACTAATGACATAGAAAGGGGCAAACCAAAATTAATCAACATAGTTTTAGCATGAATCTTTACATGTGTGCCACAGTATCATATTTAATTTGTATTATAAGTTGGTTCCACATATAAAATTGGCGTAACAAATCCCCACTATGTTGAAAGTTCCTGGTCTAGATGTGCATTGAAATATCTGATGGAGTGGATACCATTTATACAATACAACTTGAGATAAGCAGGCCTTATCAAAATAGATGAGGACTATTTCAGTCAACTCAATTTTAGGATAGAGAACCTGAAATTTCAACTTGGGCGAGTAATCAAAATCATTGAAACTATGTGGGCTTATACATGATGATGTGACGCATGTCATGAAATAAGAGCCGTAAATTTTGAATTTGATGTGAATTCAATATATAAGCAACTCTCTTAATAGCCATCTTGGCCCCCTTCTCTGAAAAAAAACAAAAATACCCTTCGGACAAATCCGGACTCATATAAGACCTCAAAACCCATATGGACCATGTGAATCCAAGGTCCATATGGGTTGTGGGGTTGGTGTCCTTATACCTCAGTTATAGCTATCCTGTTAGTTATATTTATATCTATACTATCTATAAAATGTTGAATCTCAGAAAAACTTTTGAACGACCAACATACCCTTATTTTAAAAATTAAAAAAAAAATACATATCTACCATTCTTTTAGTGAAACACATAATAAATATTCTTATCATTTGGTAACAAATGAAAGTTAGATTTTAACTCAAACTCTTAATAAATTAAAGTCAAATTTTTACTCAAATTTTTTTTCCTAGAGCAACTATCAAGTTGCATGATAATATATATGAATATAAACTCTTTAAATATTCTGTTTTATGAAGAAAAAAAATTTCTGAATGTATATCTAAAGAGTTTTTAATCTTTTGTTGACAATTTTGATTATAACAAAAAAAAAAAAAAAAATGTACTTTTGAATTTTGAACTTTATCTTTTATGAAAAAATATAAAATCTTTATGTATTTATAATTTTGTATAACTAATATTATTTAAAAATATTCACGGTTGCACGTGTGCTATATCTAGTTCATATAATAAGCTGCAAGCCTAATTAGTTTTTAAATTTTTTCTCTCATACTACGACTGTTCAGGCTCCATTATGGAATGGATTGGAAATCTCACACAACTATCTTCTTTGTCGCTTGCAAATAACAATTTTAATGGCCAAATTCCATCAACACTTTCAAAGCATAAGCTGCCCACTTTATTGGATCTCTCAAACAACCATTTCAACGGTTAGTTCACATTCCTTTTTGCTAACATGGTGAGATGATTTCTTTACTTGGACCCATATGATTAAGGTGCTCTCATTGTCTAAGTATGGGCTTACATCCTTCAAGCAACAAAGTTTACGAATCCTTAGATATATGCGCCACACAATCAAATTGTGGATCATAAATTAGTTCCACCTATAAAAATTGGAGTAACAAAGGTATAGCGGAATTCCAAATTAGTTCCAAATTCTATTGTAAAGATCCTTAGATATTTTGCTAACATGATTGCTGGAACCTACCACATGAGTGGCCTAAATGTGCATTGAACTGTTTGGTAAACTTAGTATAGGATCTTTACAATAGAATTTGGGTATACCAGGAATTCTAGTATAACTTGTTTGGCAATTTCATTTGTGTGATAATAAGCTAAATGCCTGTAGGTTCCAAATTTAATAATCAAATTTTCTAATTCCTCTTGTACTACCACTCTGCAGGAACGATTCCGACAAGTCTTGGTAACCTCACGAAAGTATCTACTTTGCTCCTCTCATTTAACAATTTCAGTGGCCAATTCCCATCGCCGCTTTGCACACTTACGCTGCTCACTTACTTGGATCTCCAAAGCAATCAGTTCAGCGGTCAGCTCTTGTCCCTAATTATGAGTTTGATACATAATTTAAGTCTTGTTTAGGAAAATTTAATCACAAACTCGCAATATATGCACCACATTATCATATTTTGGATTATTAGTCTACTTTTGCTATAAAATTTGGTGAAACTAAACTGTTCATTGGTAAATTGCAAGCTTGGGGGAATTACAAAATAGGTCCGGTTACAGACAGATAATTACAATTTTAGTCATTCTTGGTTAAGTTATCAGTCATTTACTAGGAAGTTAGTAGTCATTTGTATTGAACTTCAATTATTTGCTTGTAGCAGGACCTGTCTGTAATTCCCCCAAGTTTTGAAAAGGCATCTTCAACATTCATGATTGGATTATTATTAGGACCTACTACATGGATGGTCTACTTTTACATTGTAGCATATGATGGATGATAGGATCTATACAACGAAATTTGAGCCGGATGAATGCTGTTAGGATTTGGTTAAAACTCAGCACCACGTTAAAGTGATTGTAGCCTTTGGATGGGCTTTTGGACGGTTAAGATTAGAAGATAAAAAATGTACTACTAAAATGACTAAAATGACCTCAATAACAACTTTTAGATCTTTCGATCTTAGCCGTCCAAAAACCCATCCAAGGACTGCTATCACCTCGATCAACATCGAAAGCTCAACAGCGAATCCTAACTTAGCTTGAATGGAAGACCTCATCACTGGTGTTGGTCAAAGTAGATAGGATGGTTTTAGCCAGCTCAATTCTAGAGTAAAAAACATGAAATTTGAAGCTTATCCACACCCCAGGGAAAAAAAAATGTTGTGTATGCTCAAAATCACGAGAGTTTTAGGATTAAAAGTTTAATTAACCATGGGACCTTCTTGTGGGCCCAGACATGATTGTTGCTTGTATAGATTCATGAATTCTGATGAAATTTATCTCACTAACTATTTACATTTTGGTAACAATAAGTTGCATGCCTGATTTTGATTTTTCTATTTCTCTCATTTTACAATTCTCCAGGTTTGATTCCTACATGGCTTGGAAACCTCACACAATTATATTCAATGTGGCTCTTATCTAACAATTTCAATGGCCCAATTCCATCATCACTTTGGGTCTCTCAAAAAACAATTTCAATGGTAAGGGTTCTCATCCCTAGCTTGTTGTCAAACATGGTGACACAATTTCTTTATGTAGACATTTATTAAGAGAATGGTAAGGTTATGATAAGGGTGCCCTCATTGTCTTGCGACAGCTAAACCCTTGAATCCATATAGTTCCAGCAAAAATCCAAATTACAGCGCCACACCATCACATTTTGGATTAAAAATCCAAGTTACAAGTGTGATCACATGACTCTTTACTCTTCTTTTTATTGTATTCTATTTTTTATATTTTTTCCGTTCCTATTATTCTTTCTCAAAAGGGGACTTCAAAAAAGGTAAAGGATCATTTCGTTTTGATAGTTATTTCTTTAATCGGTGGATAGGAACATACTCTAGATTAGAATCATGGGGAGTACTGCCCAATCATTTCTACTAACTCAAAGCCCCAATTAGTATTTCTTTTATGCAGAAATTAATGTCCTTTGGATAATTTACATAATCTCCTGTTAATTATAAGCTACATGCCTAATTCTGATGTTGCTTTCTGAATTTTCTAATTTCTCTCGTACTACATACCATTCTACAGGGCCAATTCCAGCATCGTTTAGCAACCTCACGCAATTGGGGTTCTTGTATCTCGCATATAACAATCTCAGCGGCCAAATCCCATTGTCGCTTACCAATCTTGTGCAACTCACTCACTTCAGTATTAGAAACAACCATTTCAGCAGTTAGTTCTCATCCCTAATTGCCAGCATGGTGATCTGATTTTTCTATTTGCACCTTTTTAATTAGAGTAGGGTAAGGTTATGATAAAGACGCCTTCATTGTCTTTCTATGAGCTTTCCCTTTCAATCAAAATATGGTTTCTGCTTGAATTCTGATTAATGTGTCAAGGTGTTATATTTAGGTTTACTAACTGGTTCAATTGTAAAATTTGAAGCAGTGGAACTCTTAAATTTACTAGAAGTTTCAAGATCGAAGCATTTGGACTATTTATCATCCGTGAGACCTATCACATCGATAACCCACAAAGGTGTTGGCCAAAGTTGAGAGGGTAATGTTGATAAATTGAAATTAAGGAGGGATATGTGAAATTTGGGAGAGATAATCTACATGAAAATGCATGTTTGTTTTTTCTCCAATTAGTCGCTAATGAATTTCAGTAGGGCCTAAATTTGGTAATCCATCAACTTTCCAATCCTTTGAGAACCATTAAATCGGGAAAAATATTAGTCATAGAAAACAGCCCCTTGCATGATTTTTCCTGGCCCTTGGAAAAAATAAAAATAAAAATGAAACACTAGCAGTGTCTTGGGTTAATCTGGGGTCCCATCCTTATTAGAAAGGAGTTGGGGCGAGTTTTGAGATTTTTTTTTTTTTGGAACAAGGTTGGAATTTTGTTACAAACTTGCCCTGAACCCGCCATAGTTTTACTATTTGGAAAAATTTTGTTGGAAGTGTGACAAAATAAACTATTTTGGCAGATTATAATTTTTTTGAATATTTTATGATGTGAACATTTTGGATTTTTGGTGATGGTTATGGGCCGGTTTTTGTGCAAAATATACGATATGACGAAATATTAGAGGACATTACCATCTTTGTGGTCTATGCTAACATCATTAGCTTCCTTTACCCCCAGTTATTAACCAAATCATTCATTATATTAATAATTTTTGTATAATTCATTCAACTGTGTACTTTCAAAGCTTGATTCTCCCCCATTGTAATTTTCAGGGCCCTTTCCGGAAGGCTTAGAGAAGCTCACACAACTTGTTTGATTAGACCTCGCTTCTAACAATTTTAGTGGACATATCTCATACTCACTTTTTAAGCTTGAGCAGCTCGAATACTTGTCTCTCTCAGACAACAATTTCGGTGGTTATTTTCCATCTCCAGGTAACAATTAACTTCCATGACTTATTTACTTAAACGCGCGTTTCAGACAAGAATAAGGAATCCTCACCTGTGAACCAGAAATATTTTTTTTTTGGGGGGGGGGGGGGTTTAAGTGTGAACTAGATTTTGGGTTCATCATATCATTACCAATTGATAATCAGTATAAAAATAAATATGTGAAATTTTTCACTGGTAATGTTACTCGACTCATTTGTAATTTGCTATTAGACCATTTGACTAAAAGTGGTGTAAAACTTTAAACCCCACAAATATTTGGCATAAAATTTTGATAAGAGTAAGATATTTTCCGCATACTTTCATTGAATACTTTAAGACACATTGTGGAATTAGGTCACATGTTTTCTCATATAGTGGTCTATCATTGAGCACCAATGGCAGTGCCAAATTGTCAACTATACCTCACCAATTATCTTAAGTTGTCTTCTTGCAACATAAGTGAATTATTATATCTGTCAAGCATCCTAGACAATTTAGAATTCCTAAGACTTTTTCTTAAGAGCAAAATTTATAGCCAAATTCCAAAATGGGTGTAGAAACTGAGGTAGGATTAATTTATTACTCATTAATATCTTTCTCTCACAACTTTCTAGCAGGTGTGGAGCAATTTCCATGGAAGAATCTTCTATTTCTTGACCTTCATTCCAACATGCTTCAAGGACCACTTCCAATTCTATCTCTCACCACAACTTTTTATTCAATCTCAAACAATAGTTTGAGAGGACCAATCCCTTCTTCGATTTGCAATGTGAGCTCCCTTGAAATTCTCAACTTGTCACATAACAACTTGAGTGGCATCATTCCATGGTGTTTGGGAAATTCCAAAAAACTCTCAGTGTTAGATCTAAGGATGAATAGCTTTCATGGAACCATACCTAACACCTTTGCAAAGGCAATGATTTGAGGAATCTTAACATCAATGGCAACAAATTCCAAGGGCTCGTTCCACAATATCCTTGGCTTATTGTCAAAAGCTGGAAGTTCTAGATCTTGGAAACAACATGATAAGGGATACATTCCCATATTGGTTGGAAACTCTTCCGGGCTTACAGGTTCTTGTCTTACGATCGAACAAATTCCATGGTCCTATAAGTTCCAAGGAAAAATATTCCTTCCCTAAGCTGCGAATCATTGACCTCTCAAACAATAGTTTCACTAGTCCTTTACCAACAAGGTATATAGAAAATTTGGTGGCTATGATGAATGCTAATGAAAGTAAAAGGGAAACAATACCAAAATATATGGGGGATGAATATTATCAAGATTCTGTGATGGTCACCTTGCAAAAAATCCTTACTATTTTTATAACCATTGATATGTCGAACAACAGATTCCAAGGAGAGATTCCAAAATCAATTAGTAAGTTCACTTCACTCATAGTACTCAACTTTTCTCATAACAACCTTACAGGTCATATCCCATCTTCACTAGAGAATTTGAAGGAGCTTGAATCATTAGACCTCTCTTTGAATAACCTCACTGGGGAGATTCCTAGTCAATTGACAAGTCTGACATTCCTTTCATTCCTAAACTTTTCACAAAAACATCTTGTGGGACAGATACCCCAAGGCAACCAATTCAATACATTCCAAAGTGATTCGTACAATGGGAATTTGGGATTGTGTGGAGCTCCGTTGTCAGAGAAATGCAGTGATGATAAGGCACCACCAACGCCATTCAAAGAAGACAATGATACTGGGCTTGCAAGTGGATTTAAATGGAAAGCTGTGTTTATAGGTTACGGATGTGGAATGATATTTGGACTGGCTATGGGATATCTTATATTTTTAACTGAAAACCTGAATGGCTTGTGAGAATGGTTGAAGGAAAACATTATAAGAAGGTGAAAAAGTCGGGAAAGAGTGCTCCGAGACGTGGAGGAAGAAGAATTTAGCTAAAGCAGGTGGCCTTACTGGGTAAGTGATGCAATTGGTTTTCACATTGTGGTGTAGAATTAAGTAATCCTTTTATGATTATGGTATTATAAGATTGCCTTTAGGGACCTTTAGTCATGTATGCCTTCTATACTTTCTACCAACATGTTTGAAAAAATGGAAGAAAAGGCATTTTCTTAATGGGCTCGCATCCTCTGCTCAATGAAGGTCTAGCCTGATGGGTTCTTAAGCTTCAGTGTATATTGGTTGGTCCACTGAAGGTGGCTCTAATTAATATTAAAAGGTCGGCCCACTTGATATAAACTGTTCATGATTCTCTTCAACTGTGGTGCTAGATTTTGTATAATGTCCGATTGGAGGAAATAAAATAAGAACACGAAGACAATTTCAAAATGAATATAAAAAAAATCCATTTATTAAATAAATCAGTCCAGCAGTTCTCCGGCTTTTGGTGACCCCTTTCTGCATTATGTTGGAGGTGAGCCATTTTCATAATGTTTCGAGGACTAATATTATATAGCAAGCTTTTAAGATATTCCCTCCCTCAGTCAAAAAACATAAAGCTCCTTTAAAGTCAACCGTTATTCGACTAAAAAATATAAAATAATTATTAAAAAAAAAAAGGAGAGAGAATAGTACCAAAGAAGCCGCCTTTAGACTTAATAGCATGTCCTGCCCCAATAAAGAACTGCAGGGACAAAGCCAAGATTGTGTCTTCTTGGGGACAACCAAGTATTCGTATATGAACATGAATTTGAAAGAGAAAGGTTCAGTTGTTTGTTCAATGAGACAAGCCATTTTCTAACAGGAATTTTAACAACAAACCAACACACCAACACGCCAACACAAGCTACCATTCCCTACCATCAAAAGCTCCACAACTAACAGCCAAATTTATCATCAATCTCGCCACCGTGGCCACCCACCCCATTACAGAATTTCATCTAAATTTCTAAACCACTATCAATCTAACATTCTCACGATTCCTTCCTTGCTCCTCCACCATCCCACTTGGCTTCTTATGTACATACATGATGGTCCCTCCATTCCATTTTGTTTGATTATTTTTTTGCCAAACACATATTAAGGTAATGCATTGCCATGTCATTCATTTCTTTTAACTCTCCAATTTTACCCATCTATGAAATAATCACTTGATATGATAGTAAATACAATAATGGTAATTTTTAGTTATTGTAAAGGGTATTTTAGAAAAATAAATAATGATTTGCTTTAACTTTTGAAAATAATCAAACATTTCGGAACATTCAAAAAAGGAGAAAGTGATCAAACAAAATGGAAAGGAAGAAGTATATTATGCACAAGCGCACGCACACACGTAATGCTATTGCATCCTCTTAACAGCTTCCCAAAAGAACTCCCAAGAGTAGTTGGACCTATTAGTATAAGTCTTTATTCGTTTTCACGCCACATCATGACGGGTTCTTTTGGCGACGGTTAAGAGAGGTCCATAAGCCCCTATTCCCACTAACGACCCATTGTTTTTCATGAGTAGTCTCGGTATGGCATGGGAGCATGGGTGAATAGTCTTCAACACAACTTGTTGGATTCCTAGCATATCGGTATTTTCACACCCATCTTCTCTTCCAGTCAAAGTAAAGCTTCTTCCCGCCGAATCAGATATGTAGACTTTGGATCATTTGTTTAAAGAATTGGTACATGATGTCACCCACTCCTACATCGGACACTTTCACATTAGACCCTTTAAATATATTCCATCCTAATTTGAACTAGTCAATATTGGAATATTCAAATATGTCAGGTCCATGTTTTTCGATTGGTCCTTCGGAACCATTTTTTGGTGAATCTACAGATGATGATAGACTATGAATGGTCCTTTCAATTTATTTAACCAAGACAGAGTTGTTTTTGGCATATTCTCTTTCATGAGCAAGAATATCCAAGTAGTACACAACTAGTAATTATTTTCATAGTCTAGACCTTAGAATAGTGATATTTTTATTCTGTTTGACTTGGCGACTTATAAGTATAGAAATCCACTTAACCCCCCTCTTTCAACAATAATCATATCCTTAAGGAATGATGGGGTGGTTAATGTGCCTCAGCTGCCTCTTTCTCTCTCTCTTGCAAGCTCAAGTCAATTGTTCATCATCCTTTTTCTCTTCTAATTCTTCTTCTACCCATTTGTGCCCTCATGACCAAAGCTTAGCCTTACTTCAATTAAAGAACAGCTTCTCCTTTAGTAGTTTTGCTTCTGAGCCTTGGTGTGAGCAACCTAATCCAAAGATGCTCAACTGGAAGCAAAATGTTGATTGCTGCTCATGGGATGGGGTCATGTGTGATAGGGTGATGGGCCATGTGATTGGCCTCGACCTCAGTTGTAACTGGCTTCAAGGAACCATCCATTCTAACAGCTGCATCTTTCTCCTTCCTCACCTCCAACTCCTCAATCTACAATCTTTGAATTATTTGGATTTCTCGTCTTGTAGCTTATCGGGGCCAATTCCAACATTTCTTGGTAACCTTACACAAATCACTTATTTGAACCTGTCACAGAACTATTTCAATGGTGAGATCACATCATCACTCTCAAACCTTTGGCAGCTCAATTATTTAGATCTCTCAAGCAACTCATTTAGTGGTAAGTTCCTATCCTTAGCTGCTAATTTAACATTACTTGTTGCCTTTTTTTCTTCCTTTCTTTTTTCTTTCTTTCTTTCTTTCTTTCTTTCTTTGCTTTTTTTTTTTTCGTTTGAACCCTCCATGAAAGGATGGAAAATTTTACTGATAAATCCAAAAAATGCACCTAGAGAGGACCGTATATACCTTACCCTTCAAAATACAAGTCAAACAAAAAGGAATATGCATAAAGATAAGAGAAAAATGTACGCAACTTGTTACTTAGACCTTTCAAATCAGGCCAGTGGCCTTTGAATCAAATGGCGTGCATGTCTCCTCCAAATATGGGTAAGGGTTTTCAAAGTTGGTGGTTTCAACTCTGTGAGAGTGTGTGAGTTTGGGTCATTGAGAGCATGGGCTACTCGTATCATTTTGGCATGAATAAAAAATAAAACAAATAAATAGATCTTAAGACAGAAAATAAAAATATACATATAGAAAAGACAAAAGGTTCACGTGATTCAGTAAGATGCTTATGTCCACGAGCAACGATCATCAATCCACTATGTATTCAAGATATTACAAGAGAAAAACTCATAAACTGGAGATCTCCTTCTACACACAGTTGAAGCATTCTCAAAAGATGGTTGTGTTTTCTCACACAGAAAAAACCCCTTAAAACAAAACTGATATAGGCAGGTTATACCATAAGACCACCGCAAATGTGCGTACACATGTTTGGAAAGTACGTATGAATATCTTAGATGTGCTTACAAATACCATAAGTGTGTACGCCCATCAAATAAAAAAAAAAAAAAAAATTTCCCATACCCCCACAGCAACCCCCACCCCTCCCCCCCGCCCCCCCCCCTCCTTTTTTTTATTAATCAGCAAAAGATGAAGGTGAATTCTTAATTGAAAAAAATATTAGGAGGAAGTTTAAAATTAGTCAGACTTACCTTTTTAACTAGCAAGTTTTTAGGTTTGCCAAATTGACCCTGACTCTCACTTAACAATATCAATGGCCAAATCCCATCATCGCTTTCAAAGCTTGGGAAGCTCTCTGGATGGGCTCTCTTTGACAACCATTTCAATGGTCAATTCTTATCCTAGCTGGTTGTCAACAAGGTGACACGATTTCTCTACTTAGAAGTTGTGAACAGGACAATACCATCGGTTTCCTTAAGCCTCAGTAACAAGTGCCAACTCTCATATTCTTTATTCTTGCATAATCATATGACTACGTATGTTTTGTTATTAATAAGCTATACGACTAATTCTGATTTTTTTTTTTTTTTTTACTCATAATATAACTCAACAGGATCAATTCCGACATGGTTTGGCAATCTCACGCAAATGTCATATTTAAATCTCTCATATAACAATTTCGATGGCCAGCTCCCATCATCGCTTTCCAAGCTTGAGAAACTCAATGTGTTAGTTCTCTCCGACAATCATTTCAGTGGTCAGTTCTCATCCTTAGTTACCAACATGGTGACATGATTTCTTTACTTAGACACTTGAGAGTAAGGCTATGATAAGGGTAGTACCCTCATTGTCTTGCAAGAGTTCTCTACTTCAATTCATACGGTTCCAACAGAAATCTGGATGGGCTAGAAGACAAAAATGGAAAGTGCTCAAAACATAGAAAGTGCTCCGAAACGGAAGTAACTATCACTACTAAATAAAACTAATATTACTAAGTAATTAATATTTATTTTCTTTAGATTTTCTTTACAAGCTAGTAAATCATCCCCCATTCCTAACTGATGTCCTATTCTCTCCTAAATACGTGAGAACAGGAAAATACCATTGGTTTCCTTAAACAACTCTCATATTCTTTATTCTTGTATAATCGTATGACTATAGAGGTTTTATTATTGATAACATGATTTATTCTGGAGTTAATTTTTGAATTTTATAATTTCTCTTATATGACAACTCTACAGGTTCGATTCCGTCATGGTTTGGCAACCTCACACAGATGTCTTCTCTGTTTCTCTCATCTAACATTTTAAGTGGCCAAATTCCATCATCACTTTCCAAGCTTCATCAGCTCAAGTTCTTTGGACTCACAAAGAACCATTTCAATGGTCAGTTCTCATCCCTAGCTACCAATTAATATGGTGATCCGATTTTTTATATGGACATTTTAGAGTAGGGTGCGGACGTGCGGTTATGTTGAGCCACATGTCATAAAAATAAATAAAAAAACTGCCGCATTCCCCCAACCCCACCCCCAAAAAGAAAAAAAAAAAAAAAAAAAAAATTCACAACTGACATCCTTTTATGTCGAACAGGACAATGCCATTGGTTTCTTTAAACCTCAATTATTAATACCAACTCTCATATCTTTATTCTTGTATCATCGTATGACTATTTCAGTTTTGTTATTAATAAGCTGGATGACAAATTTTCAAGTCAATTTTTTTAATTTTTTTGTAAATTTCTCTTATACTACAACACTACAGGGTCAATTCCAGTATGGCTTGGCAATCTTACACAACTATCTTCTTTGTATCTCTCGTCAAACAATTTCAGTGGCCAGATTCCATCGTCGCTTTCTAAGCTCGAAAAGCTCACTAACTTGAGTCTTGCAAATAACCATTTCAGCGGTTAGTGTGTATCTCTAATTGACAATATGTTGATCTGATTTATTTACCCATGGACCTTTAAGAGTAGGCCGAGGTTACAGCTCAATGATAAGGGTGCCATCTTGATGGTTTGCTCAACATCATGACGACTTTGGGTTTGAAAGTTAACCACGGGACCCTCGAATAAGAGGCTCTCTACAGCTCAGTAAACAGGATAATACCATTGGTTTCCTTAAACCTCAACTATTAATACCAAAGCTCATATTCTTTGTTATTGACTTATTGTATACTTGTATGACTCTTTATGTTTTGTTATTAATAACCCGCATGATTTGTTTGATTTTTGCGTTTTTTCCTTTTTTTTAATCTCTCATACTACAACTCTACAGGGTCGATTCCGGCATGGCTTGGTAACCTCACGCGAATGTCTTCTTTGTACTTCCTCATTTAACAATTTCAGTGGCCCAATCCCATCGACGCTTGGCAACCTCACACAATTGTCTTCCTTGTATTTCTCATTTAACAATTTCAATGGTCAGATCCCATCATCATTTTCCGAGCTTCATCAACTCTCCATCTTGGGTCTCTCAAATAACCAGTTTAGCGGTAAGTTCTCATCTCTAGTTGCCAATATACTGATCCACTTTATTTACATGTACCTCTTAGAATAGATTGAGGTTATGATAAAGGTACCCTCATTGTCTTGCTATGAGCTCTCTTCTTGAGATCCACTACATGGAAAGTCCAAATGTGGACTGGACTGAAAGGTGTTGGAAGTTGATAGGGTGATGTTGCACAACTGAATATAGTAGGAAAAATGTGAAATTTCAAATAGCACATGTGCACGGCGTGTTTAATTCTTAGTTATATATTGACCAACTCATTAGCTGTATTCATAAATTTTAATATAATTCGTTGGAGTACGTGTATTTTTTGTAATAAAAAGCTGTAGGGTTTGATTCTAGGGTTTTTTTTTTTTTTTTTTTTTAACTCTATTTCTCTTATGTTGTAATTTTTTAGGATCGATTCCGACATGGCTTGGCAACCTCACGCAACTTGTTATAGTGGCCCTCTCATCTAACAATTTTAGTGGTCAGATCCCATCATCACTTTTAAAGCTTGAACAACTCAAATACTTGTATCTCTCGGTCAACCATTTCAATGGTCATTTCCCTTCTGCAGGTATTAGTTAACTTGACACGGTTTGTTTAATTTAAACTTTAGTTTCATATATGAATAAGGAATGCTCAAGTGCGAACTAGATTTTAGGTTCATCATATCATTACCAATTGATATTCAGAATAAAAGTAAGGATGATTAAAAAATTTTGCACCTGAAATTTGGATAGTTAGGGATACATGACTCAGTTTTAATTTGCTTTCAGACCACCTTTAAAAAATAAAAATATAACTTGCTGAGATTGCTCTCAGACCAGTTGAGCATATGGTTTATCGGAAGAAAAACTAGTGGGGGACTTTGAACGGAACAAGCAGGCAATATGTTTGCAAGTACTTCCACAAAAGTTAATTAACAATTTAACATGAACAGGTTTGTCCCACCCCCACCCCCCCCCCCCCCCCCCCCCCACCAAAAAAAAAAAAAAAAAAAAAAAAAAAAAGCAGGTGTCCAAATACCTAAGAGGATAAGTCAAAATTTACAATCGTAGAGTTTTAAATCTAATGGCATAAATGCAAGCACTACATTAGGCCTGTTTCTCACACACATTCTATATTACACAAATTACAGACAGTTATAGAGCATTCATTTCTCCATCTCTCTCTCTCTCTCTCTCTCTCTCTCTCTCTCTCTCACACACACACACACACACACACCACACACACGCACAAACTTATACACAGAATCATATCAGTCATTTGAATCTTAGATGTTTTTTTTAAAGTATAACTCACAGCCAAAGTCCAAAACGGGTGAGGGATAGAGGTAGATGAATTATACTTACCAAAATCTTTCTCACAACTTTCTAACAGGTGTGGAGCAACTTCCATGGAAGAATCTCGAACATCTTGATATTCATTCTAACATGCTTGAAGGAACACTTCCAATTCCACCACTTGCCACGACTTTCTTTTTCGTTTCAAACAATAGATTTACAGGAGAGATCCCTTCTTTGATCTGCAATGTGAGTTCCCTTGAAATTATCAATTTGTCCAATAACAGCTTGAGTGGCATCATTCCACAATGTTTGGGGACCTTTGCCAAAAATCTCTCAGTGTTGGACTTGAGGATGAATAGCTTTCATGGAACCATACCCAAAACATTTGCGAAGGGCAATGCCTTGAGGAGTCTTAACTTGAATGGAAACAAATTGGAAGGGCTAGTTACAAATTCCTTGGTTAATTGTACAAAGCTAGAAGTTCTAGATCTCGGAAACAACAACATAAATGATACATTCCCGTATTGGTTGGAAATTCTACCTAATTTGAAGGTTCTTGTCTTATGATCCAATAGATTCCATGGTCCCATAAGTGATTCCAAGGCAAACTATTCCTTCCCTGAGCTGCGAATCATCGACCTCTCAAACAATGATTTTAGTGGTTCTTTGCCAACAAGGTATATTGAAAATTTTATGGCCATGCTAAATAATTCTAAAGATAAAGTAGAGCCAAATTATCTGGGGGGAAATTATTACCAAGATTCTGTTACATTGACCCTAAAAGGGTCCAATTTCGTACTACAAAAAATCTTAACGATTTTCAAAACCATTGATTTGTCAAGCAACAGATTTCAGGGAGAGATTCCAAAATCAATTGGAAAGCTCACTTCACTCATAGTGCTTAACTTATCTCATAATAGCTTGACAGGTCACATCCCAACATCATTGGGGAGCTTGAGAGAGCTTGAGTCATTAGACCTCTCTTCAAACAACCTCACTGGGGAGATTCCTATGCAATTGACAAGTCTGACATTTCTTGCCTTCTTAAACCTTTCACAAAACCAACTTGAGGGAAGTATACCTCAAGGCCCACAGTTTGATACATTTCAAAATAATTCATACTTGGGAAACTTGGCATTGTGTGGATTTCCGTTGACCAAGAAATGTAATGCTGATGAGGCACCACAACCACCACCATCAATATTTCAAAAAGAAGACAATCAAGGGTTTGCAAGTGGATTTGAATGGAAAGCTGTGTTTATGGGGTATGGATGTGGAATGATATTTGGATTGGCTATTGGATATCTGATATTCTTAATTGGAAAACCTGAATGGCTTGTGAGGATTGTTGAGGGAAAGCATTATAAGAATGTCAAAAGGTCAAACAACAGTGCACATAGACGTCGAGGAAGAAGAAATTAGCAAATGCAAGTAGCGTTCTTGGACAAGTGATGGAATTGGTTTTCAGTAATTTTTAGATTGTGGTGTAGAATTAAGTATTATTTTCATGATTATGGCATTATAAGATTGTCTATGATCTTGTAATAGTGTTATTTCCTTTAGTATATGTCTGCATTCTATAATTTCTATCACAAAATTTTTATGTTTACAAAAAAAAAAAAAAAAAAAAAAAGGGGTCAAAATGGAAGAAAGGTTTTTCCTTAATGGGCTCGTATCCTCTGCTCAGTGAGGATCTAGCCTGGTGGATTCTTAAGCTTCCATGTTGATTGGATGGTCTATTGAAGGAGGGTCTAAGATTGAAGGGTGGGCTCACTTGGTATGGAATGATCATGATTGTCTTGAACGCCATGTTAGATATTGTATAATGTTGTATAAGTTTCTTATATGTAGTTCTGACTTCTGATGAGGTAACAATCTTGCTAGTAATTGTTGAAGAAAGTCTGATTGGGGAAAACAACATAAGTACACAAAGACAATTAGACGACAAAAATATATATATGAAGAAATCCACTAACTAAATTGCTTATCGGCTTTCTATTACAATGGTGAAGCAGTTAATGTCCTGACCATTTGATGGTGCATGTGTCAGGGCCGATGGCATAGGGGGGATAGGTATTGTCATTAGAGATACAAAAGGGTTGTTGCAGGAATGGTGAAAAAAAAATCAATTCATGATAAATGCACAGATGGTGGAAACTGCATCCAAACAAGAAGGAATCAAGTTTGCATTAGAAATAGGGATCAAAACGCTGGTAATTGAGAGCAATGTAAAAGGGGTCATTGATTGCCTGAATAGGAGGAAGGAAATGATTGAGGATATAGAGATTTTGTGTAATGATGCTTAGTCTTTCGGCCAAGTATCTCAGGTAGCCCATTTTGGGTATGTACCAAGAATGTGTAATCAGGTAGCAAACGCAATGGCAAAGTTTGCTCATAGGGTGGATGACTTCAATGTTTGGTTAGAACATCCTCCTCCTTCGCTTTCCCCTCTTCCTGAGGAGGATTTGCCTTTGGTTATGTAGTAGAGTTTTATATATTATTATCAATGAAGTGTTTCTATAAATAAATAAATAACTTAGTTCTCTCAGACTTCCAGCAAATAACTTGGGAATTATCGACCTTTCTTATGATCAGTTTACTGGCCTTGTGCCAACAATTATTTCTAAAAATTTAAAACCTATGATGAATATGGATGAAGATAAAACAGAGGTAGGTATATAGCAAACCACATCATCGAGATTCCAAGATATTGGCGATTAAAGGGTTAGAGATTGAATTGGTGAAAATCCACAACCATTGATATGTCCAACAACAATTTCCATGGATAGATTCCAATTTTCAATCAATGGGCAACTTAACTCACTCGTAGCGCTCAAATTTTCTCATAACTACCTTACATGCCATATCCCACCATCACTAGGGACTTTGAGGGTGCTCGAATCATCAGACCTCTCTTTAAACCACAGATCACCTCATTGGATAGGCACCTTGGCAGTTGACAAGTATGACTTTTCTTGCAGTCTGAAACCTTTCACAAAATCATCTTGTGGGATCAATATCTCAAGGATAACAGCTTGATAGATTTGAGAAGTGAAAACAATTCGTACAATGTAATCTTGGGATTGTGTGGCCTTTTTTTGTCAAAGAAATACAAAGATGAAGAGGCACCACAACCACTGCCACTGCTGTTCCAACAAGTAGATAAATGAAAGTCAAGGAGTGGATATGAGTGGAAAGGGGTGTTAATGTGGTATGGATGTGGAACACTATTTAAATTGGTTATGAGATATCTTATATTCTTAATTGGAAAACTTAATGGCTTGTAAGGATTGTTGAAGGAGAGGGTCATAAGGTGAAAAAGTTGAAGCAGAATGTTCATAGAAATGAAGGAGGAAGATATTAGCCAATGCAAACAAATGACATATATCCTTATGCATGTTACGCAAATTGTGTTGATATTTTGGCACTCCTCGTCTTTTTGGTGCCTTCACCCTCAATCAATCCACTCTTCTGTAGCTATGTCTTTTTAAGTCTTCTCTGTACATAATCAAACCACTTTAAATGATTTCCTTTATCTTATTCTCAATTGGTATAGCCCTTACCTTTTCACAAATGTATTCTTTTATTATTTTATTATCCTTGTACCACTAGTTAACACTACTTATCCATCTTTTTTCTCATTTTGGTTAGATTCACCTTTTTAAGCTGAGATGTCGCTTACGCCTAAAGAAACGGAAGGTCTTTCCTTCATCTTTCAACTCCCTCTTACGACCAGCCATTGATCGATTTTATTTTGGACAATAATTAATGTGGAGTGGAGGGTAGTCTAATCTGTACGAATAAAGTTGACGATGATCTTACACATGTTCATAGGATTAATCAGACATAAGGTGTCAATGCCCATGCCGGTCCTCCTTCCTAACCTCTCCAATCTTTCCATTAACGATTATGATACCATGACCCAAATGCTCAACGGTAGCATCCATCATCATTTCCTAGTACTTCCACTTGGGCATAAGAACAACTACTCACGGAAACACCCTCAGTTCCTCACAGCTCAATCTTGCAAACACAAAAGTAAAATGTACATGAAAGTATATGCAAAACTACAGAGATCTAAATGGGAAAAAAAAAAAAAATGAAGTGGGGTACTCAATTGGTAGGTTTTTGAAAAGTGATCAATAATGTGATGAAAACCTAAATCCCTTAACAAAGAAACAACTAAATGGGCAATTACCCAATTCAAGACTCGAAGTAAAATGGAAAGACAATCATACATATAAATTGACGGTATGGAAATGCATTACATACCTGATTTAAACTGGCTCTGACATTTCCTACTTTCAAAATCAAGTTTAATCTCTAAAGGGCCATATGCTTGATAGTTTCACAAAAAAAAAAAAAAAAAAAAAGAGTTGTGAATTGTTAGGAAAACCAATTAAAGTTTGCCAATTTTTACATAAGTGCTCTAACACAAACTAAATGGTGCAAAGAACCTCATTGATTGAAGGGTTTATGGCCCACATAGCGATTGAAAAAGTGGGAGAATGTGAAATGACCAGGATAGAAGTTTTTAGAGTTGAAACAATGATGAAATAGAAGAAGTCATTGCAAAACCATAAAGCTTATTTAACTGATAGCGTGCTTTGATATAGATCTGAAGAAGATGAGTATGAGAGTAGAAATTTTAGGGAGAGAAGAATGTTACCTGTTGATGTAGACGAGCGACGACGGCAGAGATGTTCGTGAGGAGAGAAAGGAAGAGAGAGAACGACAATCTGAGAGGAGGTTGTCGTAGTCAGCGAGAGAGTACGGCAATCGGAGGGGTGTACACGGGCATCGATGATGTGATGGTGTAGAACAATGCTGAGAGAGAGAGAGGGAGAGTGATAGTCAAAGCATGGCTGTGAAACGATTTTTCCCCTAACGAACCATAATTTTTCAACTGTTTTTTTGAAAAAAAAAAAAAATTTCCCATATTGAAAGCGCTTTATTAATAGCGTTTTAGGCTTGTTTGGTTAAACTTTTATATAGTCTAAAATCACTTTTAAAACCTGAAATCACTTTTGGTCCTATTTGGCAACCTAAATCATAATCACTTCTAAACTCAAAAAGTGATTTTATAATAAGAAGACTATCTCCAACTTCTGATCAGAAGCTGGTGTCAGCTTTTGCAGAAGATTTTAATAACTTTTCATATTTCCAAAACTACCCTTAGTACTTGAGTATGAAAACAATTTTTTCTACCCATATCCTTTAACAAAACGATAATAGCCCCACCTTAAACCCAACTCCTCTTCTTTCTTGTGGCTGTACTCCTCTTTCTTGCCAGCATCAATATGTTGGTAACTTTAATCCACTTGGATCCGTAAGATACAAATTTAAACTTCAAATCTTTTTTTTTTTTTCCTCCCTTCATATATACATTGATTTATACTTGTTGGAATCTTTTTAAAAATTGATTCCATAAAATTTGGATTTGTGATAAAATTTCAAAATATATATATATATATATATATATATATATATATATATATATATCGATTCATGCTCTCTTTTTTTTTTTTTTCCTTTAAAAAAAAAAAAAAAAAAACACTACAAACAAACAAACGTAAGCAAAATCCCTAGTAATACATATTTGTGGGGTTAGTTGAGAGGTCAAGTACTTTTGTGTGTGTTTTTTAAAGGTTATCGTTTTGACTCATCACCACTCTTGTTGCTTGTGTGGTTATGTGATGTCTCACCTACGTTGTTAGGAGAATAGTTTGAGTTCAAATTTCAATAAGAGTGTGGCTTAGGATACCCCCAATCATTAATATTAAAAATATTAAAAAAAAAAAAAAAATCATCACTAATACCAAATAGAGCAAATAAAAAATAGGAAAAAATAGAAAAAAAAAATCATTTATTATAAGGGATAGTTGAATCAATTTAAAGTTATAACAACTTCAGCAAATGTTCTTTCTAAACAGACAAAAAATTACTTTCAACTCTAATAGCACTTTTGAAATATAGTTTTCAAACAGAGATTGATTCTCTCCTGCTTCTCGTAACTTCTGATTTTCTTATGTTTTTGTTTAAAAGCAAAAGTTATAGTTTTTCCAAATACGACCTTATTCCAATATACACAACTTTTTAAATTTTTCTTATTTTCAAAAGCGCTGTTAGTTACAGCGTTTTTAATGTAACTTAAAGCGCTATTACTAATCACAACTTTGAAACTGAAAGCGCTATTATACATTACGCTTTCTAAAGCGCTATTACAAAACACAATTTCTGAGAAAATATGTATATATAATTATTTTTATATATCTTATATATATAGATGATGAAGACGACAAACTCACCACCACAAAATCGTCGCCATGCCTCTCCCAATCTTCTAGGGTTTAAAACCCTAGATTTTCATGTTCGTTCTTCGTATTGTTTTTACGTTTTGAGTGCTTCACTGACTGATACGTCGAATAATTGTGCAACACAACAACGCCATGGAGGTCGCGCTCGAATCCTCCTTCATCAGTCGGCCCACATTCATTTCCGCCCCAAAACCTTCTTCCTTTCTACTCCGTAACCGTCAGATGCGAATGCCCATCAAGTTTTCGTCGCGAAATTATCTTTATCAGTGCCGATTCGCGACGAATTGCTCCGGTCCGTACATTTGCAGAAGCAAATTAAGTTCAAAATTTCATGTAGAAGATGAGGCGAGCAACGGGAGAGCTGGTATGAGATTTGCGGTTAATGACAGTGAGAATTGGAGTGTGGCGAATGCTGTTTCGGAACCCAATTTGGAGAGTTTTAGGGTTTTGGCAAAGCGTGGGTTTTTTTTGGTGGTAATGCTTTATGGGGTTTTGGTATTTGGGTGCCGGAGGGTGTTTGCGGTGGAAGGGGTGGTGAATGCAGGGTATGGCGTTTTTGGGCAGAGTATATTAGTATTGAGAAATGCTTGGCCGAAGGTTTTGCAGGTTCTTCTGGTTTTGTCGGCGCTTTTAGGACTCTCCGCGTTTTTCTCAATGGCGGAGACTTCGATTACCACACTGTGGCCTTGGAAGGTATGAAGTTTTGACTAGAGATTTGATGGTGTCCCTCTCTTATAATGTTTGTTGTGAATGCTATCATGAAATTACAATGGCACAAGACACAGCTAAGACATTCACCATGACGATGGATTTTGTGCTAGTTAGGATACAAATTATTGAGCTCATGCCGATTTTCATATCACCCCATGTTTGGTATATCAATTGGCGTTGAAGTAAATTGTTGGTGACTTAATGAATGGCCTGAAGACTCAAGTTCTTCCTAGATTATATATGGAGGAGTGTTTGATTTAATGGCTTTCTATGTTTACTATAATGCCGCAAGGGAAAACATCTGTGCATTAATGTTTATTATTGCCGATTTCATGTAGGAAGGAAATGTTGGAAGTGCTTAACAAACTGATAAGTAGCACTACATTTATATGAAAAACATCTCTAATCTTCAAAATAAGAAACCCATAATTTGTTTGAACATCAAATGCAATGACAGAAATATCTTTAATTTCTAACCTCAAAACATATTTACTGGAAAGTTACCAAAGATACAAATATAAGTAGTAGCATTATGGAAACTTTGAGCTATTTAACAGCAAGAGCATGTCATAATTCCAAGTTAAAATATGCTAGAAAGATATCATTTTGTATCTACATATAGGAAGAAAATTATGAACTCCATGTTTTAAACTCTTAGGCCGTGTTTGGCATGCCAAAGGTGGGATAGGATAGAATTAGGTAGGGTAAGCTCCCTATTGGATAATAGTGTACACAGCTATTTTAAGTACTTGTGCTTGGTACCGAATCTGATGCAGCCTTGGAGTGGATATGAAATTCATATCCACTATTTGGTTCAAGGTTGGATGAGCCTTTGGAAGGGTAAGGAGCATGTGACCTTGATCTGTGGTTAGGTTCGATATATAAAATGGGGGACAAAGTCCTTTTGTTTTTTCGTGGAATAAAAAAAAAAAAATGGGGCCATGTCCCTACAAATGTGCCTTTTATTAAAATGGATATTCTGTTCCACCAGATAAAAAAGAACTCTCCTCACCCCCCCCCCCACCCCCTAATGGGTTATTTTTATCCCCACCATATGTGGGTTATTACATTATGATAGACAGTATAGAAGGGTTTACACCATGGATGAATTACGGGATAAGCAAACTCATGGAAAAATTGATTTTTTCTTGAATTTGATTTTCCAGAGCTCGTTTTGCATCGAAACAAAGGGAGCCTTAATCAAGTTACTAGAATTGTTAAATAAGCTATACTAATATTTCCAATAATTGGATTTTTTTCTACTGCAATGGTTGAATCATGCCGTCAACTTGGAAAGCTAAGTCCAATTGGAGGAAATAAAATAAGCACACGAAGACAATTTTAAAATGAATATAAAAAAATCCATTTATTAAATAAATCAGTCTAGCAGTTCTCTGGCTTTTGGTATGACCCTTTCTGCAAATATGTTGGTGGTGAGCCATTTTCATAACGTTTTGGGGACTAATATTATATAGCAAGCTTTTTAGATATTCCTTGCCTAAGTCGAAATACATAAAGCTCCTTTAAAGTCAACAGTTATTCAGCTAAAAAATAATAAAATAAAATTAAAAAAAAAAAAAAAAGGAGAGAAAATAGTACAAAAGAAGCCACCTTTAGACTTAATAGCATGTCCTGCCCCAATAAGAAACTACGGGGACAAAGCCAAGATTGTGTTTATTTGGCGATAACTAAGAACTCATGAATAATATCTAGTGACAGAGCCAATCAAATGTAGGGGCAACTAAGTATTCGTATATGAATATGAATTTGAAAGAGAACAGTTTGGTTGTTTGTTCAATGAGACAAGCCATTTTCTAACAGAAATTTTAACGAACATCCACAGGGCAGCAACTTTACCAACAAACCAGCGCGCCAACACAAGCTACCATTTCCTACCATCAAAAGCTCCACAACTAACAGCCAAATTTATCATCAATCTCGCCACCGTGGCCACCCACCCCATTATAGAATTTCATCTAAATTTCTAAACCACTATCAATCTAACATTCTGACTACTCCTTCCTAGCTTGCTCCTCCACCATCCCACTTGGCTTCTCATGTATATACATAGTACTACAATAGTCCCTCCCTTCCATTTTCTTTGATGATTTTTTTTACCAAACACACATATTAAGGTAATGCATTGCCATGTCATTCATTTCTTTTAACTCTCCAATTTTTACCCATGATATAATTTCACTTGATATGATAGTTAATACAATAATGGTATTTTTAGTTATTGTAAAAGGTTTTAAAAAAATAATAATAATAATGACTTGCTTTAACTTTAAAAAATGATCAAACATTCGGAACATTCAAAAAGGGAGAAAGTGATCAAACAAAATGAAAAGGAAGGAGTATATTATACACATTCGCATGCACACACATAATGCTATTGCACCCTCTTAACATCTTCCCAAAAGAACTCCCAAGAGTAGTGGGACCTATTAGTATTAGTATTTATCTGTTTTCATGCCACATCACAATGGGTTCTTTTGGCGACGGTTAAGAGAGGTCCATAAGCCTTTTCCCGTATTCCCACTAACGACCAATTGTTTTTCATGAGTAATCTCGGTATGGCATGGAAGCATGAGTGAATAGTCTTCAATACAACTTGTTGGATTCCTAGCATATCGGTATTTTCTCACCCATCTTCTCTTCCGGTCAAAGTAAGGCTCCTTCCCGCCGAATCAAATATGTAGACTTTGGATCATTTGTTTAAAGAATTGGTATATGCATGATGTCACCCACTCCTACTTCACATCAGACCCTTTCAATATAGGGTAAAATGCAAAAAACTCCCCTGAAGTATGGGGTCAGCAAATAACCCCCTTATGTTTTAATTTTGTCAACATGCCTCCTTAATGTTTTAATTTTTGTCAATGTGCCCCACCATCACTCGTTGTTAATGAAATTTGACAAAAATTAGTCACATGACTATGCACGTGATACCGTCATACCGTTAACGGATCCGTATTGCCTAAAATCGTCGGAACCCTCGCTAGCATCATGGCCAATTAGGTGACCATCAGCGATTTGTTTTGTCTTTCAATTGAACTATGAGACACATTGACAAAATTAAAACATAAGGGGATTACAATTTACCCTTCACTATATTCCATCCTAATTTGAACTAGTCAGTATTAGAAAATCCAAACATGTCAGGTCCATGTTTTTCAATTGGTACGATGAGTCATCTTTTAATTGCTTTGGGATCATTTTTTTGGTGAATCTATAGATGATGATAGACTATGAATGGTCCTTTCAATTCATTTAACCAGGACTGAGTTGTTTTTGGCATATTCTGTTTCATGAGCAAGAATATCCAAGTACTACACAACTAGTAATTATCTTCATGGGCTAGACCTTAGAATAGTGATATTTTTATTCTGTTTGACTTGGCGACTTGTAAGTATACATCTGCACTTAACCTCCCTCTTTCAACAATAGTCATATCCTTAAGGAATGATGGGGTGGTTAATGTGCCTCAGCTGCCTCTTTCTCTCTCTCTTGCAAGCCCAAGTCAATTGTTCATAATCCTCTTTCTCTTCTAATTCTTCTTCTACCCATTTGTGCCCTCATGACCAAAGCTTAGCCTTGCTTCAATTAAAGAATAGCTTCTCCTTTAGTAGTTTTGCTTCTGAGCCTTGGTGCATGTGAGCAACCTAATCCAAAGATGCTCAACTAGAAGGAAAATGTTGATTGCTGCTCATGGGATGGGGTCATGTGTGATAGGGTGATGGGCCATGTGATTGGCCTCGACCTCAATTGTAACTGGCTTCAAGGAACCATCTATTCTAACAGCTGCCTCTTTCTCCTTCCTCACCTCCAATTCCTCAATCTACAATCTTTGAGTTATTTGGATCTCTCGTCTTGTGACTTATCAGGGCCAATTCCAACATTTCTTGAAAACATCACACAAATCACGTATTTGAACCTTGTTCTGATGGGAGAAGAAGAAAATAGAGAAGAAGAGAAGGAAAGAAAGTAACGTGAAAAGAGAGAGAAAGAGAGAGAGCAGCTACCCATTAGGGCCGGCTCTTCTATTATATAAATAAACATAATACTGAAATTACAAGACTACCCTTATTGCTAATAAACTAATAACCTTAACACTCCCCCTCAAGCTGGAGCATAGATATCAATCATGCCCAGCTTGTTACACATATTTGAAAAATGACTCCTCCCCAAGGCCTTAGTAAAAATGTCTCCCAGTTGATCTCCTGATTTAACATACTCTGTCGAAATGTGCTTCTTCTTCACCATATCCCTCACAAAGTGATAGTCAACTTCTATATGCTTGGTTCTCTCATGAAATACTGGGTTATTTGCAATATACATTGCAGCTTGGTTATCACAGTACATTCTCATGGGAGTATTGTTAGCAAACCCAATTTCTTGCAAAAGTGACTTTACCCAAACCATTTCACAAGCAGTATGAGCCATGGCCCTGTACTCAGCTTCTGCACTTGATCTAGCTACTACATTCTGCTTCTTACTTTTCCATGTAACTAAGTTTCCTCCCACAAGAACACAATACCTTGAAATTGACCTTCTATCAAGATGATCACCAGCCCAATCTGCATCTGAATAACCAACTACATCTAGCCTATTTGTAGGCTTAAACACAAGACCTCTTCCTGGGGCTGACTTTAGGTATCTCACTATACGACAAGCTACTTCCCAATGTGGCTGTCTAGGATCCTGCATAAATTGGCTGACCACTCCTACAGCAAATGTGATATCAGGTCGGGTAACAATAAGATATATCAATTTGCCAACAAGTCTTCTATATCTTCCTGGATCATCAAGAAGTACCCCAGACTCCTTATCAAACTTGATATTAGGATCCATAGGAGTATCCACTGGTTTTGTACCCATCAATCCTGTTTCATTCAATAAATCCATCACGTACTTCCTTTGAGAAAGCGAGATTCCCTTTGAGGATCTGGCAACTTCAATACCTAAAAAGTATCTTAGTTTTCCTAGATCTTTTATATGGAAATTTTGACTCAAATGTTTCTTTAACTCATCAATACCTTCTTTATCACTACCCGTAACCACAATGTCATCCACATACACTGCCAGAATAATTACTCCACTGGGTCCCTGTCTCACAAATATTGAATGATCAACTTCTACTTGTCGCAACCCATACTGTGCAGCTACAGCACTGAACTTATCAAACCAAGCTCTTGGGGACTGTTTTAGCCCATAAATGGCTTTCTTCAACTTGCAAACCATACGAGACTCCCCCTGAGCAACATACCCAGGAGGTTGCTCCATATACACCTCTTCTAATAAATCACCATGTAAGAAAGCATTTTTAATATCAAGCTGAAAAAGTGGCCAACCTTGAATGACAGCAATAGAGAGAAGAATCCGGACAGAGCTAAGGCGAGCCACAGGAGAAAATGTCTCAAAATAATCCACACCAAAGGTTTGAGTATAGCCCTTAGCATCCAAACGAGCCTTCAGTCTTTCAATAGTACCATTAGGATGGTATTTGACAGCATAAACCCAATGACACCCAACCAGTTGCTTGCCTAGAGGTAGGGAGGTAAGTTCCCAAGTATTATTTTTGTATAAGGCTGCCATTTCCTCATCCATAGCATGTTTCCATCCAGGAGAAGACAAAGCTTGAACATAAGAAGATGGAAGAGACACAGAAGACAAAGTAGATAGGAAAGTACGGTATGGTTGTGAGAGATGAGAATAAGAAACCACTTTTTTAATAGGATGAAGAGTGCAAGAGCGTGTACCTTTTCTTAAGGCAATAGGAGGTGTAGAAGAAGATGGAACCTCAATTGAAGCAGAAGACTGGTGGTTAGGAACAGACTCGGCCTGCACAATAGAATCAATCCGTGATCTCCGTTGATACACTTGAAGTGGCTTGGTCGGAGGAACTGAAGATGGAGAACCCACTGGAAGATCAATAGGTACAGGTAAAGGATGAGGATCCACTGTATTGATCTGGTTACTGTCAAGAGCTAAAGCTTCAGAAGAGAAAAAAGATGTATTCTCAAAGAAGGTAACATCAGCAGACACAAAGTAACGACGAGTGTGGGGGTTCCAACTTATAACCCTTCTGAGTCCGAGAATAGCCCACAAAAGCACATTTAATAGCACGTGGAGACAATTTATCATTACCTGGAGTAAAGACATGAGCAAAACACACACAACCAAAAATACGAGGGGGAAGCTCAAAGACAGATTGACAAGGATAAAGAGTAGAGTATGGGGCTTTGCCATGCAAGATAGATGAGGGCATTCTATTGATAAGGTAACAAGCAGTAAGACAAGCATCACCCCAAAAATTTTTAGGAACATGCATATGACACATCATAGTTCTAGCTATTTCAATCAAATGACGGTTTTTGCGCTCAGCCACACCATTTTGCTGAGGTGTATAATTACATGATGTTTGATGAATGATTCCAATAGAATCACAATATGCAGGCAAAGCACCTTTGGTATATTCCATGGCATTATCAGAACGTAAAATGCGAATAGCATGCCCAAATTGATTCTCAACTTCTTTATGAAACAACTTAAAGACAGAAAGAACTTCAGAACGATCTTTTATTAAGAAAAGCCAAGTCATCCTTGAATAGTCATCAACAAACGAAACAAAATAAGAAAACCCCAACATACTCTTAACTCTACTAGGACCCTACACATCGGTATGAACCAACTCAAAAGGAGAGGACCGACGATTATTGACTCTAGGAGGAAAGGACACTCTATGATGCTTGCCTAATTGGCAAGCCTCACATTCTATCTGCCATTTTAGAGCAAGTTTAACTTCACTACTATCTGCCATTTTAGAACTTCAAGCAAGAATTTCTTCAAGACACCCACAAAAACACCAAGGATTCAAAACACAACCTCACAATCAGTAACACGGGAAACACAATAACACAAATAATGATGTCTACACCAATGTTAGGCATCACAAACACCACACACAGCCCCAAAAAACAACCCAGATAGCATCAAAAATATCACAGACATCAGAAATATCACATACAGCCCCAAAAACAACCCAAACAGCCATGGCAGAATGCTTTTCGGGTCTCTTAACACCGTTATTAGTCACCAACAGCACCAATCAACTCTAGTTAAATACAATAGTAGCCTTACAATCATCAATCAGCCACAACCAGCCTACCTGATACCCAGCCGACCCCCAGCAGACCTGCAACAGCCCAGTCGATGACCACCAGATCTGCCTTAGCCGACTCCAATCATCACCAGACCTTCTAGAAGGCTAGGCGACCACCACCAGACCCTGTTAGGCCCTAGTCGATCATCACCAAAGAGTATATTTAATGTCAAAAGGCCACAATCCTTACTACAGGCCACAATCCTTGCTTCTAAGTCTTCTTCCACTAGTCAAGGCTGTAGAAACACTTGCAAATCAAATCCTCTTTTTGATCGTTTGCTCTGATACCATGTTTTGATGGGAGAAGAAGAAAATAGAGAAGAAGAGAAGGAGAGAAAGTAACGTGAAAAGAGAGAGAAAGAGAGAGAGCAGCTACCCATTAGGGCCGGCTCTTCTATTATATAAATAAACATAATACTGAAATTACAAGACTACCCTTATTGCTAATAAACTAATAACCTTAACAAACCTCTCACGGAACTATTTCAATGGTGAGATAACATCATCACTCTCAAACCTTTGGCAGCTCAGTTATTTAGATCTCTCAAGCGACTCATTTAGCAGTAAGTTCCTATCCTTAGCTGCCAATTTAACATTACTTGTTGCCCTTTTTTCTTTTCTTTTTTGTTTGAAACCTCCACAAAAGGATGGAAAATTTTATTGAAAAATCCAGAAAATACACCTAGAGAGGCCCGTATATACCTTACCCTTCAAAATGCAAGTCAAACAAAAAGGAATATGCATAAAGATAAGAGAAAAATGTACGCAACTTGTTACTTAGACCTTTCAAATTAAGCCAGTGGCCTTTGAATCAAATGGCACTAATGTCTCCTCCAAATATGGGTGAGGGATTTCGAAGGTCAAGAGTGTGTGAGTTTGGGTCATTGGGAGCATGTGCTACTCCTATCATTTAGGCATGAATAAAAAATAAAACAAATAAAACAATCTCAAGATAGAAAATAAAAATATACATAAAGAAAAGACATAGCTAGGGTTTACGTGGTTCGGTAAGTTGCCTATGTCCATGCGCAACGATGATCAATCCACTATGTATTCAAGATATTACAAGAGAAAAACTCATAAACTAGAGATCTCCTTCTACACCCAGTTGCTACATTCTCAAAAGATGGTTGGGTTTTCTCACACAGAAAAAACCCTTAAAACAAACCGTTATAGGCAAGTTATACCATGAGACCACCTCAAATGTGTGTACACATGTTTGGAAAGTACGTACGCATATCTTAGATGTGCATACACACATCAAGTAAAAAACCATAAGTCCATATGCCCATCAGATCAAAAAAAAATTTCCCTTACCCCCACACATTGCCCCCTTTTTTTTTGTTTTTTTTTTAATCAGCAAAAGATAAAGGTGAACTCTTAACTGGAAAAAAATATTATGAGGAAGTTTAAAATTAGTCAGACTTACCTCTAACTGACGAGTTTTTAGTTTTGCCAAATTGATCCTGACTCTCACTTAACAATTTCAATTGCCAAATCCTATCATCGCTTTCAAAGCTTGGGAAGCTCTACGGATTGGCTCTTTGTGGCAACCATTTCAATGGTCAATTCTTATCCTAGCTGGTTGTCAACAAGGTGACACGATTTCTTTACTTAGAAATTGTGAACAGGACAATACCATCGGTTTCCTTAAGCCTCAGAAACAAGTGCCAGCTCTCATATTCTTTATTCTTGCATAATCATACGACTACGTATGTTTTGTTACTAATAAGCTAAACGACTAATTCTGATGGTTTTTTTTTTTTTTTTTACTCATAATATAACTCAATAGGATCGATTTTGACATGGTTTGGCAACCTCACGCAAATGTCTTATTTAAATCTCTCATATAACAATTTCGATGGCCAGCTCCCATCATCGCTTTCCAAGCTTGAGAAACTCAACGTCTTAGTTCTCTTCGGCAATCATTTCAGTGGTCAGTTCTCATCCTTAGTTACCAACATGGTGACACGATTTCTTTACTTAGACACTTGAGAGTAAGGCTATGATAAGGGTAGTACCCCCGTTGTCTTGCAAGAGTTCTCCCCTTCAATTCATACGGTTCCAACAGAAATCTGGATGGGCTACAAGACAAAAATGGAAAGTGCTCAAAACATAGAAAGTGATCTAAAACAGAAGTAACTATTACTACTAAATAAAACCAATATTACGAAGTAATTAATATTTACTAAAAAAAGGAGAGTTAAATGTCCAATTTTCTTTAGATTTTCTTTACAAGCTAGTAAGTAATCCCCAATTCCTATTCTTGTATAATCGTATGACTATATAGGTAATAGGTTTTATTATTAATAACTTGATTTATTTTTGTTGAGGGCCTCTATTGGCACCCCAAGACTTGCTTTTCATCCCCCACTTATTTTACATTTTAACGTTCTACGAAAGATATAAAAGGTTTTCATAAAAACTGATCACTTAGTTTATTAGAAAACATCATTTTAAACAACTTTTTAGGAGAAAGTTTTTTCAAAATCTATCGTTTAAGTGGACGTTTTTGCCATTTATGGTCTTCTTGTCATAAATGACTAAAAAGTCCACTTAAACGATAGATTTTGGAAAAAATTTCTTTCAAAAAGTTGTTCGAAATGATGTTTTCTAATAGACAACGCGATCAGTTTTTATGAAAATCTTATATATTTTTTATAAAATCTTAAAGTATAAAATAAGTGGGGAATGAAAAGCAAGTCTTTGGGTGCCAATAGAGGCCTCCATTTTTGTTAGATGCGCAGCCCAGCCCCTCACCTCAAGGTGTTGTCCGTTCTAGCCCAGCCCACAGGCTGGGCTCATGGGTTTGTCCTTATGGCCCTATGCCCAAAAGACGCCTTGCTAAGAAGGTATCCAACGCCGTCTTATAAGCCTATCTTAGGCATCATCCGCAACCGATGTGGGACACTAACATCCCCACTTTGGCGCTGTCACGACCCTAGCTCTGATACCATTGTTAGATGTGCGGCCCAACCCCTCACCTCAAGGTATTGTTCGCTCTGGCGCAGCCCACTGGCTGGCCTCACGGGTTTGTCCTTATGAGCCCTATGCCCAAAAGACGCCTCGCTAAGAAGCTGTCCAACGCCATCTTATAAGCCTATCTTAGACATCGTTCGCAACCGATGTGGGACACCTAACAATTCTGAAGTCAATTTTTGAATCTTATAATTTCTCTTATACAACAACTCTATAGGTTCGATTCCGCCATGGCTTGGCAACCTCACAAGGATGTCTTCCTTGTTTCTATCAGCTAACATTTTGAGTGGCCAAATCCCATCATCACTTTCCAAGCTTCATCAGCTCAAGTTCTTTGGACTCTCAAAGAACCATTTCAGTGATCAGTTCTCATCCCTAGTTACCAATTAATATGGTGATCCGTTTTTTTTATATGGACATTTTAGAGTAGGGTGAGGTTATGTTGAGCCACATGTTGTATAAAATAAAATAAAATAAAATAAAAAACTATCGCATTCCCCTAACCCCACCCCCAAAAAGAAAAAAAAAAAATTCACAACTGACGTCCTTTTGTGTCGAACAGTACAATGTCATTGGTTTCTTTAAACCTCAATTATTAATACCAACTCTCATATTCTTTATTCTTGAATCATCATATGACTATTTCAGTTTTGTTATTAATAAGCTGGATGACAAATTTTGAAGTCAATTTTCTTAATTTTTTGTAAATTTCTCTTATACTACAACACTACAAGGTCAATTCCAGTATGGCTTGACAATCTTACACAAATTTCTTCTTTGTATCTCTCATCAAACAATTTCAGTGGTCAGATTTCATCGCTGCTTTCTAAACTTCAAAAGCTCGCTAACTTGAGCCTTTAAAGTGGCCAGATTACATCGTCGCTTTCTAGTAACAATTGTAAAGTGAATGTACGAATGCACTATGCTTTAAAGTGAGACGTCCTAGGATTCATATTACCTTTTCTCAAACCGGGTCATACTTGATATGGATCGACCATGATTCTTTTTAGTGTAAAACCAGATTTTCAGTAACATTATGTAACTTTCAAAATCCTTCTAATCCTAATGAGGAGGCAGTTTTGTTCGCGCACAATGGATCAAGAAAGTCCAGTCATAGAAAATTACAGGAGTTCTTCAAAATTGAACATAAGCACACATGACCCATTGGGATGTGTTGCCTATAAAAACA
Source organism: Liquidambar formosana (assembly GCA_039720395.1). NCBI lineage: Eukaryota > Viridiplantae > Streptophyta > Magnoliopsida > Saxifragales > Altingiaceae > Liquidambar > Liquidambar formosana. Next base: position 56,989 of record JBBPBK010000112.1, on the reverse strand, counting down.
TAGGTAATCTTCCTTCTCCCCACCAATAATTAGAGCATTAGTGATCTAAGTCTCAATTAACACTGTGAGTTATGAAGGGAAAATATGGGCCACTTAATGAGGCTCTATCAACTCTTTTTTCTTGTCTTCTTTCTCTTGTTTCATCCTCTAGCTACTTCCCCATTTTCCATTGCTTCTCCACAACTCTGCCATCATGACCAAAGCCAAGCCTTGCTTCAATTCAAAACCATCTTCTCCATTAATAGCTCTGCTTCGGCTGAACGCTAAGAAGATTTTGGTGTTATTTCTTACCCAAGGTTTTTGTCTTGGATGGAGAATATTGATTGCTGCTCATGGGATGGGGTCACGTGCGATAACACGACGGGCCACGTGATTGGGCTTGACCTTAGTTGTAGTCAAATCCAAGGCACCATCCATTCCAATAGCACCCTCTTTCTCCTTCTTCACCTCCAATTGCTTGACCTCTCTTACAATGACTTCAATTCCGCCCAAATTCCACTTGAGTTCAGTTAGCTCGCAAATTTGATGGTTCTCAACCTCTCCAATTCTTGATTTTCAGGACCGATTCCATCAGAAATCTTCCACCTGTCCAAATTGGTTTCACTTCGTATTCGATTCAATGATGGTAAACTAGAAACACCGACTTTGGAAAGGCTTGTTCGAAATCTAATGGAGTTGAGATAACTTTTTTTCACTGGAATTGACATGTCTTCAGTTGCATGAAATTGGTTCCCGAGGAATTTGTCTACTTCTTTAACATCTCTCGGCCTGGGTTTTTGTGAATTGCAAGGAAGATTTCCAGATAACATTCTCCATCGACCAAGCCTACTAACACTCAGTTTGGTTGGCAACTATATAATGTCACGGGTAATTTTCCAAAGGGTAATTGGAGTAGTCCCCTCACGTTTTTGGCCCTCTCTAGCACGAGTTTTTAAGGAGAACTACCTGATTCAATTGGAAATTCCAAGTCTTTGGAATGGTTGATTCTCAGTGATAACTAATTCTCAGGGTCAATTCTAGCATCGCTTGACAACTTCACCCGACTCTCAAAATTGTCCCTTCCCTCCAACAATTTTAGTGGTTCAATTCCAACATCAATTGCAAAGCTTGAGCAACTTACTTAGATCTCTCAAACAACGACTTCAACAGTAGGTTTTCTTCCCCACATACCAACGTGACTTGACTTGTTTACTAATACTGTTAAAAAAAGAGTAGGCTTATTTCCACACTTTTTTGGATGCAGGCAAAAAGGGTTTGCAAATAGGCCTCCCGTAGAAAAATAAAATGATCTTTCGCGTTTGAGTAACTATTTCGGACACGTAGTGTGTTGAGTTGAGTTTGTTTTACTAGTATGAAATCAATCCAAAATATGTAAACACATGGTGATCAGAGTTGGAAAAATTTGGTTGAATATTGTTGAACAAAAAAGAACATCAAAATTTGATTGGTGTGTGCAAATACACCACGTGCCATTTTTTTATAATATAAAATTTTGTACACAGTAGTCCGTATGGATTTTCTATCCAACGGTAGGGTGTGCTCTAAGATTCTTGCAATATCCCAAATAGGTGGGAGCAGGGGCTCAGGCAGGAATTCATTCCAATGAGCGTCCCTTTTAGTTGGTTGTAAGCTTTTTATATTAATTATCTAAATAAATATATTATTATTATTATTGTTTTGGATAACAGGTCTCTAACTATTTAGATAAGTCTAGCTAGTAAATGACTTCGACTTCAAAAGGAAATGAGAAGTCAAACCCAATATTTTCCGCTACTTCTCAAGAACCACTATTCCCCTCTTGATGCTAAATTATGTAAATTAAATTAACATAAATTAGTTAACTACAACATTTACAAAATTTAATTGATAGTAATGAAAACAAATCAAAACCATTTGAAATGGTAGTAGCTAAAAATAAATAAATAAATAAACTTAAACATTTATTGATAATATTTTTATTAAAAAAAAATTAGGACAGTTTTTACTTTTAAGGGGAAATTAGCCAAAATTGCACTTTCAGCATAAACATTCAGCCAAGAGTCCACATATATTTCTTTGGACAATACTTGGCTCCTCACAGTGGAGGAGCAACTCCTCCTCCTTCCCACTCATATTACACCACGTATAATAGTTAATTTTAAAAAATATGGATATATATGTGGATACAGATACGTGGACACGTGAATACAAATATATAGACACATAATCATATTCATTTAGACATATAAACAATATACATGGGCACATAGATGCATGTCTATAATAATATAACATAGGAATACATGTACATAATCAATTCTCATTTGTTTGTTATACACGTGGCATAATATGAGTGGGAGGGAGGAGTAGCTACTTCTCCACTATGAGGAGCCAAGTATTATCCTATTTCTTTTCATGCTTCAAGTCTACACCCTCGCTAAAACGACCGCTCATAGATACCATTTATGTCCTTCTCATCAGATATGGTTAGCAATTAAATGGATTCTTCACACAAATATCAGATTTTCCTCCCTCATTAACAATTTGAATTTGAATTTTTTTTATTTTATTCCATTTTTAACGAATGAGATTACTTGATTTTTGTAGATTTGATATCATATTCAAATATAATATAATTACGGTTATTTCTTTTTATTTTCTTCTATTTTTAACGCATGAAATTACCTGATTTTTGCATATTTGATTCCATATTTGGATACAATATAACTATGGTGATTTTTTTTTTCTTCCATTTTTAACGCACGAAATTACCTGATTTTCACCAGTAATCTCTGGTTTATATGAACCTATTGTTACACAAAATATGTATAACTTTTATGTGATTTTTTGAATTTTCAAGTTAGTGAAAATAGTTACCAAAAAAAAATTTTTTTTCCTAACCCAAGTGTAACTGTTTTTAGTACCAAAAAAAGAATGTTTGCTTAAAAAATAAAATACATTTCAATTTTTGAAAAAAAAATTTAAAACAATTACACAAAGTATCATTCCAATTTTAAAATAGTTACACATTTTATTATAATTTTCCAAATACAAACATGAAAATCTGAAATTTAAAATAAGTACACGATCTATGTGGAGAGAGATGTTTGTTTGCCTTTAATTCAATTATGAAATCTTCGGATATGAGAGGACATAATTTTTGAAGATTTTGGGACGAAATACTCTCCGAGTATCATGAAGAATTTATTTCTTTAAATTTTAAACGGAAAGTGTTAATAGTGATACGGGCATTTTTGTCTTAATATCATAAAGAGGACTTGAGGCTTAACTATTTTTTGGAAGGGACTTGTGCATGTACAAGTTTTGAAAAGAGGACTTGACCCCAAACGTCTTTACTTTTAATGTACATATTAAAAAAATAAAAAAAAAATTTTTGAAGAAATTGAAAGGGAGCACGTGCCCTCACCTGGCTCCCCAATGGGTGGAAGCTTGTACGTTAATACACCCATCGCGGCATGTACCTCATCATTAGATGGTTGCACCGTACCTTCATCACAGCCCTTCTTGTAAGGTTATAATGATGAGGGCCCTCTTAATTAATAAGGGTTTTCTTTACATGTGCTCTAAAGGCACATGTTAGGGTGTAATTAATAACGCGATCATTATATGGGAAATTGTAAAAATGCATAGAGAATAGTAAAAGTTGCTTGAAAAAATGTGAAAATGCTTAGAAAACACATTTTCTCATGCAATGATTGAGTCATTGATTACAACTTAACATATGCCCTTAGGGTACACGTTAAGAAAACCCAATTAATAATAGCTTTTTCAGTACTATGCATTTGGACTACTTATGAGTGGCGAGACCAACCACATAGACAATCTAGATGAGCTCTAAACTCTAGGAGGAAGGAGGTGTTGGCATGGCCCTATCTCATAATTAAGGAGGTGTTGGCACGACCCTCACAATTAATAGCTTTTTCTCATAAGTACTGAATTGCCATATTTCTCTAGAATGCAAAACAATTTAAGATTGTACTTGAAGTCTTGAACACCTTTCTTGGAAGAAAACTCATGGCCAGATTCCTATAACTGGCGGGGTCAGGTGTGGGACATGGGTAGGATTTGTTGCTTATCAAAATATTTTGTCAAACTTTCTTACAAGTGCATGCAACAATTTGCAATTTCTTGATCTCTGTTCAAACTTGCTTGAAGGACCACTTCCAATTCCACCACTCTCAACATCTGTTTTTTCAATCTCAAGCAATAAATTTACCGGAAGAATCCCATCTTTGATATGCAATATGAGTTCCATCGAAATTCTCGATTTATCTAATAACAGCTTGAATGCCATGATTCCACATCGGTTGGGAAACTTTAGCAACAATTTATCGATGTTGGATCTAAGGATGAATCGCTTCTATGGTACCATTCCTGAAACGTTTGCAAAGGGCAATACTTGAGGAATATTGACCTAAATGGAAATCAATTGAGAGGGCAAATACCACCGTCTTTAGTCCATTGTAGAAAATTAGAAGTTTTAAATCTCGAAAACAACAAGACAAATGATACATTCTCATATTGGTTGGAAACTCTTCTAAAGTTACAAGTTCTTGTCTTGTGATCCAATAGATTCCATGGTTTCATAAGGGGTTCCAAGGTCGAACATCCCTTCCCCATGTTACGAATTTTCGACCTCACTAAAAATGATTTCCATGGTCCTTTGCCAACAAACTTGATCAGAAATTTGAATGGTATGACAAATGCGTTTGAAGATAATTCTAAACCAAAATATATGGGGCAACAGTATTATCAAGATTCTGTGCTAATGATGATCAAAGGGTTGGATATTGAACTAGTGAAAATTCTAACCATCTTTACAACTTTTGATTTGTCGAGCAACAAATTGCAAAGAGAGATTCCAAGCTTAATTGGCAAGCTCACTTCACTCAAAACAGTAAACTTGTCTCATAACAACCTTACAGGACCTATTCCATCATCGCTTAAGAATTTGAGGAAGGTTGAATCTCTAGACATCTCTTCAAATAACTTTATTGGGGAGATTCCGAAGCAATTGACAAGTCTCACTTTTCTTGAATTTTTTAACCTTTCACATAACCTTCTTGTGGGATTGATACCTCGAGGAAAATAGTTTGATACAATTCAAAATGATTCGTACAACGGGAATTTGGGATTATGTATAGTTCTGCTATCGAAGAAATCCCTTGATGATGAGGCACTACAACCACCTTCCTCAATATCTCAAGAAGAAGATGATCTAGAGTCTACAAGTGGATTTGGATGGAAAGTGGTGGCGATGGGGTATGGATGTGGAACCGTATTTGGATTGGCTATAGCGTCTCTTATATTCGTAATAGGAAAACCTAAACGATTTGTGAAAATGGTTGAAGGAAAACGGCGTGAAAAGGTGAATAGATCAAACAAGAATGCCATTTATGGATGTGGAGGAAGAAGAAATTAGCGAATGCAACTACAATTCTTGGGTAAGTAATGCAAATAATTTTCACATTGTGTTGGATAAAGTGTTGGGAAATATATTTAACCACTACACTATGAACAATTATACAAATATGAATTACACAAATATAAATGATTACACAATTATATAGAATATCAAATTAACAACATAATAGAACAAGGTATACGTCAATCAATATTTAAGCACAAAGTAGAAGGAATAAAGTAAATAAAACATAGCCTAAGGGAATCAGTGAGGCACGTATTTGCTATCCTAAAGTCGCATACGCTTCCCATGTGTAGGTATTAGCAATCTGATACGGCTCCAAGATACAACCCAGATCTTCTCAGGAGATCTGATCCATAGTGCATGTCTACAGCAGACAGGTGCCAAGAACGTGTCTAAATTGCCCAAAGAAAAATAGATAAAATAAAATAGAAGAGAGTATGAGAGTTGGGGAAAAAGAAAGAAAGACAAAGAGGGAGAAGATAAGAATGTTGAGAGAGACATAATATGACTACAACGTTTGGTTTTATAGGCCCTAGGTATACCTACACCAAACGTTCAGTCAAAGGAAGAATTTAATGTATTAACTCTTATGGTTAATACATTAATATAAAACAGTAAGAAACATTATCACAGAAATGGTAACCACCAAAAGAGCAAATAGAATCTCTCTAAAACTGAAAAAATAAATCTCCAAAAATAAAGTTTTGTGACTTCCTTGAAATAAAACTCTTAAATTTCTAATAGTCCTCCACAAGTTTCAAAACTTTAAAAACACATAATATATTTATAATAAATAAATAAAATTCTTAGGGCAATTATATACTATGCGATGGGGGAAGGAGTCTTCTGGACTTGAGCCTACACTTAGTGTTAACAGTCTCCTTCTGAAGGAATCATAGTGAACTATGTCTTGAATTAACCCCTTTGACTAGAATTGAACTATTAAACACACAGTATTAACATGTATACTTGGCGCGAGTTAGCATTATTAAAAGCCATGTTCTCGATCTTGATTCTCATGAGAGTTTTTAGAGAGCAACCTTATTCTTATAGTTGCAGCCTCACGATAGCTCTCACTTAGGTGAGTCCTCTAGGGGTATATATGACAAGTACCTCACAGAAAAAGTCCACTTTGGGCTCATTCAAGGTATAACCCTTCCTTAACGTCACATGTCATCAGCACTATGTCATGGGAATGGAGTAGGATAATTTTTATGCATGTGTCTGCTCATAAAGAGTGCTGGAATTTGAGTCACGCAGTACGGATTGTTTTTACCACATTGAACTTTTTCCTTGGGATCTCCAATCATAAAGGTTGGGTTACCTCCTTAGGTGACTCTCTGTGAGCTTAACCCCATTTCCCTCGACAAATCTAAGACTATATTTCTTAAATATCATTTTATACACCACATCGTGCGTCTCACAATTATATTGGCATCATCATTTTACCTCATGCATCACATATAACTTCACATACACATTAGTCAAATTTAAACAAAATAGACATGCCAATATAGTGAACCCCCACAATAATGAATATTTTGACTTTTTATACGAGTTCATAAATAACAAAATTGAAAGCCAATATGATTTCTGACAATCATCACATGAACAATGTATGTTTTTATCTCAAAATGAATTATAATCATGATAGCATAATAAATTTTATGACTTTCATCAAACAAATAAAATATGTATAGTAAATATCATACAATTTTCCATGAGAACCATTCATACTACAATGTACATAATATAGTGTAAATCATAAGATAATGTAAAATTGATAATATCTTGCTCCAAATAAAATGACAACTTTATTTCCATGTCCATAAATACTCTTCATATGATTTTTAATAATTACGGTATTATAAATCTCACTAGGAGTAATCTGTATCACCAATTGTGATTCCCACACCAAAATAATTTTATAACATGCGACAATGAATAGTTGTTCAAAATTTGAACCCCCACATTCAAATCAATTTACTTTAAATTTATGCAATTAATTAACACATAATCATATTTCCAAATCAAGACATGTGATTGTATTCGATCAATTTCTCACTAGATCTGCTAGAAGGAAAGAAATTACAGTAATAACTATTCAGCAAAGAATATAAACATGTAACTTTAGGAAAAATATATAAATAGAACTTAAAACAATTTTCAAATACCAGTTAAACTAAAATGGAATTGATAAGGAGCTAACTCAGCACTAGAAATTTTATCTTAGACACATACCTGATACAATCAGGTAACATGATACTTTGAAATAACCAGAATCAAAATAATAATAATAATAATGATAATGATAATGATAATAATAACCATGTAAAATAGTAATAAAGAATTAGAAAAGATAATTATGTGTGACGTAGAAAAAAATTGTAATAGACTTGAATAAAATATATTTCCTAGCCAACATAAAAGAATCACAAAACCAAAATAATGCAAAGTACACCACAACCAGGGTAATAGATAAATATTATATGATAGCGATTAATCAGAATCATAGACCACATTCAGTATGAATTGTGATTATATAATACGTATCCTTTCCACCAAATATAAGAACTTAGAATACTAGCAAAATAAATAAATAAAATAAAATAAAAAGATTTCCCCTACAATTCTACATGGACACGATGAACACGTACAACGGAGGCTCTCTACATTGAACTCTACGGAATCGAAATGTGCCTATATCACAGCATGGCCAAAATAGGAATAGACAGGCAAATAAAATACTTAACTCTGCAACAATACTACCATCATCGGTTTCAAAAAATTCTATCGCAAGCACACATTAACCTCCTTGAGTATAAAATTCCAAGAAGTTAATAAATTAAGATATTATGGAGAGCCACCATAAAACATCATACTTATGATATTTCCACAAAACAATTTGCATTCAAATGTCAAAATTTTTCTAGCATAACTCTAAATAAAATACTGATCTTTCCGGTGGGACAAAATAGACACACAGGAATGGTTAGAGGAGAAGGGAGCAAAGTTCAAAACAAAGCTGATGGACCTAGCTTTGATGCTTATTTGGGCCTTGTGGAATAACTAGAATGAGGTGTTGTTTGGCGGTACCAAAAGAGATCCCCATTTGATCATTGGGAGTGCTTGTAATTTTCTACAAGAGTATACTAGTGCTTTAGAAGGGAGTGTAACGGATGGGTGTAAGGTCTCTATACCATGGGTTCTGCCCATTGAAGGAGTTTATAAGATCAATGCTGACGGAGCTGTTTTTGCTGAGTCTGGTAGTGTGGGGGTGGGTGTGGTTGTCTGAGATTTCGAGGGTCAACCTATAGCAGCTGCGTCCAAGCGAGTGCAAGGCCAAATCCCTGTGGAGATAGTTGAAGCTTTGGCAATCAGGTTTGCAGTTGGTTTCGCGAGGGATTTGAGTTTATCCAAGGTGAGCTTCGAAGGAGACTATTTAGGGGTTATCAAGGCTATTAATTCGAATGCTGCCAATCTTAATTTCGTCGGTAGGGTTGATTATTGAAGACATTCAATTGGCGGCTAGACATTGTTTCACCTCAGCTGTTTTTACTCATGTGCACAGAATGGGTAATATGGTAGCCCACGGATTGGCCAGATTTGCTAGAGAGTTAGATGATATACAAATCTGGATGGAGGAGGTCCCCCCTATGTTCAGGACCAAATTCATACAGATTTAGATCACTGTTAGTTTCTATAAAATTTATCGCTTTTCTCAAAAAAAAAAAAAAAAAAAAAAAAAAAAAAAAGCTCTTCTCGTTATAATTAGATAAATTAGGGAGTTCAAACTCTAAGAAATTCTACTTGTTGCAAATCATGTCCGCTGCCAATTTCTCCAATAATTTAAAAACATAATCATTATATATATAGTGCATTATTGCTCCATCACAGTAGTCAAATACCTCTTTTACTCTTCATCCTTTGGATGGAACATCACAACATAGACCTCAAAAGAGTAAGGAAAATTACTACAATTCCTAGGTCAAAAATGATTCAAAAGAATGAAAAAAAAAAAAAAAAAAAAAAAAAAAAAAAAAACTCTCCAACCACACACTTGAAGCACATACAGGGTAATCACATTATTTTCCATGCATGATAATGACCATTAAGAAAACAGAGTAAAGATAATCTCATAAAATTTAAACAGGTTCAATAGTCATCGCAATGTTTAAGAACTTAATGTAATAAAGTAATTAATTTAAGCAAAAGAATAACAATACAAATTTATTGGATATAAAATAGAATTCTGCAGTCCGAAATGGACTGAATAATTGGCCATGCTTCTAAGGTTTAGACATATAACTAAAATCCTCTGTCAATTTTGTTATGTTGGTCTTTATATTTTATTCTTTCTCTAGCAGTTACTAATGAATTTAAAATCCTTTAATGATAATATAACTACTCCAATTACCATAACCTATCCTTCCAATCTTAAAAGATTAATATTATTGGAAAATCCCAGATTCCAGAAAGCTATAGGATCAGCAACGTCTAAGTAAAATGGTGCAATAGATTAAATAATAAACAATTAAGAAAAAACATGCAATGATGTAAGTGGAAATCTACTGAATGCACAAGTCTCCATACCTAAAGACTATTGGGCTCACCTATGGCATATGCCCTGCCTTAGTGGTGAACTACTATCAATTTTTAATTTGTATATATATAGCAGCAAAAAAGAGCTATTTTATTAACATGAATAAAATATTAAAATTATATGGCCTTGAGAAAAGACTTTCCCCATGATCATAAAAACTCCACCTCTACTAATACAACCTCGAACCAAAGCACACGCCGAAAACCATAAACACCCAAATACATTAATACAATGTGACATTTAAAAAATTCATTTGTCTCTCATATTAATCCATGATTCAAATCCTCCCAACTATTTACTCGTATTATTAACCAGGAATGATGGGAGTATCTATATATATCTATATCTATATATGTGTATATATATATATATATATATATATATATATATATATATATATATATAATAATTTACACCACAATCACATGTGATTAAAACTTGTTTCAACAAAGCAACGATTTTTCTTTATAGTTCATCAGAAGTGGAGGATAGCCAAAAAAAAAAAAAAAACTGAACGGTTTGCACTATAACTTCCAATAGAAGTGGGCATAAAACCTTGAAACTTTAAACAAAATCGGAATTCCCACAAAATGAAAAGATTCTTAGCCCATAAAAGAACCAGTGACCAAGCTTATAAACATACACGAGTATGTGAACTATTAAGAACATGATCAGATTTAATTCTAAAATACATATAAGATTACGGCAAATAAGTCAAATTAGTAATCAATATTGTTACAAACTAACACAGTCAGAATCCCAAACAATCTCTTATAAAAGTTGTATTTCCTACTCACAACATCACAACACAATTCTAAACACTGATTTCTCAACAAAATATTAACTTATAATTGTTCATAAAATAATATCCGACTTTAGATTGTTGGGAAATATATTTAACCACTACACTATGAACAATTATACAAATATGAATTACACAAATATAAATGATTACACAATTAGATAGAATATCAAATTAACAACATAATAGAACAAGGTAAAAGGAATAAAGTAAAGAAAACATAGCCAAAGGAATCAGTGAGGCACGTATTCGCTGTCCTAAAGTCACATGTGCCTCCCCACATGCGGGTATTAGCAGTTGTATATGGCTCCAAGGTACAATCTAGTTCCTCTCTAGCGGTTGATCCATAGTGCACGTCTACAGTAGACAAGTGCCAAGAATGCGTCTAAATTGTCGAAAGAAAAATAGATAAAATAAAATAGAAGAGAGTATGAGAGTTGGAGAAAAAAAGAGAAAGACAAAGAGGGAGAAGATAAGAATGTTGAGAGAGACACAATATGATTGCAACGTTTGGTTTTATAGGCCCCAGGTATACCTACACCAAACGTTCAGTCAAAGGAAGAATTTAATGTATTAACTCTTATAGTTAATACATTAACATATAAAACAATAAAAAAAATTATCACAGAAATGGTAACTACCAAAAGAGTAAATAGAATCTCTTTAAAATTGAAAAAAAATAAATCTCCAAAAATAAAATTTTGTAACTTCCTTGAAATAAAACTCTTAAATTTCTAACATAAAGTATTTGTACCTTTCATGATTATGGCATTACAAGCTTGATTTTTGTTGTTGAATTTCTTGTATTCGTTCGATCTTCTAGTATATTAGTGTATGTCTCCCTCCCTTGCGTTCAATTAGCATGTAAGAAACTCTATGGGCCAATGGATAAAAGGTTTTGCCAATAAAATTGGGCGTACTACTAGTTTTTTGATAAGAGGAACTCCACACACACACACACCAAAAGTGTGCTGAATTATGGCCAGTTAGGGCTGTCATTAGCTTAATAGCTTGGGACATGGGTTTTTGCCTAGTGTGTTTACAATTAGACGCACAGCTAGATGCATCTCATTCAATCTAACTTAACCCCCTCCCCATGGCTTCTAATATTAGTTCATGATTGCAGGTCCCTCCTCTAGCGTGATTGGCATGTGTAGATTCAGTATGTGTATTGGGAAGCAAATAAATGTGCCAATTATGTAGTTAAGATAGGAACTACTATAAGTTTCAATTATTTTGTTGTACTGGAATCTCCATCATGGAACTTGCAAGTTTTTTGTTGTGCCTTTGTAATTTGTCTTAGTTGTTATTGAAATAAAGCTTCCCTCCCCCCCCCCCCCCCCCCCCCCCCCGGCCGGCAAAAAAAAAAAAAAAAAAAAAAAAAAGAGCGTTTCTTTAAATGAAAAATGAAAGGCATTTCCATATTGGGCTCGAATCCATAATGGAGGTCTAGTCTTTTTATGTGCTTAGGCTTGCATGTAGATTGGACGGTCCATTGGATATTTGGAGGTGATCCATTATCAGAAGCTAGGCCCACCTGATAAAGCCTTCCCTTACATTCTTATTCGGTTCCTATACTCTTCTGCGTTTTATGCCAACTCTCCTATATTGATTTACGAGATGTGAGGCTTTTCATTTTTCCATTTTATTTTAAAGGTTTTTAATTTTAATTAAATTTTTTGGTTAAGGAGATGGGAGGTTTTAATATTTGCATTTATTTCCTTTCTTTCAATACATTTGCTTATATTAATAAAGTGAAAGTGCTGATAAGGTCATAAAATTCTTAATGTTATACCCAATTTTTTTTATGGCATCCTAATAAATATTAATGCAACGATTTACAACTTAAAATAAAATTTACCTAAATTACAGTGAATTAAGAGGGAAAACAAGAATAACCTTGAAAAGATGAGTTCTTGTATGAGCATCCACAGCACTAAAAGGATCATCGAACAGATAAATATCAGTTTATCAGCATCATGGCATAGGGCGCGAGCAATCTGTATTCAACCTTGGGTTTTTGGGTTTGTTTTGAAATGACATAGCCCACAATGTTTTTCAATAATTAAAACCATTTTGAAAGTTTGTGAAATAAATTGGCTTTAGGCCCTTTTGTGGGTCAGATAGGCCTAGTGGCATTGGTGGGGCCCACAGTCAAGGCTCCCTTGCCTTAACCCAATATTTTTAATTTCTAGTTTCTTACTCCATCTGTCTCACAAAAATAGACCACTTTTGCAAATTTTTTTGTCTCAAAATCTTTGTCCACTTTGAAAAGTCAAATCATTAATTTTTTGAACTTTCCTATAGTACCCTTAGTTGTTTCAATAATTACTTTCAATACAAAACCTAATACCAAGAAAGAAATGGTATTTTTGGAAAGTTTGAGTTTAAAAAGTGACAAATCAATATAATAATAAGTTTTCTTAAACTGTGTGTTTTGTCAAACTTGGCCTATCTTTGTGGAACTGAGAGAGTACCATTTTTATTTTTTATTTTTTACTATTGACTAAATCTACTCTTTATCATAGCCTCCTAGGCCTCCTAATACCAACAAATGGGTATCAATGCTAATTCATAATTTTAAATCCGAGATCTCCCATTCAATAAATGAGGAGAATGCCATTAAACTATCATGTCATCAGCCTAGTTTCTTACCAAAGGAAGAGTAAAACTAGCCTTATGGCATGTGAAAATAATATGTGATATTTCATGGTGAAAAATGCATTAATCCCTTAATTTTCAGTGTTTTCATGGTAAAAAAGTTTTAGTCCTTAATTTTCAGTTTCGTCAAACCGCAACTCATTGCTCTTATAATGGATAAGATTATGGCATATACCTAAGCAAGAATGCTCACTTGTCAACTCGATTTTAGGTTCATTGTAACATTACCACATAAATATGTCAGATTGAAAGTAAAGGTGGGAAAATTTCTTGCATCTGAAAAAACTGGGATGGTTAGTGGTTGTACGACCCAGATGACAATTTTTTTGACTGCTCATGGAACATGACTCATTTTTATCTGCTTGACCCGTTTCTGTATAAATGTTTTTCCACTAGGGATCGAAGTCCTTTCACCCTTTCACAAAGTTGAGGTGAACTAAATTTTTACCTCGGGTCACCTCTCCCTCTCTCTCTCTCTGGTTAAAATGGGATACACAGATATTTCATTTATCTTAGGCACAACCGCACGAAGGAATTGCATGTGTTAGATAGATTTACAAGAATTAATGTGTTCCAAAAATAGGCTCTGAAGTATGTGCATGGTGGCACTCCAGCATGATTTTAAGCTATCTTCCAAGCAAGACCATATCGAATTATATAGGCTCTGAAGATCTTCGCAATACGAGGATGCCATCGTTAGGCGAGGTGAACACTGAAAACAAACCCAAAACTCCCAATTAATCACAATTAGTAGTCCAACAAACCCAAAACTCCCTTATGTACAACATCTTATGTGTAGTAGCAAAATATATCACTTTATGTGGCAATATGTGTATGGACCAAAACTTCTTCAATTTATTTAACAAATCAATATATATATATATATATATATATATATATATATATATATATATATATATATTTTTTGTTGATGTGGATTGAGTGCTACACACTTTTGGAAATTCTCCTTGAGTAGTTTCCTCCTATCAAAAAGTCTTAAATCATCTCACCACAATTTGCCGCAAATTTCTCACAATTGGGATCTTGTTGGGTCTTGATAATGTGTTCATTAGCTGTTCACTATTAGTGACAATTGATTATGTTGACTCCATATAAGACACTCTTTTGCCTTCTTCACCTTGGATGGCTCAACTTCGCTTTCAATGACTTCAAAACCTGCCAAGTATAGCAACATAGCAAACTTTTGGCCTTTCTTTTAAAGTCCCATCTTTTAATTAGCAGTCTTTTTAGCACTTTACAAGTCCTCAATAATTTTTGGAAGCTAGAGATGATGGATGTCTATTATGGGACCACTTGAAAAAAAAATTTGTAAAGACCAAAGACTTTAAGAAACACCTAACACGGACAGGTCTTCCTGGTCAGCTCTTGTTAGAGTACGAAAAGGTGATGCTTAGGAGTTCAAGACCGCTTAATTCCAAGATTGAGTTTAGATTGCAGAGCCAAATTTTGTAGGAGACTTAAAATCCGACGGTGTAAACTTGAGGCCTACTATAGTGGGCTCGGTTCCCCTCCAGTCTAACACCCTCTAGTTCTTTCCAGTATGTGGTTCGACAAGAGACACGTTAGTTCAGGCTGATCTAATGGCTGCAATCGTGCCACATTATCTAACTCAATCCTATGCTAGAAAAGCTCAACATATGTTTGAATGTCATGAACAATAAATCAGATATCCATGATTTTCAAGCTCATAACATTTTTACGGAAAAAATTCCACAAAATACAGGGCTACATATTATTGAAAAAAAATTAAAAATAAAAAAGGCAATGCCCTTAATTAGAATAATCCTCGCTAATAGTTGTTGAAGGTCTGGAAAGGGGAGAAGAACGCTGAAAACAATATGGACGGAGGAATAAATCAGAAATGTAAGACCTGATTATATTAATTTTCATTGAAGAAATAATTTTCAACATGTTAGAATGAGAGCATAGGTACATCAATACGTCTTGCTGATCCCAACTACCTGATAGAAGTAACAAGATTGGATTTTTTTTTTTTTTTTTAAAACGGTAAAAGAAGCTTGGCTCTATTTGGTTTGTGGATTTTATCAAAGAAAAAAAATATATAATGAATTGCACTTTTCTTTATTTGGTTGCAATGAAAAATTAGAAAAAGAAGAAGAATTAGAATAATTTTGGCTTCATATGATTTTATATTTTCCTTTCATCTCCTTTCCTCATCTATTTTTTCCCATTCTTTTTTCTTTTCTTGGTAGAATCCATAACCAAACAAAGGGTTAATGATTGAAAGACAAAATTCAGTCTTGTTATGTCATGGAAGCATGAGAAGTCCACAATGGAACTCCTTGGATTCCTAACATTTCCCAAAGAAGTGAGAAGTAGTACATAAAATTGCTAAGCACACCACACGTACTCCAAAAATCTAGGCCATAATTTTATTTTATGGTCTATTCACATTATATGGTGTCAATTTTGGTTTGGGGAGCCTATCACATACTCTTGAAAAAAATTGTACAAAAGTTATATATTTATGAGGTATTTGGATGTCCAAACTATGTAATTTTGAGCTTTTTATTATTATTTTTCCTAAATTTAAAAAAAAAAATATATATATATATATATAGATAAAGAAAAAAAAAATAATGAAAGACCATTAGTGGTCCTTGAGTAATGGTAGAGATGTGAAAAGACTCCTACATCAAACGTTTTCATTCATCCTAATTTGGACTAGGCAGTAGTGGAATCCAAAAGAATCCATCTTTTTAGGTTGTTAGGACATAAAAGATCTTTAATTGCTCGGGAACTACTTAACCAATAATTTTGTCCAAGTTAGAGATGATGAAAAACTATTATTACGGGTCCTTCATTTAATCAGGACAGTGACATTGTTTGGTCAAGTCTTTCGTGCTTTTACTTGGCTCCCCAATGCCACATCTACACGGCAAAAGAGTGATGATTAAAGACTGGGTCTGGGTATGACATGGAAGCATGAGAAGTCTTCAACGCAACTTTTTGGATTCGTATATAGCATGTGTCCGTTCATGGCTCCCACATAGTCCCCTGTTTCCTGCTCCCACGTTAACTGGATTTGCAATATTGGTTGGTTATGAAATTCATGCTCTATTTGTACTATACTACTATATGGTGTTAATTTCTATTTTGACGTGTCACGTTCGGACTACAAAACAAAAAAAAAAAAAAAAAAAAAAAAAGGTTATAGAGAATGTACCCTTACCAAGATTCTTATTTTTTTAAATGTTTTCATTCAAAACTATATAAAGGGTATTAGAATGCCCATTGGAACTTGAATAAATCTGTCATATTGAGCATAAAAACTTATATACATTAACTAATAAATTGGTATTGACTAATCAAAAAATATTACTCGCACCAACTCACGTAGCGAATGAGATGGTGTCATATAATTTGTTTATTTTTGATTAGTCAATACCACATTATTACTTAACGTAAGATGGTGTAAGAATAAGTTGGTGTACAAGGACAAAGCTAGCACAAAGTTTAAAGGAAAATGAGGTTTGGATCTCAGATTTTCATAGGGGTTAATAGATAAAGTCTGCAGGATTTTTATGATATCCACACAAAAAATAATCATATTTTTAGTAACATCAAGTCACATTTTGTGGCAAATAATCATATTTTTAGTAACATCAAGTCATATTTGTGGTCCATTTGGGTACAGTAGCCCCAAGGTATCATAGAATTTCTCTAAAGTCTAATGTGACATTTATGCTAGAATAGCACTGTTTGATTAAATTTTGGTTTGTTTGTCTGTTTGTTTTTTATTTTTCAAAAGGGAGAAAAGGAGTAAGAGAGAAATGTAAACTTTAGGCCAATTGTATTACTGTATTCAAATTTTATTTCGTCAATTCACTTTGACGTGTCAATTACGAGCTCTTAAAACTCAATTCAAGTTTGACGTGTCAATTACAAGCTCGAAAACTTTTTAGATATGTAAACTTCAAGTTAGTTGTGGAAAAAATTGTACTAGTCTCAAAACCACTCATGTAACATTAGAGTCTACCATTCCATCTTTAATTGATTTGGGACCACTTGACCACTATTTTGGGTGCTTCATTTAACCAGGACAACGTAGCTAGTTTTTGGCATGGAAGCATGGCTAGTCATAGTGATGTAGGATAAGTCATCCTAGACCTATCGCCTTCGCCATTGCTCGTTGTTGATCATCAAAAGTCTTTGCAAAGACTATGCAAATTTAGTTAACGTGAGGCAAATTTAGTTAGAATTAGAAAAGTCGCACTAGGCAAAACTAGAAAAGTTGCACACGGGCCAAATCAGCCCTTAGCACATCTTTGTTCATGGCTCCCACAGGTCCCTTATTTCCACACTAGCACTGGTTCTCACTGCAGGGTCTTAGAAGTCCAATTCATCCACTTATTGCGGGCTCAACACTGTCTAGTGTGAGTCCAGATCTTCTGTCCCCAATTTGGGTCCCTTTCTTCTATCACCCCAATAATCTTATTCCATATATCCAAACTAATTCTCGACTTAATGAAAGAAGTGTACCATCAAAACCATCATTTGTTTATCTAAAGAATACAACAATAACGAAAAATGAAATCTGCCCGAAAAAAACTCAGGAGAAACAAATCAAACAATTTGATGTCGACAAACTAGAACGACTCCTTTCATCTCCCTCTTTCTTATCAGTTTCCTCTCCCAAAGGAACTTCACAGCTCCACTATTATTTTATTTACTCTGTTTTTTTTTTTTTTTCCCCAGACATCTGATGAACATAAAGGAAGAAATCTTTCTATTAATAATTTAATATATGTATTGTGATTGATAGAGGAAACATGAATATCTTTTCTGTAAAATTCAAACAAAGGTTTGAGCTGGAGATTTTCTATTCTCATTGTTTATTATGTTTTAAATAAATTCAAACAATGGTTTCACTGTGGGTTTACTCCATTAATCTCTATATGGTGTTAATTTATGTTTTGACGTGTCACGTTTGGACTACAAAAAAAAAGGTTATAAAGAATGTACTCTTACCAAGATTCTTATTTTTTAAATGTCTTCATTCAAAACTATCTAAAGGGTATTAGAATGTCCATTGGAACTTCAATTAATCTACCATATTGAGCATAAAAACTTATATACGTTAATTGATAAATCGGTATTGACTAATCGATCAAAAAATATTACTCGCACCAACTCACGTAGCAGATGAGATGGTGTCATATAATTTGTTTATTTTTTAATTAGTCAATACAATATTATTACTTAACGTAAGTTGGTGTAAGAAGTTGGTGCACAAGGGCAGAGCTAGCGCAAAGTTTAAAGGAAAATGAGGTTTGGATCTCAAATGTTCATAGGGGTTAATAGATAAAGTCGGGGGATTTTTATGATATCCCAAAAAAAAATAGTCATATTTTTAGTAACATCAAGTCACATTTTGTGATAAATAATCATATTTTTAGTAACATCAAGTCATTTG
Source organism: Liquidambar formosana (assembly GCA_039720395.1). Lineage (NCBI taxonomy): Eukaryota > Viridiplantae > Streptophyta > Magnoliopsida > Saxifragales > Altingiaceae > Liquidambar > Liquidambar formosana. The sequence continues at coordinate 38,037 of JBBPBK010000112.1, read as the reverse complement.
ATGGGACATTTATGCTAGAATAGCACTGTTTGATTAAATTTTGGTTTGTTTGTTTGTTTGTTTGTATTTTTTTTTATTTTTTTTTCAAAAGGGAGAGAAGGAGTAAGAGAGAAATGTAAACTTTAGGCCAATTGTATTACTGTGTTCAAATTTTATTTCGTCAATTCATTTTTTTTTTGTCATGACCCAGTGTTTCCCCAAAGCTTTCAACTAGGGACTAATCACTGTTCGCTTGGGGGAGCCGTGTCAATTACGAGCTCTTATAACTCAATTCAAGTTTGACATATCAATTACAAGCTCTTAACCTTTTTAGATATGTAAGCTTCATGTCAGTTGTGGAAAAAATTGTACTAGTCTCATAACCACTCACGTAACATCAAAGTCCACCGTTCCATCTTTAATTGATTTGGGACCACTTGACCACTTGATTTGGGACCACTGTACAGAGAAATGGAAGCTAGAGAGATTTATAGATGGGCAAGGTGAACACTGAACAGAGAAATGGAAGAGAGATTGACGTACGTACAGTTGGGTTTGTAAGTTTGTTATGCCGGAAAGTGTAAGGTGTCCATTTATATAGGAGAGGTACGTCTATAATAAATTAATGCTATTTACTGCTATGCAGTGGAACTATTAAACAGTTACTGTATGGGTTGCATACTATAAATATACGTATAAGATTGATGGGTGGATTCAAATTGCCCAACCAGTTGAGCCCGATTTCCTTTGGGTTTAAAGTCACGGAGAAGCATTGGGCCAAATTTCTCCAAGTCAAATCGAAGTTTGACCCTCAGCTTGGGCCAAATTTCTAACTCTGCCACTAGTTAAGCCAAAGACCATAGTTAAATCTCCTCCCCACCCACGCAACTTGCACCCTTACATATAATTCAGAAGATTTGTTTCGGATTTCATGATATACAAAACTGAATGATATTATTACTCCTACCAATCCTGAATTTATTGTATTATTAATTTGGTTGGATTTTTAATCGTATTGTACTTCGGTAAAGTACGTCAAACATTCACTGTATTTATAGTTTTATACTGAACCATAGATTACTAACCATGATACGGATCGTAAGACTTGAAACATCCCCGTCGACCCCTTCGGCCCTGGCTTCCTGATCGGCCCCCTCACCACCACTTGGCTGAATCAATCCCTAACGGTCCATTTGGTTATGTTGTATAAATGAAAATTAAACAATTATATTGTATTTTTTTAATTTATATTAACTACATAAATTCATCATCTTGAATGAAATTATTCATGAAATTAATGATACCTATCATCAGAAATGAGAATGGGAATTTAAAAAAAAAAAAGCACAAAGGGCATTTTGATAAATTTATTGAGTCGATCCAATAACATCCCTATGGTGTTGATGTAAGAATTCAAAATAGCATTTTTTGAAGTTCTATATCTGATCCTAAAACATCAATTTTGGTGATGAATTCAATTTTTTTTAAATAATTCCATTCAAGATGATGAATTGGTACCTCCCAATGTACCCAATAAATAAAAATAAATAAATAAAAAAAACACTATCATCGTTTAATTTTTATTTAAATGAATTATGTGCCCATTTGTGTGACAAAATATAATTATTCTTCTTAGGACATCAATTTTTATTTAATATTAGTTCATGATTGCAGGTCCCTCCTCCAGCGTGATTGGCATGTGCAGCATGTGTATTGAGAAGCAAATAAATGTGCCAATTATCTAGTTAATTAAGACATGAACTACTATAAATTCCAATATTGTTGTATTGAAATCTCTATCCATGAAACTTGCAAGTTTTTTGTTGTGCCTTTGTAATTTGTCTTAGTTGTTAATGAAATAAAACTCTCCTTTTAACCTCCCCCCCCCCCCCCCCCCCAATCCCCCCAAAAAAAGGCTTTTCCTTAAAAAGAAAAAAGAAAAACGTTTCCTCATTGGCCCTCAATTCATAATGTAGGTCTAGCCTTTTTATGTGGTTAAGCTTCCGTGTAGATTTGACGGTCCATTGGAGATTTGGAGGTGAATCCATTATCAGAAACTAGGTCCACCTGATAAAGCCTTCCCTTTCTTATCGGGTCCCTATAGTCCTCTGCGCTTTATGCCAACTCTCTTATATCGGTTTACTAGCTAGGAGGCTTTTCATATTTCAATTTTAATTTTAAGGTTTTTAATTTTTCAATTTTAATTTTAATTAAAATTTTTTGATTAAGGAGATGGGAGGCTTTGATTTCTGTATTTATTTCCTTTCTTCCAATACATTTGCTAATATTAATAAAGTGAAAGTGCTGATAAGGTCATAAAATTCTTAGACTAACATTATACCCAATTTTTTTTATGGCATCCTAATAAATATTAATGCAACGACTTACAGCTTAAAGTGAAATTTACCGAAATTACAGGGAATTAAGAGGGAAAACAAGAATAACCTTGAAAAGATGAGTTCTTATATGAGCATCCACAGCACTAAAAGGATCATTGAATAGATAAATATCAGCATCATGGTATAGAGCGCAGGAAAATCTTTATTCAACCTTGGGTTTTTGGGCTTGTTTTTTGAAATTGTTTTGAAATGACATAGCCCACAATGTTTTTGAATAATTAAAACCCATTTTGAAAGTTTGTGAAATAAATTGGCTTTAGGCCCTTTTGTGGGTTGGATAGGCGTAGTGCCATTGGTGGGGCCCACAGAGCCCATGGGGAGTACCTCTTGCCCTAACCCAATACTTTTAAAGGTAAATTACACTTACACCCCCAATAGTATCTAATAATTACAGATGCACCTTCTCTCATTTCTGGAATTGCATTGACACCTCTTGTCTGGATGATTAGTTTAATGGGGTTTACCATACACATAAAATGACATCAATACCCTTGATGTAAATTGCACTGTTTAACAAATCTCTCTCTTTTTTTCCCTCTCCTCTCTATCATTGCAATTTGACAAAATCATATTTACATCATAACTTCATTTTTAATTGGATTTTTCTTAATTTTTATTTGTGGGGTAATAAAATTTAATTAGACGTTATGCTCTATTTTGTGTGTGTGTGTGTGTGTGTGTGTGTGTGTGTGTGTGTGTGTGTGTGTGTGTGTGTGTGTGTGTGTGTGTGTGTGTGTGTGTGTGTAATAAAATTTAATTAGACGTTATGCTCTATTTTGTGTGTGTGTGTGTGTGTGTGTGTGTGGTAATAAAATTTAATTAGACGTTATGCTCTATTTTTTAGGAGTGCAGAGATGGGTGATGAGTGAAAATAAAAATATTTTTTTAAAATTAAAAATATATTAAAATATTATTGGGAATGCACTGTTCAAGTTAGGATGATACTCTTGGGAAGTTAATATGAACGAAGATGAGATAGAGCTAGCTATGAGGCTAATGTGGACAATTTGGCACAATCAAAATAGATAAAGCTTTGAAGGATCTATTAAAGAGTTATGGGATGTGGTGTGAGTTACTTTATTATTCATTTTAGCCATTAATTCTATCATCTCTTTATCAAAAAAAATAAATAAATAAATAATATATTCACAATTTTTTTTTTTTTTTTTTTTGAGCTGAAGATTTTAACAAATTAGAGAAAAACATGAAGGTGTTTGGTTTGTTTAGGAAAACAAAAAATGTGAGATTATGAAGAATTATATTGTTTAAATGTTCAAACAATAAGTATCTAAGGGTAATCTATGTATTTTTGAAAAAAAGATAAACATGACATAAGCCAATTTGGATGGAATTATTAACGGTGGCTAGCTTGAGGGGGTGTCACTGTAGTTTATTTTGTAAAGTAAGCGGTGTTAGTGTAATTTCAGAAACAAGAGGGGGTGTATCTGTAATTGTCAGATACTAGAGGGGGTGTAAGTGGTTCTTTAGTGATGGTAGAGATGTGAAAAGATTCCTACATCAAACATTTTCATTCATTCATCCTAATTTGGACTAGTCTCTCATGGAATCCAAAAATATCTGTCTTTTTAGATTTTTATGACATAAGTGATCTCTAATTGCTCTAGAACCAATAATTTTAGTTAAGTCTTTCATCCGTTTACATGGGTCCCCAATGCCACATTAATGTGGAAAAAGAGTGATGATTAAAACTGAGTTTGGGTTTGGCATTGAAGCATGAGAAGTTTTCAACGCAACCTTTTGGATTCGTATAAAGCATGTTCCTATTCATGGATCCCACAGAGTACCCTATTTCCACAGTTTCTGTTCGTGGGTCCCATAGAGTCACCTGTTTCCACAACTGTCATCTCTTCTCGTTAAAGTCTCCCACATTAATTGGTTTTGCAATATTGGTTGGTTATATATTTCATGCTCTACTCGTTAAATGCTCTCTCAAGTAGGAATCGGTCATCATCGACATGGGCCTGTGAAAAACAGGTTCAATAGCGCAACTTGATTGAATTGAGTTGGTCAAGTCTTCATCGTCATTTATCATGAAAGATATATGCGTGGTGATCCCTAGCGATGGCAATCTTTATCTATATGATCTGTCATTTATAATTCTTAGTAGCTATATAACCTAGTTTTGTTACTTGTTATTTGTATCTCATGGATGTGCAAGAAAATCAAGGTGGTGGACTGGTGGGTCACTATGAAGATTCAAAACAAAGGCCATTGAACACTAGGATTGCTTACTATAAACAAACTCTGTTGCGTTGTTTGGGTCTGTCCTTGTTTAATCTTGTCTTGTGTTTCCTGAACTACTTTTATTGGTATAGAAATGGTTGGTCTGATGAAGAGGTGGTGACCCTTTTGGATTTAGTTCTTAGAACTCTAGCTTGGTTAGCAATTTCTGTTTACTTGCATACCCAATTCTCTAGTTCAGGTGAAACAAAGTTCCCATTTCTATTGCGAATTTGGTGGTGTTTTTACCTCTTTATTTCCTCTTATGCCCTTGTTATAGACATTGTTCTTCATCAAAAACACCAATCTTTGCCAATTCAGTTTGTAGTGTCTGACTTAGTTTCGGTCATCTCGGGTTTGTTATTCTGTTATGTGGGGTTTTCTGCAAAGAATGAGGGTAAAGATACCTTTATTCAAGAACCCCTTTTGAATGGTGCTGCTAGCATAAATAGTAGTGTAGAGTCAAACAAGTCCAAAGGGAGTGAAACTGTAACGCCTTATTTTGGTGCCGGTTTTTTTAGTATCCTCACTTTCTATTGGATGGGTCCTTTGATTGCCGTCCGTAATAAAAAAGCAATAGACCTTGAGGATGTTCCTCAGCTTGCTGATGGTGATAGTGTTGTTGGGGCCTTTTCAAATTTCAGACATAAGCTTCAGTCTGATAGTGGCGGGGCCAGTGACTCAAGCACACTTAAGCTAGTGAGGGCATTGATCTGGTCAGCATGGAGGGAAATTCTATTGACAGCTTTTTTGGAGCTTTTGTCCACACTGGCTTCTTACGATGGCCCTTACCTTATTGAAACCTTTGTTCAATACCTCAATGGGAGACGGGTTTTTGAAAACGAAGGGTACATTTTAGTTTCCACATTTCTTGTAGCAAAGCTTATTGAGTGCCTTTGTCAGAGGCACTCATTCTTTTTAGGATGCAGGAACTTCCAAAAATTCAGCACTATCACTAGAAATTAAAAAGAAAAAACAAAAAGGTTAGATTTGTTGAGGTCCAGTTGGTTTTAATTTAGGGTAAAATATATTTACACCCCCTCTATTTGCTGACTATTACACTGATACCCCCTTTAGTTTCTAAAATTACATTGCACTCCCTTACTTTAGAAAATAATATACACTTCACCCCATCCGTCAAATAGCCGTTAAAGACTTTAAAGATTATTGCTGACGTCAGCCAAAAATGGGTTTAAAATACCCATTTTAACCTTCTTAAAGCTAAAACGCTGCGTTTAGTAGCCAAACGGTGCGTTTGGTATTTGGCCCTCTGCTACCTCTCCGCTGCTTCATGAAGTTCCGATGAACTCCATGTTTTCTGGTGAAAAAGGGGTCGCCTCAACAGCCGTTCCAACCATGGCGGTGGGTTACCTCAACAAAAGCAAAAGAAAATTAAAAAAAAAGAGAGAGAGAGAGCGAGAGATGAAGGAGAAGATCTAAACAAGGGGTCGCCATCGCCGTCGTTTCAACCCAACTGTCGCCGCTGCTAAGGAGAAGATCTAAACAGGGGGCAAAAAAAAAAAATGAAAGAAATGAAGGAGAAGGAGAAGAAGAAGAAGAATAGAGGGTCGCTATCGCCAGCGTTTCAACCCAACCGTCGCCAACCATGGCGGACCCGCTCCAACCATGGCGGTGGGTTACCTCAACAGAAGCAAAAGAAAAAAAAAAAAAAAAAAGAAGAGAGAGATGAAGGAGAAGATCTAAACAGGTTGCAAAAAAATAAAAAAAATAAAAAAAATAATGAAAGAGATGAAGGAGAAGAAGAAGAGGGGTTGCCTCCTTTCAACCATGGCGGATCTGCGTGGTTCGACGGTGTCGAAGCCTCTATTTTTTCCGGCGAGCATTTTTTCCGGCGTTGATTCCCTCCCCATCAACCCCCTTGTCGCAGATCCATCACCACCATCCTCATCAGCCCCATTCTCATCCTCGCCGATGCTCACTGCCGTTGTGATTTCACCGTGCACCTAAACCCTCTCGTCTCCTTCAGATCTGAAATCGCGAACTTGCACATCGCGAACTACTGCATCTTCTCCCTCTCGTCATTCTTCCTTCTCCCTACTTATCTCTCCAAATCCTCGATTTTCAGAAAATATTTACACCGACAGCGAAGGAACTCTGGTAGAAACCCGCAACCTTCACGTAACAGCGCCGCCTCCCCACCGCCCCATTCCAGCCGCCACGCCTGGTGAACCCAAGCATCCCCCCAAACCCTTGTGCCTTCCCCCACCACTAGATCTCTGGTGGATCTGGCGTTTAGATCTCGTTTCAACCATGACAACGGGTTGCCTTAATAGGGGGCAAAAAAGAAAAAAAAGAAAAAAAAAAGGAAGGAAAAAGAAAGAAAGATGGAGAAGAAGCCTTGCGCGACGGAGACGGAGCCTCCCAATCGCTGGAATTCGCTATTGCTTCCATCGGTCCGCGGCGAATATGAAGATGAAGATGAAGAAGAGGGGTTGTGCATTTTTGTGTTTTAATCTAATAAAACACTAAAACGACTGTGTTTTAAGGAGGGCATCTTCATCATTTCATGTTTCTGTTTACTCCGTTAATTTCACCGTTCTGACAAGGGAGGTCAGTGTAATTTCAGAAATTATAGGGGGTGTCAGTATAATAATCAGTAAACAGAAGGGGTGTAGATGTATTTTACCCTTTAATTTATTAGAGTTTCTACTTTGCAATGGGTATTTGGATGCTCCGCTTGCCTCGGCTTGGAGGTAATTTCGTAACACCGCTATGGTGCTATTAGTTCCTGTTGTAAGGTCATGTGACACTCACTAGGATCCATTCGTTCTGAGCCCACTCTTGCTTTTATTTATTTATTATTTTTATCACTTGGGTTGAACCCACTTTTGCTGAGGTTACAAAACCCACTCTAAGAGAAATATATATATATATATATATATATATATATATATTCCATTTAATATTAGGTGCCCTTGATTGCATTAGGTGCACTCTAAAAGTCTTACAAATGACTTGTATTTTGTGAAACTAATTATTGGATTAGATTACTTTCTCATATAGGTGATTTATACAAAAAATAAAGTTAATGCAGGAGTGGTTGTTATTCAATCCAAAAAATACATTTTTTTTCAATGAACAACAACCGTACATTTATGGATGAAATATCTTTAATATCAAATCAATTTGAATTTTGGAATGCACCTATGATTGTTTTTTCGAAAAATAGGAATGACAAGTAAGAGTTTTGAATGCAAAGTTTCATTAGATGCAGGCACCACTATATACTAAGAGATAAGAATGTCATTGATACTGTACCAACTCTACGACGACTTGAACAAAGACTTCCCCTTTTAAAGGGGGAAAGATATGCCGTTACTCATTATTGGCACATATATTCCAATAGGATTATAAAACAAAAACAATCCAGGAAAAACTATTACGGGACCACTTCATCAATAATTTAGTGGATTGTAGAGGGATGATGGTGAAAGACTATTATGGGTCCTTCTTTCATTCTTTCACTCATTCGTATGCAGATGTCAATATACGATTTTGTTGGTAATACTAATACTAAAATATTCTTTCCGTTGTTATTTAAGTGACCTATTTTGTTTTTTTTTTTTGAAAATGTTTTAAAATAATTGTCACATTCAAAACGTTAATGATTTTTCTTATTTGGTTTCCTAAAATATCCTTGAAAGTGTATTATCTATTTTTACAATGTTTTGTACACTTGAGGGTAAAATTGAAAAATTGAAACATATGTGTTGATGTAAAAACATTTAATAGAATTTCTTAAAAAAACATATTCTTTCAAAAGGGGCAGTCAAATAGAAACGGAGGGAGTATTTAAGAGAAAACATATTTCCACACTTTTTTTTTCACTACATCGATACCCTTCGAAAAAGAAAGAGGTGTGAAAATAAGTCATTGAATGGTGTGGATAAAATTAAAAATTGTGTGTTGGTTTTGTGTTCGTTACTCACCTGGTTGCCCATGGGGGGAAAAAAACAAAAGAGAGAAGGGGAAGAAAGAGGAGAGATATGACCAAATTACCCTTGAAGGAGTGTCGATCTAGCAAGAAAGGATACAAAAATAACCCCTCCTTAGATATATTAGTGATTATGAAAACTCTTCTGTGTAGACGAAGAATTTAATTGACAATATTAGCCCAAATATTTCAAAGAAAAAAACACTATTTAGTCAAAATTTTAATTTGTTGACAAATGACAATTTTATTTACAAAAACATCACCCACGCCACACATAGGGTTGGCAGCTTGTGGGTATAGTATATATCCTTAGTCAAGTCTTTTGTCCCCTAGCTTGATAGGCAAGGCCACCTTTTTTTAGAAAAAGAGTGATGATTAGGACTTGGTCTCTGTGTGGCATGGAAGCATTACAAAGTCTACATTTATTTATTTTTTTGCTTGGATCAAGAAAAGTCTTCAACACAACTTTTTGAATTCCTGGCATATCTTGGTTCATGGCTCCAATTAATCCCTTTATTTCCACGTAAACAGCATCTCTTCCCGTTAAAGGCTCCTATATTATTTAATGGATATCAAATATTGATTGGTGATGCTCAATTCACATGGCCTAAAAATATCGTTTTCTTGAAAATTGAACCATCATGAGAGTTTAATAAACACACTTTTGCACTCCTCTTCCAAGATCTTCACAGTTTTATTGGAGGGCACTTAAAAAATTAATACTCAAGTTGATTCAATACGGAGTAATAAATAAAATAAAAAATAATGATTATAAATTCAATCAATAAAGAAGAGAAGTTCTATATTTCCGTCTAAGCAAAATAAGCAATTCTTTTATTGGGTGGATCACTATGCAGAGAAAATATAGCTAAGAGAGATAAAGCAAAAAAAAAGGTTCAAAACAATATTGTTTTTATTATATTCGAGCCGACTGTATTACTCAAATGATGTCTTTTTGCTTTTATGGAAAATAAGTATAAATGTTATCCAATTTTTTAAATTTGAAAAAAATTGTGCTTATGCCTTACGACTCATAAGAAAACCCAACATGTCAGATTGAAAAAAAGATTTACCAAATGGTGAGAAAATTAAATTGATCAGATTTATTTTTAATTGGTTGAGTTTTCAAATTTATTTTATTTTATTTATTTATTTATATTTTTTACCAAATGATAAGAAAATACATGCCCACACAAAAATAAAACTAAAAAATCCTATACCTTTATTGGCGAGTTTTCAGATTCATTAAACACACCAACACAGAAAAAACGCCGAATTCTTGTTTTAACACCATACGTGTGGCGTTTAGGAAAAGAGTAAATTTAAAAATTTGTCCGCTAAATATTACAGTACTACCTATAAATAAAGAAAATATTAAGTAATAAAATTCAACTCTCTTGCTGACCAGTAGCCTCGTCTCTCTCTATCTCTCTTCACTTTCTTGGAAATTCGCCAACATTTTGTCTGACTTTTCTTCCAATGCCTTGCTCTCTCCGTCCTGTGAATCTTGTGCAACAAGTTATCTCGTTAAGTCGTTATCCTACGCCTAATGAAGCATAATTTGGCATAATTTGAGTGCCTCCTTTCAGTGGACTACGCTCACTCAACTCACAGAATCCCCCCGCCTATATATGTACGCACGCAAATTTACCCGTATGCGCACCCCAAACATTTTCACAAAACTCCACAAAGATGGAAGCTTTTCAGTCAGCAAAGCAAGGCATGCTAGCGTTCTTGTCTCACTCATCTGCACTTACATACGCAGGTAGTGATTTTCTCCTCAAACCCGTCTTCTTACATGCGATTTCTAGCTCGTTACACCTAGTTTTGTTACTTGTTCTTTTGATCTCATGGGTGTGCAAGAAAATCAAGGCGGTGGGTTGCCATGAAGAATCAAAACAAAGGTCTAAGAACACTAGCGTTGCGTACTATAAACAAACTCTGTTTTGTTGTGTGGGTCTGTCGTTGTTTAATCTAGTCTTGTGTTTCCTGAACTACTTTTATTGGTATGGAAATGGTTGGTCTGATGAAGAGCGACTGACCCTTTTGGATTTACTGATAGAACAATATATTAGTCCATACTAGAAAACTAGAACACATGGAAATAATAATAATAACAAATAATATATGCGTACCTATGGAAGCCATTGAATCCAATTGACAAATCTCTACAAAAGATACACATGGTTAGGAGGCTGATCTTCCTCTACTTGCTCCTCTTTTCTTTATGCAGCCACCAATGGGACAGGCTACTAGGGTTTTCAACTTATGGAGTGTAGAGGGGACCTGGCCTATTTATAAAGAAACTTTATGGAGTCTTTCCCATTATGGACTCCTTGACTTACAAGGAATAGGCCCACACTTTATAATCCCACATCACGGACCAAGGTGCACTAGAGCCCAAATACTTAATTGATCACACACTATAATGGGCCATACCGTATATCATTGTAGGCTAGGTATTCAACCCGTTTTTCGTAATCAAGAAAACCAATCAATGTAAAGCCCACATATATGAAATTCTAACATTCTCCCACTTGGGCTACATTGATTGTTATTTGACTAATAACAATAAAATAATACATACATATATAATATTTTGAAAAACGACTCTCGGGTTGATTTACTGAAATGGCCACACATACATATAGCCTGAATGAAAACACCTTAGTAACATAATCCGGTCCAATAAGAATACCAACACTGAATCATGGAAGCCATTACATCATTTAGTGACATAAGACCACTCCACAGTCACAAATGCTAATATCCCTATCGACATGGATTTTAAATGATGAGTAAGTGTGACATGAAAATAGCATACTAAATGTGATCAAAATTGTGCTAAATTCAATACTGGTCCTCTTTATGGTTTCTCATGAAAACTCTTTATGCCTCACAAGGAAGCCTTTATGCTTCTAACTGAAGCTCACATGTCTCCAATGAGACTCTTATGTCTTTACTTTATATCTCGAGATCTTTATTGATGTCATTCACAACAATAAGACATAAGTACGTAGCATATATCATATGCTCAAAAATGACATCAATCATACTTTATGTGCACAATAATACAGTATAAGAAAATTAATTAGTACCCACTATACTTCAAGATAGGCGTCTACTTTCTTGAATGATTTTCTTTATGATGAGCTCATCCTGCCATAAACAAAACTACATGTGCACAAAATATGGCAATATAACAAATAAAAATATTATTTCACGAAATAACTTCACAAACCTTAATGGCAAAAAGTCCCGTACTTTATGGGTTATCTCATCCCGAATGGGATTATGCATTACATCAAAAAATTCAATCATCACATAATCTTGAACTCCCGCTGATCAAGCATATTCAAAATAGCCTAAGACAACTATAAAACTTTATAGGCTAGGCATGTTAGTGGAGCCCAATCATAATTATTTTTAACCATAATTATTGTCTGTTTACTATGATACTTTCTCTAACTACTAAGAACATTATGTCCTCATACCAGTCATACAAAAGTTATTGTCTTTTATGGCATATTAAAAATTATATTATAATCATGATGAAAAAATTCATACAAGTCCATCAACTCTTTCTTTTATATAGCCCTCTGACCTTATTAGTTCTATCATAGACAAGTAAAATTCATAAGACTTTAGTTCATGATAAGTATCTTAATCATTGTATTGTTTTTACCCATTTAAAGAAAACATTGCGAATCCACATGTAAATCTAATACATACGCAAAACCTGAATGAGCATAATCTTAAGTACTCAATATGCTCCAAAATTGGCAAAAACATAAGATACATTCTTTATAAATTATTTATTACTTTATTTTCCATTAACTTTATATTCAACTTGTCCTTTTAAGATAACAAAACTAATACATGATATTTTCAGCACGCAAAAATATAATCTTAATGTGGAAACTATAAATGTCTTTCAAATACAACACAACTAAAAGAAAAAAATATATATATATATATATAATATTTTCTCAAACCTTTTAATTACTTTAAAACTTGAATGGCAATATTGCTTAAGTACAATAAAATCATAAGTGAACTTTCTCCCACTGACCTTAATATTCATGCATTGATAATAATTATTCTTAACATATTATCACTATATTAATGTCTACTAAAAACATAGAAATTTCTTCAAATCACATTTTACCCCTTTGTTCACCTTAGAACAATTTAGTTCAATTATGTATGCAAAAATTTTTACAATAGCGCGCAAAACAATATGTAATAAGATAGACATACTACTAATATAAGGAGACTTAAAATCAATCCATAACAACCAATGCCCAATACAATTACTTATTCACAGTTTATTAGCGCTAGCTTGAACGTTCAAAATTTTTAACAATTGATTTTCGTTACTCACATAAAATCAAAATCTTCATCTACTTTCATGTAATCAATTTGAAAATTGTTTTCAGTATTAAATTTGCAAATAGTTGTCAAGATCAATAATTTTGACCATTGAAAACATATTTCAGTAAAGGGTTAAGAGTCAGTGAATCAAAGGAAAATTTACAAGACTACTAAAAATAGTAGCTTTCAAAGCAAATGTGCTAAATTTAGTTTATAATTGAAATTAATGCAAAAATAGCTTTAAACTAAAATCACAATCAATATCACAATCTTTGAAAACATACTATATCAGTCATGTACTTACGATTGCTTTCAGCCTAATTATAACTTCAGCATCACCAATAATTATCAATCCATTCCTATATTACATTAACAAATATAAACCTTTTAACCATTGGTGATAGTTCTCAATAGGCTTATAATCAGTCCACGTACTAAATATAAATTCTCTCTACTTTTGAATACAATAATACAATAATATATTGTATCTTATCAGTATGATAGTACCTAACATGCTATAAAATAAACTTATATATGATAGAGAATTATTTGTCTTAAAAATAAACTTGAAGGACAATCAATATTAATCATCAATTGATTTTTTTTAAGTCTCTAAGTCCATAACCAATATTATAAACATGAGAAAATCGTTGATGCTTTCCCGTTTCATCATTATGGGAATTACAAATGTTTGGCATCAACCTTAGTAGACATAAAACAATAAATGGTGTAAAAAATACACTCATTAATCATTCTTAAACTCTTGATTCATTTTCTATCACAAAAAATTAATGCCCTCTAAAAGGATCATGACATTAACATCTCATCAAGCAAGAATTAACTATATATCTTTATTCTTTATGATATATTAGTAATAGTCAAAGTTTAATTGTAAATACATAATTATTGATGGCAAACATATTCCAAACCATGGATACTGAAAATAACATTATCATCCTGATACCTAATATTATCCATGTCAATAAGTCTATCAAACCAAGTACGATCTGTACGTGCTGTCTCCATCTCCCATAGTTATTGTCAGTGAAAATTTCAATTGCAGACATTTGACTAGTAAAAGTAGAAGAATTAAAAACTGCGGAAGCAATTCAAATATAAATATTACATAACATCCAAACATAATGCATGCAATTACAATAATGGATGATCATTTCCTTTTCTAACCAACATGGGCAATTGATTAGATATACACAAAAATAAACTCGAAAACCTTATGAGTCTTATTACGGCGAGAGCCCTGGGTGTATCATCATAAACTCCCCTTTGGGCAGAGAATATAACATGCTAATAGGTGCTCTCCAAAAAACTTTATCATGAGGCTGATCAACAAGAACTGTACAGATTTTTGAGAAGCCCATCACCTTTAGGCAGAAGGTACCCTCTAGATCCATGCCTTCCCGCCAATCACCCCATGCCATTCTTGAATCGTCACACACAATAACCCCCTTTGGGTAGGTAATTGTATGCTACAACCCAAAAACGCAATCCTATCCCACAATACTTTAAATGAGAAATTATGTCAACCTTTGTGAATGGGCCACTTTGGCAGCTACCACCCACTTTGGCCAACTATATTCCCCAAAATAGGATAGCCTTTATGCCTATTCTAAAAATCACAATCACAATTCTTTATTTGCATGCTAAAATTACTTTATATGTGATTGAGAATATATAATTCCAAAATTCATTTATTCATTTATTGATCAGTTAGTGCATGTATACATGACCCAAAAATACTTCATGGTATAATAATAAATCCAAAAAGAGTACGCTATCACGTTACTAACGCATTGGCAAATTACATAATAAAATTTTTACCAAAAATTTTGCACGTTAAATATAGAGGAATCACATAGTAGATCAACAACACAATTTGCCTTCTACACTAACCGTTAATTGTTCTACCTTGTAGTGTCTATGTGAATGCATGCAAATAGATTCACTATGTTCGTTATTCATTACAAGTCTCAAAAGGTGTGATACATGAGTACTTGTATATACATATACTTAAGGTTTTATTAAGCCTATGTAATACACGAAATATATATACATATACATGCACTCCAAAACACTACACATGCACCTATGCAATGTCAAGAATCAAAACCGTGACCTCCGTAAAACCCCACTCTCTTATTAGGATAAGACAGGCCATTAGGATCAAGGACTATTAGTCATTATAATGTTTCTAAGGAGAGTTACATACTTCTACAATCATTATGGGACATTGGCACACATATTGTAAATTTGTGATAAAAAAAAAAAACTCGTGCCAAAAAAACCAAATAAAAATATGCCAACAATTTACAATATTAAAACATAGTCTTAAATTAACCACTATCTTTAAATTTAGACAAAAACAAAATGCGACTCCTAAAAGCAAATGGAATCCATTGAAAAATGGTACGTCAAAATTTAAATATAAATAAATAAATTTAGGTCACACGTGCCCATGGAAACATAATGAGGCTGTGGTTATTCCCTACCTCCAGCGGGTCATAGAATTGGGTCTCAGTCATGTATTTTGGGTTTTCATGAAATCTTATTTTTTTGTTTCCTCAATATGATAATTAACATATGGGAAAACATATTCACTTACGCGCCACACGCGCCTAGTTAGGTCTCGTTAACTTAGTTTTCAGGTTGGCTTTTGGGTAATATTAATCAAATAACAATTTCATTCCTCTAATTAATCCAACAAATTAATGAAAATAAAATTTAACTTAGGCCATGTAAAACATATATGAGATTATCGTTAGCCATTGATTGGTCGCATAATAGCCAATATATTCATTAATATAAAACCAACGTTTCAACCAAAATTGTACCCCCAAAACAAAAGGTGCTTACATATGTTTTCATGGCATAAGATCATGTATTTGGTATGTCAAAATAACTCACATGATTCCAAATATTTATTTATTTATTTATCTATTTTCTTAAATCCTTTATGAGTCCTTTCCAGCAATGGTTGAGCATGAAGTTATATTTTATGTGTGTAGGACTATCTCAAATTCCCAACAACACCAGGAGTTGAGGCTTAACCCTTAACTAATTACAAAAAATAAAAATAAATAAATAAATAAATTTAAATGTAGAACTTGTAGGCCACCATGTGCTCCACAAATAAAATCATCATCTCCAACCTCCCACGGGTCCAGCGAGTGGGTTCAATTTAGGGATTCTAATTTTTTGGTCTTTCATGAAATCTCATATTTATTCAATACTTTATGGTTTCAACCCAAAACCTCTAAAACAAAATACCACTAACAAATGCTTTTATGGAAAAGTCATATGGTTTGACAGTCGGGTCAACACTGCAATATGGCCTGGGTTTTCATATAAACCCACTATTTGGATTAATTTGACCAATATAAAAAAAAACCAAAGAAATCTTTGTTCAAGAATTTTATAACATTTAAAGGACAATGATTTTAGCCTTCTATTGTTCATGTAAGGCCTAAAGAAGCCTTTGGTAGTATACATGGTTTAACTGAAAGCTCCATCATGGAGACCCCACGTGAGATGCACTTTGGACATTGTCTCTTGCGCATTTAAGCACAAGAATATCAAGTACACAATACTAGATTAATAAAAATAGGCAATCATGATCACACAGGAAGAAGCTTAACAAAACCCTACATAAAGTTTCGTTGGCCAGAGGCCAAAAGTGAACAATGGCCACGGTAAGAATTTTCGGTTAAACCCGGAACTACTTTTTATGCAAGCGTTTTTATTGATATACATATCAATACTTTAATGAAAGCCATACCAAAAAAAACAATACTTTAATCAAAAACAATACTTTAATCATGGTTCTAGCCCTAGCATGGTGGCTCTGATACCACTTGATAGAACAATATATTAGTCCATACTAGAAAACTAGAACACATGGAAATAATAATAATAACAAATAATATACGCGTACCTGTGGAAGCCATTGAATCCAATTGACAAATCTCTACAAAAGATACGCACGGTTAGGAGGCTGATCTTCCTCTACTTGCTCCTCTTTTCTTTATGCAGCCACCAATGGGATAGGCTACTAGGGTTTTCAACTTATGGAGTGTAGAGGGGACCTAGCCTATTTATAAAGAAACTTTATGGAGTCTTTCCCATTATGGACTCCTTGACTTACAAGGAATAGGCCCACACTTTATAATCCCACATCATGGACCAATGTGCACTAGAGCCCAAATACTTAATTGATCACACACTATAATGGGCCATACCGTATATCATTGCAGGCTAGATATTCAACCCGTTTTTCGTAATCCAGAAAACCAATCAATGTAAAGCCCACATATATGAAATTCTAACATTTACTACTTAGAACAGTTTCTTGGTTAGCAATTTCTGTTTTCTTGCATACCCAATTCTCTAGTTCAGGTGAAACAAAGTTCCCATTTTTATTGAGAATTTGGTGGGGTTTTTACCTCTTTATCTCCTCTTATTCCTTTGTTATAGACATTGCTCTTCGTCAAAAACACCAATCTTTGCCCATTCAGTTTGTAGTGTCCGACATCGTTTCAGTCATCTTGGGTTTGTTTTTCTGTTATGTGGGTTTTTTGGGTAAGAATGAGTGTGAAGATACCGTTCTTCAAGAACCTCTTTTGAATGGCGATGCTATTATAATTAATGGTGCAGAGTCAAACAAGTCCAAAGGTGGTGAAACTGTAACCCCTTTTTCGAGTGCCAGTATTTTTAGTGTCCTTACTTTCTCTTGGATGGGTCCTTTGATTGCCGTCGGTAATAAAAAAACTTTAGACCTTGAGGATGTTCCTCAGCTTGCTGCTGGCGATAGCATTGTTGTGTCCTTTCCAATTTTTAGAAATAACCTCGACTCCAATAGTGGTAGGGGTAGTGGGATAAGCACGCTTAAGCTGGTGAAGGCTTTGATCTTGTCTGCATGGAGGGAAATTCTATTGAGTGCTCTATTTGCCCTTCTATATACATTGGCTACTTACGTTGGTCCTTACCTTATTGAGACCTTTGTTCAATACCTCAATGGGAACCAAAAATTTGAAAACGAGGGGTACATTTTAGTTTCCACGTTTCTTGTAGCAAAGCTTGTCGAGTGCTTCTCGCAGAGGCACTGGTTATTTAGGTTGCAACAGGTTGGGATTAGGTTCAGAGCAGTACTGGTGACGATGATCTACAATAAGGGTTTGACCCTTTCATGCCAATCCAAGCAAGGCCACACTAGTGGGGAGATAATCAATTTCATGACCGTTGACGCTGAAAGGGTCGGTGAATTTAGCTGGTACTTGCATGAACCTTGGTTGATCATTGTGCAAGTTACTGTTGCCTTGTTGATTCTGTATAAGAATCTCGGGCTAGCTTCAATTGTGGCTTTAGTAGCAACTGCGCTTTTTATGTTGGCAAATGTTCCGCTGGGGAAGATGCAAGAAAGATTTCAGAAAAAACTAATGGAATCGAAAGATATAAGGATGAAGGCAACTTCTGAAATTTTAAGGAACATGAGGATTCTAAAGCTTCAGGGATGGGAAATGAAGTTTTTGTCTAAGATTGTTGATATCAGGAAGATTGAGGCAGGATGGTTGAAAAAATTCGTTTACACTTCGGCCGTGAGCACTTTTGTCTTCTGGGGTGCTCCCACGTTTGTGTCTGCGGTCACTTTCGGTGCTTGTATGCTTATGGGGATCCGACTCGAATCAGGGAAGATCCTATCTGCACTTGCAACTTTCAGAATACTTCAGCAGCCAATTTACACTCTTCCCGAAACAATCTCAATGCTAGCTCAGACAAAAGTTTCCCTCGACAGAATTGCCTCATTCCTTCGACTTGATGACGTGCAACCTGATATTACACAGAAGCTTCTGAGAGGTAGTTCTGATACAGCAATTGAGATAGTTGATGGGAATTTTTCTTGGGACTTATCTTCCTCTAACCCGACATTGAAAGATGTAAATTTCAGAGTATGTCAGGGAATGAGAGTTGCTGTTTGTGGTATGGTTGGCTCTGGCAAGTCAAGCTTACTTTCCTGTATTTTGGGAGAAGTGCCCAAGATATCTGGCACCATTAAGGTGAGTGGAACGAAGGCCTATGTTGCTCAGTCACCATGGATACAGAGTGGCACGATAGAAGAGAACATATTGTTTTGTAAGGAAATGGACAGAGAAAGGTATGAGAGGGTTGTGGATGCATGTTCCTTGAAGAAGGACCTTGAAATTCTGTCATTTGGTGATCAGACAGTTATTGGGGAGAGGGGAATCAATTTGAGTGGTGGACAGAAGCAAAGAATACAGATTGCTCGCGCTCTATACCATGATGCTGATATTTATCTGTTCGATGATCCTTTCAGTGCTGTGGATGCTCATACAGGAACTCATCTTTTCAAGGTTATTCTTGTTTTCCCTCTTAATTCCCTGAAATTTGGGTAAATTTCATTTTAAGCTGTAAGTCGTTGCCTTAATTTTTATTAGGATGCCATTGCACACAGCAGAAATTGAGTTCTCCTTTCGATTTTCATATAAAACAAAGTGTAGATTTGAAATTTGGTTGTTGGTGTGGTTTGAGGTAATTGGATATCCTTGTAAAGTTGCCGTAATTGTGCATTTTTTCCCCCTCTTTCCACTGCAAAAAAATAAAAATAAATGGGCCTTTCACCAAAAGTATTTGAACTGGTCTTTGTATGACAGGAATGCTTGCTGGGGCTGTTGGGTTCCAAAACAGTGATTTACGTTACTCATCAAGTAGAGTTCTTACCAGCTGCTGATCTCATCTTGGTGAGCAATTCACATTATTTTTCTTCTTTGCTTTTTTTATTGTGAACAAAATTTATTGAAGGTTTACCTTGTTTTTAGGTCATGAAAGATGGAAGGATTACACAAGCTGGAAAGTACCATGATATTCTTAATTCGGGGACTGATTTTATGGAACTTGTGGGCGCACATAAGAAAGCTCTGTCGGCACTTGATTCCATGGAGGCATATTCTGAAAAATTAAATATGAGTGAGGAAGATGGTGATGAGGGGAGTCCTAGTAAGGTTGGGAAAAAAGAAGAAAACAAAGATGTTCGAAAAGAAGATGACATAGTTGGGCCAAAAGGACAGCTTGTGCAAGAAGAAGAGAGAGAGAAAGGTAAAGTTGGATTTTCTGTTTACTGGAAGTATATCACAACTGCATATGGAGGAGCTCTTGTGCCCTTTATAGTGCTGGCACAGGGTCTCTTTCAGCTCCTTCAAATTGGAAGCAATTATTGGATGGCTTGGGCAACTCCAGTTTCTGAGGACATGGAGGCTAAAGTTGAAGGCTCTACTCTCATAATTGTCTATGTAGCTTTGGCCATTGGAAGTTCTTTTTGCATCTTTACCAGAGCCACGCTTCTTGTGACAGCTGGGTACAAGACTGCTACTTTACTCTTCAATAAAATGCATCTGTGCATCTTCCGTGCTCCCATGTCATTCTTTGATGCAACCCCAAGTGGACGAATCCTAAACAGAGTAAGTAATAATTTGTGCAAGTGTAATGCTCTTCTATTAAGTGATCCAACGGAGGCATGATTGATGATTGAGAAAGGTTACACAACTTTAGGTAGCAGATTTAAGCATTTGCCTTTCTTGCCTTCTTTCTGAGAATTAATTTGAGTTTTCAAATTTCATTTAGCTGTTTTTCTTTTGACAGGGTTCTACAGACCAAAGTGCAGTGGATATGAGGATCCCATATCAAGTTGGGGCATTTGCCTTTTCAATGATAAACCTCCTGGGAATTATTTCAGTAATGTCACAAGCTGCATGGCAGGTTTTCATCATTTTTATCCCTGTAATTGCAACCTGTATCTGGTATCAGGTAACCCTTATGACCTTGCCACAATCTTTTCTTATCTTGAATGCTAAACATTGCTTCCCCATATGACATCTCACACAAGTAGTTAATACTTAATATTACCTCATGCTTCTTATACTGCATTCTTCAAAAAGGTTTTGAGATTATTTGGATTCTATCTCTTAATACAAT
Organism: Liquidambar formosana; assembly: GCA_039720395.1. Classification (NCBI taxonomy): domain Eukaryota; kingdom Viridiplantae; phylum Streptophyta; class Magnoliopsida; order Saxifragales; family Altingiaceae; genus Liquidambar; species Liquidambar formosana. Next base: position 17,088 of record JBBPBK010000112.1, on the reverse strand, counting down.
ATGACATTTAATTTAATAGAGCTTGGCACATGCAAGGCAATATTGCATGGGAAAACTTGGGGTTGTGTGAGTGTTATTATTTATTTATTTCCAACTAATTAAATGGATTCTCGATTAAGGAGATCTATGCCATATTCAAGTATCTATTTGTTCCAAATGATTTGGGGATTTATTGGATCAGGAATTCAGTCACAAGTATTTCATATTATGGTGAAGACAACCGATAGAATTCTTGAGTCATTGATTATACCGGGTTTTTTTCTCAGTATATACTCTTATACTTGAGTTTCTGGGAAGCTTGAGCTTCATGTATCACAAATTTTGCAAGCCATCCAACTGAGGAGAGGATAATTGATTTGTCTTGCCACGAGTTTTTATTAAGATATAATTGATTTTCTGTTTTAAGTAGCTATGTGATCCAGAGGTTGCATATTTCAAGAGGTTAAAACTTTTGAGCCGATAAGACAGTTTTTTTATGGTTTTGAGAAATTTTTTAATTTGTTTTACTGGGGGATTTAAAAGCAACTATTATTACTTTATTAGAAACAGAAGAGGAGGAAAACATTATTTATGGAGGTTGCAACCTTGAAAATTTATATAACCTCTACTATGTTATTGTTCCAAATAGATCTACGGAAGGGACATGAAATCCGTCACAATCTGGAGTGCAGAATTCACCTGTCTAAACTGTACACATTGACGCTAAATAGATACATGAATTTAAAAGTTGTTATGTAAAACATTTCTCTCTCATTCTCTTGGTCAGTGTTGAGACCTTATATTTTTCTCATTTTCAGATATTTTAAGTAATTCACAAAGAAACAAAACTTCCATTGTGACATTCATCATAATTTTGAAATTCTGAACATTATATCGTAGTAAACTAATATATATGCATTTAGGGTTTCTCAGTTCTCATAAACTTCTAATTATGCAGCAATATTACATCCCTTCTGCACGGGAATTATCACGGTTGGTTGGAGTATGCAAAGCTCCAGCAATACAACATTTTGCTGAAACAATTTCAGGATCCACAACTATCAGGAGCTTTGATCAAGAATCAAGATTTCGAGACACAAATATGAAACTGGTAGATGGATACTCCCGGCCCAAGTTCCATATAGCTGGTGCAATGGAATGGCTCTGCTTTCGCTTGGATATGTTCTCTCATATTACTTTTGCCTTCTCTTTAGTTTTACTCATCTCTGTTCCTGAGGGATTCATTAATCCGGGTAGGTAATCCATACCCAGCAACTTTACTGATCATCCTTCTCACTGTATATTACTAATGTTGGACAAATATTACTGATGCCTTATTTTGGTTTAATTTTCAGCCTTGGCGGGCTTAGCAGTGACATATGGACTCAATCTAAACATGTTACAAGCTATTACAATATGGAATCTTTGCAATCTGGAGAACAAAATTATATTAGTTGAGAGGATACTGCAATACACTTGTATTCTGAGTGAGCCTCCTCTGGTAATAGAGGCAAGCCGGCCAGACCATTCATGGCCATCACACGGAGAAGTTGATATTCGTGATCTGCAGGTAATTTTAAGTCTCGTTTACTTGTTTATGTGCTGAACAAATTTTCACATTATATCTGGGGTCTTTTATGTCTCGACTTGTTCTGAATGTATGTATATTTAATGGTAATGGGTGTGGGTGTAGGTCCGGTATGCCCCACACTTGCCACTTGTGTTGAGAGGTCTCACATGCACTTTTCTGGGAGGGCTGAAAACTGGCATTGTGGGGAGAACAGGAAGTGGTAAATCAACTCTAATACAAACGCTCTTTCGAATTGTTGAACCTGCTGCTGGTCAGATTATGATAGATGGTGTCAACATCTTATCTATTGGACTGCATGATTTACGGTCTAGACTAAGCATTATCCCTCAGGATCCAACCATGTTTGAGGGGACCGTACGAAGCAACCTCGACCCACTTGCAGAGTACACGGATGACAGATTTGGGAGGTGAGTTTGGTTTTATTTTGATGGTTTACTGGACTTCTGTGGGACAACAGGAAGAAGTTTTCCTGTAATACATTTTGTTTTAATTTCCAAATGCAATGTTTCTGGGACTAGTATTGATTGGTATTTCACTTAGCTAACATACTTTTCCATTTTAGGCTCTGGATAAATGCCAACTTGGAGATGAAATCAGGAAGAAGGAAGGAAAGCTAGATGCCATAGGTTTGTTTTTTCTGCTCCTCTGAGGCACAAGTTGTAGAGAAAGTTTTTCACAGTTATAGTAGCACAGAATACTTAGTGTTTGTATATGATTTGCAGTCATTGAGAATGGAGAGAATTGGAGTATGGGTCAGAGGCAGCTTGTTTGTCTTGGTCGTGTGCTACTCAAGAAAAGCAAGGTCTTGGTGCTTGATGAAGCTACTGCATCCGTTGATACAGCGACTGATAATTTGATTCAGGAAACATTAAGGCAACACTTCACTGACTCTACAGTCATAACCATTGCTCATCGGATAACTTCTGTTCTTGATAGTGACATGGTTCTTCTTCTAGATCATGGTTTGTATGACGAAAATGCTTCAAATTTACTTCCATAAGCTTCTGGTGATGTGCATTCATTATTAGTTATTTCTACCTTAAATATTTGTGCAGGGCTTATTGAGGAATATGATTCTCCGACAAGATTGCTGGAAAACAAGTCTTCATCTTTTGCACAGCTTGTAGCAGAGTATACTATGAGGTCAAATTCCAGTTTTGAAAAATCTAACTGACATCTGAATGTGAAACCAGGCAATGTTCAACTGAGGTATATTTCTTGACAATGATGAAAATAGAGCTGCGATTACCATCCCAGATGTTCACTTGTGTCAAAACATTTTCTCAATCCATTTAAACTGTTTGAGGCTGTGAAAGAGCACTGGAATCTCAGCTACCAAGTCACTGCTTGCAGTATATGCTAGGGAAGATCAGCTACAAATTGTGTATGTAGTGGCAGAATCTATATTATTATGAGGGTGAAAGTTTACTCTAGATGTGGATTGTATGGTTAGAATAAAAATCTAATGTATTGTGATATTAGCTAATACCTCCATGGTTTCTTTTAACTTTTCTCAGTGTTTTAGAATGGTTTATGCTGTTGTTTACTGAGGGGATCAATGGTGGAAATTTAATTCTATAGCTGCATTTCCACAAGGAATCGTGCGGTGGGGGACTATTGTTATAAAATGTGGAAGTCAATTGAAGCAACTAAGCACAAAAGAAAAAGAAAGAGAAAAGAGTGGGTATTGTCTTTGAAACATGACAAAGTTGATGTTGCCGTGATTGTTGTCTCACGAGTCACAGTTGGGACTGTAAATTGTTGGGTCTAAATCATCTGCTTGTTAGTGAAAACCTACAACCCATTTTGATTCCGCACAAAACAATCTTCGAGAGAGCAATGTGCCACGTTAAGAGTCCTTGGAAAGTCGCCTAAATGAAGAGGAGAAACATTCCTCACAAAACCATCTACTAGCAAGCATTCGACATTTTGTCTGTCGAAGTCACCCAATTGTTTTTTCTTCCCCTTCTCTCTCTCTAACAGCATTTTCAATTGTTGGACTTTCCTAGGCAGTTATTGGTGCACTTTCGAGCCGGCGAGCCCGCATAAAAATACGATTACAAGGATGATAAAGAGTATTTTAATAACTGTGCAGCGCGCTCTCTCTTCACGCTCTTTTCTTTCCCTTTTATTTATTTATTTATTTTTTTGCCTTTCCCTTTCCCTGAAATCGCCATACATTAGGCCCACAGTTCTTCCAATGCTTTGCTCTCTTTGTCCTGCGAGTCCTGCGCACCACGTCATGGCGTTAACCTGTTATCCTAAGCCCAAGGAAGCCACCTTTGAGTATCTCCTTCGGTGGACTACACGTCTGCACTCACCGAACCCTCAAAATCCCCAGTATATATATATACACGCAGAGAAATTGCTGTGCATACACCCAAACATGTTCAGTCTATAGTACAGAACACAACCCATCTCGCAGAAGCCGGAAAACTCAACAAAAATGGAAAATTTTCAATCGGGAAAGCAAGGCATGTTAACGTTCTTGTCACACTCACCCCCACTTGCGTACGCAGGTAGTGATTTTCTTCTCAAACCCATATTCTTACATGCGATTTCTGGCTCATTACACCTGGTTTTGTTACTTGTTCTTTGTATCTCATGGATGTGCAAGAAAATCAGGGTGGTGGGTCACCATGAAGATTCAAAACAAAAGCCTTTGAACACTAGGATTTCTTACTATAAACAAACTCTGTTTTGTTGTTTGGGTCTGTCCTTGTTTAATCTTGTTTTGTGTTTCCTGAACTACTTTTATTGGTATAGAAATGGTTGGTCTGATGAAGAGGTGGTGACCCTTTCTTGATTTAGTTCTTAGAACTCTAGCTTGGTTAGCAATTTCTGTTTACTTGCATACCCAATTCTCTAGTTCAGGTGAAACAAAATTCCCATTTTTATTGCGAATTTGGTGGTGTTTTTACGTCTTTATTTCCTCTTATGCCCTTGTTATAGACATTGTTCTTCATCAAAAACACCAATATTTGCCAATTTAGTTTGTCGTGCCTGACGTAGTTTCGGTCATCTCGGGTTTGTTATTCTGTTATGTGGGGTTTTCTGCAAAGAATGAGGGTGATGATACCCTTATTCAAGAACCCCTTTTGAATGGTGCTGCTAGCATAAATAATGGTGTAGAGTCAAACAAGTCCAAAGGGAGTGAAACTGTATCGCCATATAAGGATATTTTAGTCTTATTTGTGAAGTATGTTGGTTACGTGCAACGCACGTGACTTTTTCTATTAAAATCATAACGTCGGTTAGATGGAAGGGTGTAAAGTGAATATTTTTTAAACTTCAGGGGGTTATTTGTCCGATTTTGAAGATGAGAGGTGAAAAGTGATTTCCGCTCAAATATCAGGGGGGCAATATGTAATTTTCCCTTTTTTTTTTTTTTGCTAAGCAACGAGGTATCTAAACTATCAGACCCAACTAATCACCACTCCCCACACGAGGCTACCGCCCTATGAAGTCTTTTAATGCTCAAACTAATAGCCCTAACTGGTAGCTAGCCAAAAGAGATTGACTAGTTTCGAACCCAGACTGCCTGAGATTGATAGGTTCTATATATGGATTTAATTTTTGCATTTTATTTTTGTACCTCATTTTTAAATTATTGAATTCATAAGATGCAACGGTATTTGAGAAGGTTGAAATAGCTAAGGTGGCCAAGCTTCACTCACTATTTGGCAAATCAATTAAAGTGCAAAAACCTATCACATATATATATATATATATATAGATATATATATATATATAAATGATCCTAGTAATTTGATTAATTAGCCTGATTTTAACGTAGTTATCTGAATGGTGATAAAACTATTGATAATGTTCCCGGAAAGTAGTAACTTCAATTAAATGGTCAATAACATTTAAATGAGTTGATAAGGCAAGACACTAAGTGAGATCCATTATTTGGTAGGCCTCAATTTAATTGTTATGACGCTAACACGATCTAATTATGCAAAAAGACGTAAAAAGAAACGTAGAGGAAGGGGCAGAGAATCTCCATTCCTTTTTCTTATACTCACAGGAAATTTCAATCCTCGTTGCACAAAATAGTGTTGAATCCCATGGGATCTGATCCCCTATTCATCAGAGTACCATTTGTGGTTCATTAATTTTTGAATGAATGAATCATCAATGCACCCAATAGTAGTGTTACTAGAACTATGTTGTAAAACCGAGAATTTAGAACAAGTTGTGAAGAGAATAAAATTTCTCTATTCATCTTCTTTCTCTTCTTTCTCTCCAAATACACATTTTTTCATTCTCTCCAAAATATACATCACTCTTCTTTCTCCCCTTCCCCTTTTATCTTTGTTTGCATTAGGTCCACATGATGGGATTACCTAACCCACTTATGAAGTGGTGTTCCCATTATCACAAAGTGGAGGGGGTGTGGACATCCACTCAATTGTCCACTCAATGTTTAATATTCATAACACTCCCCCTTGGATGTCCACCACACTAAGATAATGTGCCTCGTTAAAACCTTACTAGAAAAACCCAGTGGGAAAAAACTAGTGAAGGAAAAAGAGTACAACATTTTTGTAAATCTTAGAGTGGTGTTGGACGCACTAAAGAAACTGCCTCATTAAAACCTTGCCAGGAAAACCCAATGGGACAAAACCTAGGCGAAGGAAAAAGAGTACAGTGTGCATATGTCCAAAAATGAATACTCCCCCTGATAAGAAGATAAGTATCAACTTAATTGATCGCAAACCCGACGCATTCCAATGCCATATACCAATTTCTTGAATGTTGTCGATGGTAAGGCCTTGGTGAATAAATCCGCAAGATTATCAGTGGAACGTATTTGCTTCACATCAATTTCATGCCTCTGCTGGAGTTCATGAGTGTAGAAGAACTTTGGTGAAATGTGTTTGGTTCTATCACCTTTGATGTACCCTCCTTGAATTTGTGCAATACATGCAGCATTATCTTCATAAATTGTTGTTGGCATACCTTTAATCAAAGGTAACCCACATGTGTCTCGAATGTGATGGACTACATATCTTAACCATATACATTCACGACTTGCTTCATGGAGTGCAAGTATCTCAGAGTGATTAGAAGATGTAGCAATTAAAGTCTGCTTTGTAGATCGCCAAGAGATCGCTGTATTGCCACATGTAAATACATACCCTGTTTGTGAGCGAGCTTTGTGAGGATCAGAAAGGTATCCAGAATCTGCATATCCTTCTAAACAAGGACTATGGGCTAATTCCTTTGAGTAAAACAAACCCATATCTGTAGTTCCACGAAGGTAGCGTAAAATATGTTTAATACCATTCCAGTGTCGTTGAGTTGGAGCAGAACTGAATCTTGCTAATAAGTTGACTGAAAATGCTATATCAGGCCTAGTGCATTGTGCTAAATATAACAAAGCACCTATTGCACTAAGATATGGTACTTCAGGACCAAGTAGTATTTCATTATCTTCTTTGGGGTGAAATGGATCTTTCTTAATATCAAGAGATCGAACCATCATGGGAGAACTTAGTGGATGCGCTTTATCCATATTAAAACGTTTCAATACCTTTTCGGTATAAGCTGATTGATGGATAAGAATTCCATTTGATTTATGCTCGATCTGCAGGCCGAGACAATATTTTGTTCTCCCTAAATCTTTCATTTCAAATTCTTTTTTCAAATATTCAGCAGCTTTCATGAGCTCTTCAGGAGTCCCAATTAAATTTATATCATCAACATAGACTGCAATGATGGCGAATCCAGATTCTGATTTCTTTATAAATACACAAGGGCATATAGGATTATTAATATATCCTTCTTTAACTAAGTACTCACTGAGACAATTACACCACATTCTTCCAGATTGTTTTAATCCATACAAGGATCGTCTTAGTTTAATTGAGTACATATTTCGTGGTTGTGATGTATTTGCTTCAGACAATTTGAATCCTTCAGGGATCTTTATATATATATCTGCATCTAACTTTCCATATAAATATGCAGTAACTACGTCCATAAGACGCATGTCAAGTCCTTCTGAGACTGACAGACTAATTAAATATCGAAATGTAATGGCATCCATTACAGGTGAATATGTTTCTTCATAATCAATCCCAGGTCTTTGCAGGAAACCTTGTGCTACTAAACGAGCTTTATATCTGACGATCTCATTTTTATTATTACGCTTTCTTACAAACACCCATTTGTAACCCACGGGTTTCACATCATTGGGTGTTAGGACTACAGGTCCAAATACTTTACGTTTTTCTAGCGAATCCAATTCTGCTTGGATTGCTTCTTTCCATTTTGACCAATCAGGTCTATTGTGACATTCGTCTACAGTGCGTGGTTCGAGATCATCATCATCTTTCGAAATTTCAGTAGCTACTGCGAAAGAAAATACATCATTAATAACCACTTCTGAGCGATCCCACAATTCTTTTGTACATGTATAATTTATGGAAATTTCTTCATTTCCATGTACATATGCCCCTTTATTGTTTTCTGTCTCTTCAGGGACATTTTCCTCTTCAGGAGTTATTAAATCAGAATTTGTGGGAATATTTATTTCTTGTTCAATAGCCTCTTCCGGAGTACTATTTTCTATATTTTGTTGCCCTTTTATTTTCATCTTCCAGGGAACTAAATCTTTTGAACCCAAGGGTCTACCACGCTTCAGGCGTGTAGTAGATGATTCATTTGCTGCAATAATAGTAGACTTACCAATTGGTACATTGATCTTTGCTGGTGTACCAATAGATGATTCATTAATAACCACTTCTGAGCGATCCCACAATTCTTTTGTACATGTATAGTTTATGGAAATTTCTTCATTTCCATGTACATATGCCTCTTTATTGTTTTCTGTCTCTTCAGGGACATTTTCCTCTTCAGGAGTTATTAAATCAGAATTTGTGGGAATATTTATTTCTTGTTCAATAGCCTCTTCCGGAGTACTATTTTCTATATTTTGTTGCCCTTTTATTTTCCTCTTCCGGGGAACTAAATCTTTTGACCCCAAGGGTCTACCACGCTTCAGGCGTGTAGTAGATGATTCATTTGCTGCAATAATAGTAGACTTACCAATTGGTACATTGATCTTTGCTGGTGTGTTTGCAGCCGGTATATAAGACTTAGTTATTTTTGCTGCGTCTGTAAATGCATCTGGCATTTGATTAGCAATCTTCTGAAGATGAGTGATCCTCTGTACTTCAATTTCACATTGAGCAGTACATGGATCAAGATGGGACAAAGATGGTACATTCCAAGAAAGTTCACGTCGTTCTTCTATCAGTGGATTTCCTCCTCCTAACGACGGGAACTGTGTTTCATCAAAATGACAATCTGCAAATCTTGCTGTAAAAACATCACTTTGTGAGTTTGGGTGTGTGAATTCTTACCATACTGTGATTACCATCCCTTACCATCATTGTGATTATGTTAAAGTATAAAGATCTTTATGTTAGAGCACTTCTGGTGCGCTACCACATGTGTTTCAATTGTGCTTATAATCGTATAGAAGAGAAAATATTTAATATGAGCTTCTACCCCCAAAATCATAGAGGTAATATAAAGATATTCCTCATTTCCATTGTTAATGGTTTCAATATGATAACTATTTACGATGTAAATTTTAAAAACTCAATAAATTTCTTCTACTTCTGGTAGAATATAAAGAATTGTCAACATAAATTTTTGTTCTTTTTGGCAATATTATATTTGCTCTTCTGGAACCTTCAATTAGGTTAGATGAACCTCATATGGTATTGACAATAGTTTTGAATAATGATAAATATTGGAAATTTAATGATTGTGTGAGTTATAGCACTGTCTTCCAGACATATATTTTTAACAATCATCTTGAAATTAGATCTGCAATATCATATTGCAATTCATATTTGATTTCCTGTATACTAGTTTATAAATTATGCTTGTTTTCAAGTGAGTATATAGGGGAACATATATTCACTAGATATAGACGTGAAGTAATTAGTACACCTACAATAGTACTTACAAGGCAAGAAATATTAAAATATTTTCACAATCTTGCCACTCTGTTCAGTGTATTATCACATTTTGGTATCTTGAAAATATTTATCTATATAAGATTTTGCAATAAATCGATCATTTTCAAAAGAATCAAATATCAAAAGAATTATGGTCACAAATATTTAATTTCAATGGTCATCAAATTTAATGATGAAATGGTTTTGATAATAATCAAAAAATTGGCCAACAAATAATTTCAAACTCATAAATCAAAATTGATTGTTATCACGTAGTAAGTAAAACCAATTTACTTGTTTTATAAAGCTTTATGACCATTTTTTTTTTTTTAATATGATAGAGAAAATAATTCCATATTGATACATATGCCAAGGTATCTTTACCACGGTTAGAGTAACTTACCCAAAGCACTAGTACTTCTCCAATGGCAGAATAGAATTAATAGATAGCCTTTCATCAATTTTTCAAGGTTTGCTTAGGCAATTGGCACTATTGGGAGTGCCTTTAATTAAACTAACGCATACCAAAATGAGGCTAGGATTCTTAATGGGCTGCAGAGACAATCTCCAGTTGGTCTCTCTAGTTCTCAAAATGCTACTAATAAGTAGCAAAAAAAAAAAAATCTGTAATCTGCTCCAAGTACAATGACCAAATCTGAAATTTTAGTGAAAACAATTTGTGATGTGTATAAATGAATTTTTATATGTTCAATCCAAAAAGAAATGGGCTTTGGGGTTTATATCACTTAAAAGTATATCAAATGTACTTTGTAACCTCAAAATTTGGTAGAGAAATACCTAGCAAAACCCATTCAAAAATATTTTTCAATATTGAGTTAGTGCTGTCTAGCAGAAATCCCAGATTCAGGTGTTCCACGAAATAATTACGCAAAAAATATCAAATGGTCACCCAATGACACGAAAATTGGTAGGATGTTAGCCCAACAAGTCAGTGACAAAATCCAATTCGTTTCATCTCAAAATCATAACTAGAACTAAAGTTATGAATTAAATGGTAAAATGGGTTCATACTGTCAACACAGTATAACACACAAAACCTCAACCATGTATTTACTTAAAACACTTATCTCGTAGGTTTATTCTATAAACCGATGCTTATTTCTTCAGTGTCATTCCACTTCTAGTGGTTTGGTATTTTATTTTTCCACACCAAATATATTCATTCCACTTCTGGTGGTTTGATATTTTATTGCTCCTCTTCTAGTGGTTTGGTATTTCATTAATCCACTTCTAGTGGTTTGGTATTTTATTTTTCCACACCAAATATATTCATTCCACTTCTGGTGGTTTGATATTTCATTGCTCCACTTCTAGTGGTTTAGTATTCCATTAATCCACTTCTAGTGGTTTGGTATTTTATTACTCCACTTCTAGTGGTTTAGTATTCCACTTCTAGTGGTTTAGTATTTCATTGCTCCATTTCTAATGGTTTGATATGTCATTAATCCACTTCTGGTGGTTTGGTATTCCATAATTCCACTTCTGGTGGTTTGGTATTCCATAATTCCACTTCTGGTGGTTTTTATCATAAAATGACATACTTTAAGCTGACACAGTGAAGTTACCAGTAAATCTGAGAGAAGTTGACTGACAACAGAGGTGACGTTGACAGTCAATTCGTAGTAAAACAAGAGCAGATTTTTGTGTGTTCTTCTATGCTAACTAAAGCAAAAGTTAAGGTGCACCCACAAATTTTCACCAAAATTTTACAAGCATCTAAAGAAGTTGCATAACACATAATAGAGAAATATATTACTCAATTTAATTTGGTCATCATTGACCATCACTTTATTCAATTAAATTGAGACTTTATTCATTATTTCTAAAACTTCAGGTTTTGAAATTTGTCTCTTGCTTCAGGAAGAGAACAGATGAATAATAACTTCTTTTTTTTTTTTTTTTTTTTTATAGAAAACTTCTGGTTTTCAGATCTTTCTCTTACTTCAGGAAGAGAAGATGAATTGTTACCCTTTTTCCTTTTTAATTATAAAACTTCAGGTTTTATTTTAAATCTTCTCTTGCTTCAGGAAGAGAATATATGAACAACAACTTTTCTTATAGAAAATTTTGGAGATTGAAATTTGTTTCTTCCTTCATGAAGATAACATGCAAATAATAACTTTTCATATAGAAAACTTCAAATTTTCAAATCTTTCTCTTACTTCAAGAAGAGAAAATGAATCATCACTCCTTTTATTTATATATAAAACTTCAAGTTTTATTTTTAAATCTTCTCTTGCTTCAAGAAGAGAAGATGGATTCATCCATTCAAGTATATAATTTAGAGTAAAAACCAATCCACAACCAAATTGGTTAAGAGCATACCAACTTACCACAATCAAATTGGTTTAGAACGTACCAACTTACCAACTTACCACAACCAAATTGGTTAAGAAAGAAGATGGTGGTAGTATGATATTACTCCCAAATTCCTTGAGCAATTCGTGCTGATAACGTGTTGTAAAACCGAGAATTTAGAACAAGTTGTGAGGAGAATAAAATTTCTCTATTCATCTTCTTTCTCTTCTTTCTCTCCAAATACACATTTCTTCATTCTCTCCAAAATATACATCACTCTTCTTTCTCCCCTTCCCTTTTTATCTTTGTTTGCATTAGGTCCACATGATGGGATTACCTAACCCACTTATGAAGTGGTGTTCCCATTATCACAAAGTGAAGGGGGTGTGGACATCCACTCAATTGTCCACTTAATGTTTAATATTCATAACAAACTAGTTATTTTTAGTTGCAAGGTTGACTAATATAATGAAAATTAATAAAATAAAAAAATGTAAAAACGAAAAGAAAATGTCCCATTAATTATATTGTGGTCCCAATTTTGACCTGGACATTCCAACTTCCATTCCTATTCTATTACTGAAATTGCCAGCCCCAGCCAAAAAAAAAATTATTGCTCGCGTAGGGTTGCTGGCACTTCTTTTGCTCATCCAGACAAGATTTTTCCTATATAAAGCTACTGCATCTAACTAGCAGAAAGCCAAACTTGTTACCGAATTTCACTTCTTAGATAACAAAGGATAGTATATAAAAGTTTAAAAAATTTATGATTTTTCTTTTTTTTTTTTTTTCTGGCGACCCGATGTGTGATTTAACTTTTTTAAATAGACAAATATTTTAGGACAGAAAAAATTGAAGCCTATTCTTATGAGATGGAGGGAGTATTTGCATGCACACTCTCTCTCTCCTGTATACTACATCTGCCTGGATTTGGATTTGGTGCAATTACTGTATGGTGCAATAAACGTAGGATCGATGATACGTGGTAAGGATGAGAAATGGAGGACTAAATTCGAGAGATGTATTTGAGGCCAATGCTTAACAATCCTTCATTTCTCCTCCTTGCTCACGTGTTATCAATTTTATATTTACGGCTGCACCATGCAGGAAAAGTGGCCAATTGTACTAAATCCGAATCCCATCTGCCCATGGTAAAGGCAAGGCTTCACCTATATAATGCCATTGTGTATCTTCAATCAGTTAGCAAGAACCCTAACCAAATATCTGTTCTCACTTCTCAGACCATTTCCCCATGACACCCTTCACCATACCCATCACTTACTTCAGTCAGTTAGCCAGAACCCTAGCCAAACATACCAGCTCTCACTTCCCAGACCATTTAATTCCCTTTTGACACCCTTCACCATACCCACCACTAACTTATTTCAACCAGTCAGCCAGAGGCCCAGAACCCTAACCAAATATGTCACCTCACTTCCCAGATCATTTCCCTTTGACACCCTTCACCACATCCACCACTTGCTTTCCATCTCTTCGAGAAAATGGCAGTAGAGATATTTATCAGTCATATTGTATAAATCACCTCTTGGACAAGTTACGCTCCTTGTTGATAAAATTTGTTCGGCATGGAGTGCGCAGAGTGAGAAAGAAAAGCTGAAGAGCAGCTTAGTTACCATCCAAGCCATGCTCTCAGACGCAGAGGAGTGGAACGAAACGGACCATCATTTGAATGATTGGCTTGGGAGGCTCAAGGAAGCCTTCTATGATGCGGAGGATGTGCTGAACGAACTTCAGTATGAAATTTTGCAAAACCAAATGCCAACCCCTGCGGGCATCAAAAGAAAGGTAAGCGAAATCCTTACTGGTGACAAACTCAAAGCCATTAGAGAGAAATTGGAATTCATTTCAAGGGGCAATCCGTAGGTAAAAGTGTCGGTGCACATGGAGAGGGAATTGATCAAACTCACTCCTTCGTGCGTCCTTCAACTGTCGTCGGAAGAAACGATGATAAAGAACGCATTGTACAACTTTTAATGAACCCAGGTGCTGTAGGCAATGTCTCCATTATTCCTATTGTAGGAATTGAAGGGCTCGGAAAGACAACCCTTGCCAAACTGGTGTACAATGATGAAGGCGTACAAAAACATTTCAACTTGAAAATGTGGGTATGTGTCTCACATAACTTCGATGTTACAAAGTTGACAAGAGACATTTTAAAAGCCGCAACGTCGTCAAAGTTGTGATGGCTTATCGTTCGATCAATTGCAAACTGATTTGCGAAGCACTTTGGCTAATAAGAAATTTTTACCTGTCTTGGATAACGTATGGAAGAATGATCAGGGTAAATGGATGGAGTTGATGGATTTGTTGTTGGATGGTGCCAATGGAATTAAAATTGTCGTGACCACACGGGAACAGTCAATTAATTCCATTAGGGGTGCTATCCCTGCATACAACTTAAATGGTCTTCGACCCAAGGATTCTTTGTCTTTGTTTATGAAATGGGCATTCAAGGAAGGAAGGGGAAGAGAACCTGTATCCTAACCTAAAGAATATTGGGGAAGACATTGTGAGGAAGTGTGTAGGGGTTCCGCTAGCATTGAAGACTTTAGGGAGGTACCTCCCTTCGGACACCGATGAACGTGAGTGGCTGCGTGTAAAGGATAGTGAGATATGGAAACTAGAACAAAAGGATGGCATTTTACCGGCATTAAAACTAGCTACGAACATATGCCATCTTACTTAAAACACTGTTTTTCCTCATGCTCAATTTTCCCAAAAGACGTCGAAATTTATGAAGTTGATTTGATCCAATTGTGGATGGCACATGGCCTCATTGGGTCCTCTAATGACAACCAAGAGTTAGAAGATACTGGGGTGCAATATATCAAGAAGTTATAGTCGTTATGTTTCTTTGAAGACTTTGAGTACTTTGGTCCTTTTTTAATCTTGAAAATACATTATATCGTACATGAGCTTGCATTGTTGGTGGCAAAAAATGAGTGTTGCACCCTAAATTCTAATGTTGATAATGTTTCTCAAAGGGTTCGACATGTGTCACTCTGTGGAAAAGATTCTTTGTCTTTGAATGATGTTCCAAACTCCTTGCTCAACCTAAACAAAATACGGACCATTTTCTTTCCAATTTGGGTAAAGAAGAACACTAGTAAATCTTTTGCAGAAACATCCATCTCAAAATTCAAGTATTTGCGGCTGCTAGATTTAAACGGTGCATGCTTTGAGGAGTTGCCAAGTTCCGTCGGCGACTTGAAGCATTTGAGGTATCTTGACCTATCTTTCAATGATATGTTGAAAAAGCTCCCTAATTCCATTGGCAACTTGTTGAATTTGCTGACTTTGAGACTTCAATTTCGTTGGAAACTTGAAGAGTTTCCTAGAGAGATGGGAAACTTGATCAACCTCAGATTTTTGTTATTAACCACAATGAATGAGCTTTTGCCGGAGGAAGTAATAGGATGCTTGACCTCTCTTCGGTATTTGGGGCTTGCAAATTGTTACAATCTCAAGTAGTCTTTGGGTGAGAGGATATTGGAACGGCACATTGCCCTCCGAACATTGGCGGTTTGGAATTGTATAAATCTGGAGTCTTTGCCACCTAGTGTGATTTATCTAACTACGTTAGAGACTATTTATTTGTTGTGGTGAAACGCTTCATTATAACGGAATGGGAAGATGACATACAAAGCCTCAAGTTGAGCATTCGATCTTTTTGTATTGTTGATACACCCCAGTTGGTGGCTTCGCCCCAATGGCTTCAAGGAGCTGCAGGCACTCTACGACTCCTACACATTGAAGGTTGTGACAATCTCAGGGCATTGCCGGAGTGGTTGCAAAATTTCCGGTCACTTCAGAAACTTGAGATTGCAAGATGCCGTAAATTTTCAGCTCTGCCAGAGGGGATGCATCGCCTCACAGCACTAGAAGAACTGAAAATTGAATGGTGTTCTGATGAATTGTATGAAAGATGCAAACCAATAGCAGGCGAGGATTGGCCCCAGATTCGCCTTGTCCGCAAGATTATTCTTGAAGATGAAAAGATTGTATCAACTTATGGTGAGGTAATGATCTAGCTGCTCATCCCTCTCCTCTTCTTTGTCTCCCCTCTTCGTCTTTTTGTAAGAATTAATGGTTGTTATTTTGGTGATAAAACATGTTTAAAAATCGATAAAGTTTTAATGGGTTTTTGTTTTGTTTTTTATTGTAAACATATAATGGTTAGTTTACCATATGCAAATGCTTATTACGTTAATCAAATTTAATTTAAATGAAGACGAAATATGTTTTGGTTCAATTTTTTTTTTTTTTTTTTTTTTTTTTGGGTTCTCTTCTTCTGATTTGTCTTACTTAATTGTTTACCAGTCCATTGCTTTTGGTGTTTTGGCAGACTTGCTCCCAACCTGATGACACACGGGTTTCATGGAATGAGCTTTCGCGCTTCCTGCGGAGAAAAGAAAAGGCTGCTTTAGGAGATGATAGTGAGTGTTGTCTCTCTTTCTTCTCTCATTTCTGCCACTATCTGCCCTTCTTCTAAATTTCTTTGCATCTGTCTAGGTCTCGGGGAAGATGAATAGAGACGATACAGGGCCCTGTTCCTCGGCCAAAACGAAGAGTTCATTTGCCCAAACTTGAAATTTTCCCTTATTTATTATTTTATTTTAAAGTTATATTAATCTCTCTCTTTTTATTAATATTATTATTATTTTAATTTTTAATAACAATTGCAGCTCTCAGGATTTTGTCTGGAGGTTTGCAGCTGGAGACAGAGTCGACCTTGGTCTGTTTGTAGTCCTAGTTTAATGTTGTGCTGTTGCGTTGGGTTGTATTCATAATATTTATATTTGGACTAAGAGATGTAGTAGTGGATTCAGAGTATGTGTGGCTGCCTTTGTGACTTTATGCTTGCTTATTAATGTTCTTGAATTAGTCATGCTTCAATACTTCTTACTCATATAATTTGATCCCTGTGGTTTTTCTGTGTCTCTGCCTCCTTTGTACCAAAGATGGATTACTTGTTCTTACATCAAGTCGTGTAATATTTGATTGATCTTCATCATCTACCATGTCTGGGCGAGAACAAATACAAGCCTTGTGATATACACGGCTGGTTGGGTATTCCAACAGTAACCACTTTTTATCTCTCTAGAGCCATCTCTCACAAGCTTTTGGTGAGAAAGGAGAAGAGAAGAAAACAGCTTACTTTGACCGGAGATTTGGAGCCCTAAATCAAAGCCCGATTTA